>CM077226.1:27844605-28117105 GCA_039654775.1 Spinibarbus caldwelli | reverse complement strand
CTCTCTGGTCACACTGCCTGCCTCAGTGTCACCTTTCTCCTCGCCCATGATTCAGGCTCTCAGTCAGTCACTAAAAAGTTGTGAGAACGGTGCTTCTGTCACGCTCCAAAACACCCATCTCACCTCAGGAGAAAAAGTCGCTTTTGTTTGTGGATCCATCATTTGGCTCAGCTATAGCCTGAAACGAGATCGACGCATTTTTTGAATGCCACCTCTGTCCATCAGGCACCTCTTCCATTACCATTTGCACCTACTGAGCTATCTCTGCTTGATAACATGCGTTTCTTTTTCTCCCCGGGCCATAGCTACCAAAGTCGCCTCAAGGATGTTTTCTAAAGGGGATTTAAAGGCTTGACCTATAAAGTGGAGGCAAGGACAGATTTTCAGGCTCAAGCAGCCTGATCTTCTCAGACATACAGAGAGATGAAGAGAGAGAGAATAAGAGAAAGGCAGAGCCTGGAGAATTCGCTCTCGTTTCTCTCAGATTAGCACATTGTCCACTTTCCTCTGAGCACCGCCGACAAAAGACTCACAGGGCACTGCGTTCCCCCTCAAACCTTTCCCCACCACTATCATCCATGCCTCATATCTTAAAAGAGGTCGGGTACAGGTGCAGCAAATGTCTCCTAAGTCCCAGAAGCACACTGCACCGAACACTCTGCTAATGCTAGGCCACTAATGTTCTAATGGTCTGCATGTTTGTGATCCGAAAGTTTGTCAGGCTCTTGCACTCCATAGCGAACAGAGTACTGATTATAGTGCGACGCAAATATTCTTTTCGGTCCTTACCAGTAAAATATTTGCCAATTTAATTGCCCATGCCCCACATGTTAAATTGGAATTTGGAGTGGGATCTATCTATCTATCTATCTATCTATCTATCTATCTATCTATCTATCTATCTATCTATCTATCTATCTATCTATCTATCTATCTGTCTATCTATCTGTCTGTCTGTCTGTCTGTCTGTCTGTCTGTCTGTCTGTCTGTCTGTCTGTCTGTCTATCGTTCTATCTATCTATCGTTCTATCTATCTATCGTTCTATCGTTCTATCTATCATTCTCTTGTTCTATCTATCATTCTATCGTTCTCTCGTTCTATCGCTCTACTTATCTATTGTTCCATTGTTGTATCGTTCTATCTATCGCTCTATCTATTGTTCTGTTGTTCTATATTGTTATATCCTTCTTTTTATCTATGTACCAAACATTCAAACCTAAAGCTTTTTTAAGCTTTAAAAGTATTTTTCTATGCAAAAATTCATTTCTTTGAGTTACAATTCCTTAAATTCAAATTGTAACCATGCATCCAGTTTGCTACCCCATTCAATTCAAATTTTTGGTTAACAATTATTGGGTTGATATTGATTCTAAACTAAAGCAAATCAGATCATATGTTGCTTAATGTTACATGCGGCCAAAAGTCTAAGAAAAGTTCCCAGAATCATTTTATTGAAGAAATGAATCAAGAGTACATGGTGACCCAGAATCTTCAGTGCACTGAAAACATTGAAACGTTTCTCCTTTTTTGTGGACAATTTAGAATTTTTTTTGTTGTGCAACTTTTAGACTTCCTTATGTCATAATATAATTCAGGAAAACCTTTCTGGTAATGGATCTAAGATCTTTGTTTCACTGACTTTTCACTTAAAGTGACTTGGTGTGTGGATTTCACATTACTCTTATATCATACAAATATTCTGTAAACAAGATGATATTGAGTAGCTTAGGTTTCCTGTGAAAATCGTGTCAAAAGAAGCCAAAGCTTCAAGGTTTGTGTGATGGCAGGCAACACGGACAGGAGCAGAGATTGTGAGTGCTGTCATATGATACCATCATGGTATTCTTTGCTGTAAAGACGATAGGCTAACATGCCCACTAGCTTCCCGGTGGTATTTGTGAGTAGGCTACCACGTATTGTTTATACAATAAATGTTCATCATTTTCATGTTCACCATCATTCATGTTTCATATATGAATCATTTCAACCCACTCTGAATAAAGATGTCAGGTTTAGTAACCTTTTGTAAAACATTGTTTGATCTGAGCTACCACACACTGAAAATATGATTCATTTAAATGGTTTTAATATGTGCAATTACAGATCAGCTACCAGAGCATTGAATCAACAGACCCCGGGATCAACGTTCCAGGCCCGAGGCGCACCGTATCCAAACTGAGGAATGAGACGTACCATATGTTCTCCAACCTGCATCCTGGCACCACCTACCTGATCTCTGTTCGGGCACGCACCGCCAAAGGCTTCGGCCAAACAGCTCTCACTGAGATCACCACCAACATCTCTGGTGAGGAGTGTGTAAGGTTGTTTTAGGGGGCTTTTAGGTGTGAGTGTGTGTGTTAAACTTCAAATCCGTCCTGTCCGAATGGAGTGTGTTTGAATGTTTACTTATTTGATTGACTCTTATCCAAATAAATGTACTGTATTAATGCAAATGATGAATACCTCTATTTTTATCTAAAAAAAAAAAAAAAAACTAAAGACATGCAGTGAAAAATTAGCTATGGAAAGGCATTGGCACAGTTATTTTTGCATCTGTATTTTGTAGGAATTTCCCTTTCAGACACAAAATTAATGGCTGGAGAGCAGGGCCTAAAGTTAACACTCCCAAGCACCAAATGCAAGAAAAAATCAGCATTGGTGAGCAGTGTTGGGAAGGTTACTTTGTAAATGTAATAGGTTATAGATTACAAGTTACCTTATTTACCATGGTGGCAACTCTTAGACAGTTTGTAGCCTAAAGCTTACAGCTGCAATGTGGATTGATGTAATTGGCAGATATGGTGCGCTGCAAATTCAAACGAGAACCAATCAAAAGCATCAGAATAGCATCACTTTACTAAATGGCCTTTACATGGCAGGAGGCATCGTGCACATCAAAAACTGGCAAAGCAACAAATCAGTGTTATTCAACATATCCTAGATTTTTACAGAAATTATTCAGATGTAACCCCCTTTGTAATCATTAACATTTTTAAAAGTAACTGTAATTTAATTACACATTTTTCTCAGAAACTGTAATAGATTACAGTTACGTTTATTTTGTAATTAAATTACGTAATCCCGTTACATGTACACTATCAGTCAAAAGTTTGATCAGTCAGTAAGATTTTAATGTTTTTAAAGAAGTCTCTTCTGCTCACCAAGCCTGCATTTATTTGATCCAAAGTACAACAAAAACAGTACATTTTTTTTCTATTTGAATATATTTTAAAATGTAATTTATTCCTGTGATTTCAGAGCTGAATTTTTAGCATCATTACTTCAGCCACATGATTCTTAAGAAATCATTCTAATATTCTAATTTGCTTCTCAAAAAACATTTATTATTATTATTATTATTATTATTATTATTATTATTATTATTATGTTGAAAACAGCTGAGTAGAATTTTTTCAGGTTTCTTTGATGAATAGAAAGTTCAGAAGAACAGCATTTATCTGAAATAGACATTTTTTGTAACATTATAAATGTCTTTATCATCACTTTAGATCAATTTTAAGCATCTTGCTAAATAAAAGTATTGATTTCTATTAAAAATTAATAGAATTTAATTTTCTATTTTTTAAAAAAAGCTTTTAAATGGTATAGTTTATAATGTTACAAAAACTTTTTATTTCAGATAAATGCTGATCTTTGGGTCTTTCTATTCATCAAAGAATACTGAAAAAAAATTACTCAATTGTTTTAAATATTGATAATAATAAAGATAATAAAAAATGTTTCTTGAACAGCAAATCAGCATATTAGAATGATTTCTGAAGGATCATGTGACGCTGAAGACTGGAGTAATGTTGCTGAAAATTTAGCTTTGATCACAGGAATAAATTACATTTTAAAATATATTCAAATAGAAAGCAGTTATTTTAAATAGTAAAAATATTTCACAATATTAAGGCTTTTGCTGTATTTTGGATCAAATAAATGCAGGCTTGGTGAGCAACACTCTCCAACACTGTTGGCAAGTTGAGAATGCAGTATGGTTTAGTACATAATGGAATAGCAAAGACTGCATTGTAATTATATAAATATGTAATCTGATGCACTGCTTTGTAATCTTTTCATGTGAGCCACTCATGATGATAGCAGTGTTTATTGTCTCGGAGCGGCTTGGGTCACAGTAAATGCTGCTCCGAGCTCCATCTCTGCAAGTGCTATATATTGATGTCAGTAAAGTGATTTTAGTTGGCATTTTTGAAGTAATTTTACTCACCTAGGCTATGGTTCATAAAAGAAACACTTTATATGTGCATACTGCATGCATCACGGGTATGCACATTAGTGCGAACTGAATAAAAACTAGTTAATTTTATCATATATGTTCTCCTCTCCTTGTCTGATGGGTCGACACTGACCTTTACATCTGTTCATCTGCTGTGAACAAGCAATAAATACCTTCAGACTCAGAACAAGGTGCTGTAATTTCATGTAAGGAGTTTTTATATGAAAAACGCAGAAGTTGCTTTTGTTTTGCATTGAAGGAACAGAACTCGTGCTTCTGCAGTGATGCAAAATGTATGTGCATGTGTGTGAGTGTTTCCGTGCACCTTCAGATGTACCAGGTGAGATCTATAAACTGTTGATTGAAATGCCTCAGATCATTCGGGAGATGTCTGAAGTACAGAAATGCACGTTGGCGGTTCAATAGTCAGGAACAAAGTGAAACAAAAACTGATTTCACAGAAAAGGAAAAATGTGAAACTGCAGAGTTTCCGGTTCAGCATCCTGTGCTTCAGGTGCGCTATTGATCTCTGAAGCATGTGTGTGTGTGAGTAAGCCCATATCGCCGCTTAAGAGCCATTATGTATTCCCGAGTGGATCTGAGGAAGTGATAGTGAAACTGAATCGCAGCAGATGCTCAGAACCCAACAGGCCCTTCAAGAACATTACACGTTTCCCCTCGCCTCAAAGAGAACTGACATCACTGTCATCCTCAACATTCGAAAACCAGCCCGCCTTACAAAACAGCACCATATGCTGCTGTCAACCAGACGCAGCTGATGCTAAATCAGGATTCCTCAACACTGGACTGATGCGAAGCGATGTGCATTAAAGCCAGCGTTTTCTCCGATGGTAACGATGGAGAACTTCTGTTTTTTGACAGCAGAGATGTGACGGAAACACATAATCCAATAAAAGGATTTCGTGTGGTGGTAGGCAAGGCCCATTAATCTGCAAATATTTGGTTGTTTTGAGATTATTGGCTTTGGCCTGATAACACTGTCTACTTGGCCGATGGACAGTCGGGGATGTTTTGCCTTGTATCAGCTCAAAATCTACCAAAAGCATTGTTAATAGATAAAGTTGATACATTTTCTGTTTTGTTTTAGTGAAAGTTTTTTTTTTTTTTTTTTTTTTCTAATTTATTTCAGCAATTTTTGTTTGCATTTTTTTTCTTTAGAAATTTTAATAATGAAATATATTTATTTATTTAGGTAGTAATGATATTTTTTTTTATTAATGTTTATGGTAATGTCCACATTTCTGACACCAAATTTGGGATTCAAAATCAAATTTAATATGCATGTTTAGCTGCATAATATGATCATCAGGCTTTACACAAATTGTGGTGTTCATGCAGTTTGAGAAACTACTTCCAGTATTTCAGTTGATTTATTTTTTTTCACTCAAATTGCTGAAAATATAATTTGTAATGGAAATATACGTCATTATGTATTATCTGCATAATTTGTATATTTCTGGTTGAAGGATTTTTAATTAGAAATAGTACAGAAGTCAAACAGGAACTGGGCACAGAGACAGAGAGATGCATTACACTCTTATTTCTGTGATTTCAGTATGTACACCAAACCTCAGAGAAAGTTGTTGCAGCATAGATGCTTTGGAGTTGTTACAGTATATCAATAGTGGCTGTTAGAATAGATGTACATGTATGACCTGTTGTATACTTGCTTGTCTGTGCATATTGAATATGCTCTCAGGCCCTCTCATATCTCTCAGTTGCATCATATGAATGTAGACCGGCATATATATTTTGTTTATGTGTTTTTATTTTCTCTGCAAGCACTCAAAGCCATCCAAGGCCTCACTTTTACTGAAGTCCACTCAAGTAGCTGTAGTTTTACCAAAAGCTGCTTTTAATACCATAATCATTGATTTCTGGCAGATTGTTTGCCTTTGCTCGTCAGCTCTAATTGACTGCTGATATTAAGGAAAGCGTTATTGCTCAACACGACCATCTCAGGGGAAGGATGCAGTCCAAACTCAGATCCTTCGAAATGAATTTCCCCTCTGTTTGTCCCACATGCACAGCTTTTAATTACACCCTGAGTTCAAGACACGTAAAGGGGCAAGTTTGAAGAAGAAAGCAGAGTTATATGAAGTGTTGGTTGTTGTCATGAATTAGGGTGGTCTTATTTCATAATGTAGGCGTTGTTCATGAGGTTCGTCTAATTAAAATGTTTAGCTGGTTATATTGGCTTTTAATAATTAGCGTAAACTTCACTTTGCTTCACTTTGAAATGACAAAGTTAAGGTACACAGTGGATTTGGATCCCAAATGGTTTCTTTTTAATTGCTGAGCTCTCGTTCATTTTTTTTTTTTTTTTCTGCCCATCACTCTGACTCAGAGTGTTTAGAGAAGTTTACTTTTGATAGTGAGTGGGTTTTTAAAAAGTTTTAGGAAGATATTTTATATCTTTCTTTCTCTCACTTTCGGTCTCTTTTTGAAGCACCTACATTCGATTATGGAGACATGCCGTCCCCTCTGAGTGAGACAGAAAGCACCATCACAGTCCTGCTGCGTCCAGCACAAGGCCGAGGAGCTCCGGTCAGGTGAGAGTGCCAGTATTTTCTTTAAAGAAATATTCCAGATTGAATACAAGTTACCACTGAAAATAATTTCTATTAAAGTGGGTTTTTATCTCATGCTTAAAACATCTTAACACACGTATTAGTTAGGCTATACTATTGTGTATTCATCAGGGCTATTAACTTTTGTTACTTGAAATAAAATAAAATATAAAAAACTTATTACATTATTACTATTATTACTATTATATTTTTATTAAATACATTACTATGTGTATGTATACACAGCACATATCAAGTGATTGTGGAGGAGGAAGCTGGTAGGAAGGTGAAGAGAGAACTGGGCGTTCAGGACTGCTTCCCCATTCCAACATCTCACAGTGAGGCTCAGGCCCGTGGAGCTCCACACTACTATACAGCCGAACTTCCCCCGAGCAGCCTGCCCGAGTCTACACCCTTTACTGTGGGGGACAACCACACCTACAACGGCTACTGGAACAGCCCTCTGGACCCCAGGAAGAACTACCTCATCTACTTCCAGGCCATGAGCAACTTTAGAGGCGTAAGTGTCAGAAACTACCACTGTTTCTCATTCCGCTCCCAGTATATACTAAAGTATACTTGAATTGTTACATGTACGCTAGGGAATGTGTACATTTCAACATTAGCACAGTATGCACATACCGTATGCGCGCAGCCTGTTTTTTCTAACCACACATACTATACAATATACAATATTATTTTCATGGAAATTCAACTGATTTTATACACGGATCTGAAACGTTATTTATACATGCTCCTATAGATTGTTTGCAGTCTGCACAGCAGGAGATAAAGTGCAAAACCAAGGACCTTGAATAAATAGTGAGAAGCACCTGGAGCTAGTAAATCTGCAATTAGTTGGATATACAAAAACATTATATCATTGCTCGTCCTTACGGGATGTTGTTTTTCTGCTTTTCTCCTACTGTTCAAACTCATAAAATAGTGTGTGTGTCACAGTCTCAGTATGAAATTAATAATAGAGTATCAGCACACACCAAGCTTTGGGTGTCCAGGCCTTATTCAAATGGGAAAAACAGCCCCTGTGCTCCCCATCCATGCCTAGATAAGAGGATAAACAACAAGGGATACCTTCTCGCTGGCATAAACCATTTCACAGGGATAATTGGGCACAGGTGCAGCTGATCAAAAATAGATCAGCTGGCAGTTTATGTTGTTAGAAATGGCTGGGTCTGGGAGACAGAATGAGCTCGACAGCACAAGCAAGACAGAGCCTAGAAAACAGCCGGGGAAATGGGAATCTCTCGCTGCTCAAAAATTGATCCGGAAAGGTGCCAAATAAGTTTCTAAATAGGAAAAAAGCATTTGTCAAGCAAATTATAGACCTTGATTAATAAAGCATTTGATTCAGTCAGATTGGTAGTTTACCATTGGTTGAAAATATAGTTTTATTGTGCCTACCAGCAGTCTGTAAATGCCTATGACCCACTGAGAGATCATGATGCCAGGTTGTCCAGGTTCATTGTGTACAGTGCCTTGCAAAAGTATTTTTATTTTTTTCATCATTTTGTCATGTTGCATCCTTATGCTAAACTGCTTTAAATTACTTTTTTGCTTAGTCATTATAGGGTATGGTATGGAAGCCCGTTTTCACCACTGAATTAAAAAAAAAAAAAAAAAGGTAATCGCTGCATTTTATCTTGCAATTCTGACTTGCAGAATTGCGGGATATAAACTCACAATTCTGACTATTTTCTCGCAATTGTTTCTCGCAATTGTAAGCAATTGTAAGTCAGAATTGTGAGATATAAACTCGCAATTGCGAGTTATAAAGTTCGATTCTAAGAGGGAAAACACTGTT
The DNA here is from genome assembly GCA_039654775.1 of Spinibarbus caldwelli. Taxonomy (NCBI): domain Eukaryota; kingdom Metazoa; phylum Chordata; class Actinopteri; order Cypriniformes; family Cyprinidae; genus Spinibarbus; species Spinibarbus caldwelli. Next base: position 28,108,451 of record CM077226.1, on the reverse strand, counting down.
TTCTCAGAATTGGGAGTTTATATCTCACAATTCTGACTTAACTTGCAACTGCATTTTATAAAGTCAGAATTGTGAGCTTGTATCTCTCAATTTTGACTTTATTTCTCAGAATTGCGACTTTATATCTTATAAACTTGAAATTCAGATTTTTTTTTCCTCATAATTGTGAGTTTAATTCTCACAATTCTGAGGTTTTTTTCTTGCAATTGTGAGTTTATATCATGCAATTCTGAGAAAAAAGTTCCGAAACGGGCTTCCATAGTATGGAGTGCTGATTGATGTGAAAAAAGTAAAGCATTTTAGCATAATGGTTACAACTTGACACAATGTGGAAAAAAATGAAGGGATATGAATACTTTTGCATGGCTCTGTACTCCTCTGTACAAAAATACTTTAACTGCAAAATACTTTAAAACTGTAGCTTATCAAGGTTTTTTTTTTTTTTTTCTTGATAACTACATTGAAGCTTTTAATTGTATAAACATCCAATGATATAATGTAAAATTCTTATTTATATGCTGGTGCAAAAACAATTAATTATATTTAAAAATGTATGTTTCCACTAAATACAGCTCATAAAAATAGCATATACTGTCGTGTGAAAACATAACGATTAACGATAACCGCAGTATAGTTAATTTCACTATAAAAGTGTATGTGAATCTACGAATTCACTGAAGTGAATCAAAGAAATATTTGAACTACTGTCATGCTTTTGAAAACAGACGTTAAGTTAGTCGCTCCACTCCTTTTAGTTGTGCTGCATCAGTGATGAATACAGAAATTTTTATCTTCATGCAAACCAACCTTCATCTTGAGAATGACAGGAAACTTCTGATTTTTGCCTTATGGTTTCATGATTATTAGTTACCTTCCGTACTCAATTATGCACTATTAAACCTCTGAGTGTTTCAGGCTTGTGGGAATGAAAAGAGTTTTTTAATGGTCCATTTAGATTTGACACCAGCTAGCAAACCTCATGCTCAAAAAGATGTGGGTGACATTTAGAAGAAGGTTATCTCGTTGGCTCAGCACCTGGAGGAAAGGATGAGCCAGCTTGGCTCATTCCACTCTTCTGAACAGCAATTCAGAGGCACAAAACTTGGACAGACTTTACCTACGCTATTACACAGTTGGGTTTTTTGGCGGCCTTTAAGGGAAATGCCTCTGTTGACCTATAGTACAGACACAAACTCCCGCCCCGCCGAACCCCTCAGGGCTTCTCTCGCATTACAGACTGAAATGCACCTGTCAGCCAAGCCATTGTAACTCCACCTTCCCCTCGGTTTCTCTCTACTTGAAACCGTATGTCTTGGAAACCGATCGCACAGCTCCGTCTCCTTTGGGCTCTGCTGATTTACTTGACCGACCTTTAGCTAAATATTCATTTTTATTCAGCTCTATTTTATGCTGCAATAACTGCCGTAAAGGCTGACAGTCTAAGCTAAAGAGAATGTAGCTCAAGAGACTTAGTTAGCATTTAGCACTCCCCTGTTACCGATTTGAACATTTCTGTGTTTTTCTCCTGACTGCATATAAACAATGCTAATATACTTTGCTTTGTCTCTTGGCCAACTTTATGGCTGTAAGTGGTTTTCAAAGCTTTTGGCAGCGGCACAAGAAAGAAAGTCTTCTGCTGCATCTTTGGCCATTATTCTGACAATTAGCCATTAGAGTGCTGTGAATGCTGTCAGGGCTTCGTGTAATTGCTTTCCGTGATAAATATATATAAAGACGCTCTTAAAAGATCTTTGATTCTCAGCTGTTTACAAAGAGCTGTTTTTATTCCTTTCTCTTCTCTGCTCTTTGTTTACTTTTTTTGTCCTCTGCTTCCTTAACAGTCCTTAGAGGCAAAACAAAAAGATTGTAGCTGTCAGACGCTCTCTTTCACTCATACACACAGAAAAACTTTGCTGTTTTTTTTTCTTTTCTTATGGCACTGAACCCTATAGGACTGACCAGACACTTTCAAACAGACTTTTTCTGTCTAATTGGCATCTCCGTTTTATCAAAATAGAAGGCAAGAACTGGTATTTCTCAGTAAAATATGTTGAGCTGAAATTACCCCCTAAAAATAAAAAGAAATCAAAAAGAAATATAAGTTTTATAATACATATCTAATTTATTATATCATTAATTAACATCTAATTTACTTGAATTTATATCTAATTTACAAATCATTAACTTGAAATACATAAACAAATATGAATAAAACATATACTTCCATGATGTTTATACTTTTTTAAACCACATATCACTCACAATTAGACTAGATTATTATTTTATTTTTTTTTCACATTACAGTAGCACAATTGATTTGGGAGGCTTCATTTCCTAGGGAAAATAACATTAATTCTTATTTCCCCCTCTCTTTTTTTTGCATGCCTCCTTTCTTCTGCTCTGAACCAAGTAGGAGCTTTCTAATAAGTTCCTTTCCCATGCCTCCCTGGGCCTGTTATATTTATAGTGCTCATAATTCATTTACTTAGCTTGAGTTTGCTGACAGATCCCCTTTTGCAGTGCCTGCCATGACCGTTCCCACAAATTTGATTAAATAGAGCAGGGAAGCTTAAAGCTTTGTGTCTGCGTCTGTCTGATCAAAGCCCACTGGCTGTCTCTTGCCTGTCATTCGGGGTCAGTCTTTTCTCACACGCATGGTGAGCTATGACTTCTTATGGTGTGACATCTAGGACTGGCTCTGTGCTTGGAGAAAACAGGCAGTGTTTGCTTTATCCCTGTGATATGCTCTCATGGGAGAGTGTGTATTGGGAGCCATGGCACACTTGCATCTCAACGATGGCTGCTGGAGCAGATAAAGATGAGTTTCTCGTAAAGCCTGGATTGGCCTACATGACATTTTTAAGCGTGTGGATGTTTTAGGGGGGCTAAAATATCCATGCGTGTCCCTCTTCCCTCTCTTAAAACATCAATGTGAGTCCGTCTCTACCTTTTTTCCTCTTCCTACCACCCTCGCTTTCCATTTTGTATGTTTTCCGAGATGATATAGGGTTATGACAGGCTTTAGGAGCCAAGGCAGTTCGGAATGGATTTTCAATTAAAAAAAAGTAACTCAGCCGCAGTTTGAGCAGAGACCTCTCACTCCTTTTCCGGATGGGAAGATTTGCATAATTGTTCCATAATGCCCGAATTAGCATCTGTAAATCTTAATTTGATAATGCATCTTCTTGTCGAGGTGGCAGGCCGGAATTGGATCATGGGCTTGGATCTCATTAGCGCTATTTGACAAAGGTCGTTTTCATAACACCAGTATGTCATCAACTGCGATTTCGAACAAATTAATTCCTTTTTATAATTCTCTCCTGGCTGGAAGTCATCCCCCCCTACCTCTTTTGTCCTCCGCTGCCATTTTCTGTACATTAAAGGCTTATATCTTATCACCACACTTGAAAAGTACACGCACACACACACACACACACACACACACACACACAAGTAGGGTATGTGAGTGAGACAGTGCTGTTTTTAAATGTATTTTTATTCTTTTACTGGCATTCATGCTGTTGTTGAATCAGCAAAAGTCAGTGTGAGCCCATTTGACTTCTCATCAGGTATCAGACAGTCTTATTTCTGCCGTTTGACTGTTTCCCACAGCGTGACACTGCATCTCTGTTCTCTTTTCTCACAGGAAACAAGGATAAACTGCATCCGCATCGCCCGTAAAGGTGAGTTATTCAATGCTGATGCTACAGAACTTGTTCTTTGTAGAAGTACTATGCAGTTTTGTGTGAAAATGTTTTTGGTAAGACAGAGTGAGGTGAATTGACCTTTGCCGGGTTGAAATCATCGTACTGAGAATTTGGATGAATTTAGACTATAAATGTTTCTTACCAGCCACGAAACTCTATTTTATATATAAAATTATGATTGAGTAATTATGAGTGGGATTTTAAAATACGTATTTTTGTCTTTTTGACAATGGGTTTACATTCACATTTCATTCTACCGAAGGGTCAGTGAAAGAGGCCCTTAGAATTATGATATTACCCCTTTAACATGAAGTGAATGTAAAGAGTTTGTAGACAAGTTAAAGTATGATAGAGTGGCCACAAACAATAAAACATAAAAATTGCAGTGGATTGAATGGGTGATGTTATTCTGACTGCACAAGTGTAGGTTTTTCAGCTTATTTGCTATTTACTTATTCACAATGTACATGCCTGAGGGCCACAGCTTTTCCAAGATGTCATCAGCATTCTAGCTCCAGATCCCACAGGAACTAACAGTTTGCTGCAGGCGGATGGTGCGTCAGTGTCGATTTTAGCATCTGAGACATCAAAAGGGGTGGAGATAGACCACTTGAATGGGAGAAATTGTAACGCTAAATATGGCATCTGTAGTTCTGCTTTAGAGCCGGTTGCTTTTATTGATACAACTATTGCAGCAGCTGTAGGAAGCCCTGCCTTAGAATAACAAAGGCCAATCACCTAATTGTTTACACTAGAATGTGTATTTTCATTAGCAGGACTAGTCTGAGAATTGTTTTGATTTCATCATTTGAACTAAATTGAGTAAGTCATTGTTGTCAGATTTTATCCCTGATTTGAAATATGTTATTAAAACTTCACAAAGATATTTGGGCCAAGTTTTCACAGCAGCAGAATATGCTTGTCATTCTTCGATGAGTCCTTGCATTGTGTTGTGTTTTAGGAATGAAGGAAATGTCAGTAAACTTAACAGATGTTGTCATGTACCTGTACTAGTACCTTTTCTGTTGCTCTACGATTTTTTGTTTTCTTACAGCATCTAACCAAGCTCACACACTATTAAATTTTCAGGACTCGCTCATTTTCAGGAAACCCATGGTAGGTGAACAGAAATTGGTTTGGACAATTAGTCTATAATTCATTCAATGCGAGAGAGCAACTACGAATTTTACATAAGTGTGTCTGTAAAGTTTTTCAGGTTTCTTGTGTGATTTTGGTAGCTTACAATGACGCAGATATGAGCTGCATGTCATCTGAAGGTTTTCTCCCATCAGTTTGCTCCACTGTCTACTATAAATGCTTCTGGAGGTTAGTTAAGATTTGATGGATGAACTCACAGTTGGACTTCTGTCATTTCAAAAGTAAGAAGACTTTAAAGTTTTTTTTATCCCACCATCTTTGAAATTGTTTGAGGTGATGGTCTTGAATAGAATATGGGCTTTACTTCCTTTGCATGTTCATACAGATAGTCTTCAAGCATCTTGAGACTTACACCTTTCAGTAAATTCAGCAATCCCAAAAACTGACATTGTGAATGTAGCCTCAGAGATTTCAGTGTTTCAACATTCAAGTAGTGACCGAGGGACGCTGCCAGGCCAGGTTTTGATATCAAAGTGGTTCCCCTCTTCCAGGTCAGTAGTCCAGCTCAGAGCTGTACCACTGAGAAACACTTCATAATGGTTCACTAGCTAATCTTACACATGCACTTTTTTCCCCAAAGAGCTCAGAGTTCTGACACAAGTTGCAAGCATCCGTGGATTCCCTGAAGGGCAAAGCAGCTTTGGGATGTGTATTGGTTTACAGTGAAATTTTGTGTCTAGACACAGATTTTTCCCTTATATTGCCCCCTACCCCTCCCCTTTCTCTTCTGGAGACAAGGGCACTAACGGAGAACAGGTCACTCTTTCATCATGTTTGTTTTGGTTGCTTGCGGTAGGGGAATGGACTATATCAAAGCAGATTTGTCTGGGGCGGGCAGTCTCGGAGTAGACACGCCGCAGCACATGGACAGAGAGAGAGAGATCAGTTTTCGGGTCCCTGTCCTGTCAGGAGAAAGACCTTCACATCAAACACCACTGATGGAGTCACCTGTGCTTGTCAATACATGCTACCACCTGTCAGGCTTCTCAGAGAAAGATGAAAAGGTTCATGAGGCATAGATTTCTGTCAAGGCAACAAGAAAGAGCCACACTCCTTTCTATCGAACGCCATCAGGGATCAGTGTGGGCAGGATGGTACTGTAGTCTTCGGCATTTGCCGCTAGTGAGCACAGCCTCCCAGTTCAATCGACCTGGCTCTTTTTTTGAGACTGAGTAATGAGGGTGATGACTAGCCTTCCGAGCATGAAGCCAAGAGGCGCAATGGACATTTTAGGGCAGTTTTGTCGTCCCATCTGCTCAGTGGGCACAGACAGGCACACGTTTGGGATGTGGGCTCACACGCCAACATATTGATGAACAGAATGGAGCTCTCTCGACTTCCTCAACAGGAAAGAACGATTAAACAAATTGACAACAGAGTGCTAACAAACAGAAGGACAGGAAACTGTTTCACTACATATACTTCTTGTATTCTATATATATATCTCTCATAAAGGGTCTATATGATAAGAAGGAATCCAGCTTGTCAAAAAAATCCATAATTGAGGTCGTTGCTTTTGATTGGCCACGAAATTGTCCTATGAATCAACAATCAAGGTCCAGAAGAAAATTGACACCCTGATGTTCTCAAAGTGCAACCAAATTACATATTCTTACAAAACTAAGCTGCCAAGATTCCCTTTTCATTGCGCAGGTGACAGTTTAATTAACAGTCCCTTGGCAATCTTCACAGAACAATAGACTTTCGTTGTAACTCCAAGTGCTAATTTCCACTTTTGGTGCACTCAGCAGGTGCGCACATTAATCTTGAAACAAATTTCATGCCTGTGTTGGGCTTAATTGATATTCTGAAAGGAAACTCAGCACGACGATAAAAATCTGATCAGGTTTGCATCAAACTTTAATGGATGTTTTCCCATCTATATTTCATGCGATGAATACATTTAATACCTCATTAAGAACTCGTGATGTAGCTGTTATTGTGGAGATTATGCATGAACTTGCATATCTTATGTTTGGAATATTTAACTTGCATGTTATGGTAGAGCTATTATGTTGGCACAATATCCTGCATCAGTCTTTGTTTTGTTTAACAGTAAAAAAAAATATCTGAGCATCCTTAAACAAGATAATTTCACATGAGAAACAATGTGTTTTGTGTTTTATATTGTTCCATTGGCAGGTCTTTAAAAAATAAAATCTTAAAATTGACTGAGGCTTATTTTCTACAAAAAAAAAAAAAGAAAAGAAAAGAAAGAAAATATAACAAGACAAAGTGCACCTAACATCCAGGATAAATTCTCTCTAAACAAATCAAATGTGATTTTGCTTTTCAGATGAATTTGTCTTTAAGGATTCTGAAATATTTTGCTTGACACAATAAATGAAAAAAATAGGTTTTTTAAACTAATATAAAAATAATATTAATTTAATTTTAATCGTAAATTTTAAAAATGTTTATGCATTCATTGATTTCTGCTTTTTTCATTTAAATTTTGAAAGTCTCACCAATTTTGGAAATGAGGTTTGTTTTTATTTAAAGCATTTAAATCTAGTTCAGATCCCTTCACTGTTGACATCTAAAGAATTATGTATATTTAATGTTGTTATCAGCCTGATGCAGACAGAGACTGTATTGGTGCCGTAGATGCAAATCTGTGCCTGTGAAGATGTGCACCAAAAGCACTATACTATATGAAAGGAGATGGTTTCATCTAAGATAATTCATGGCTGGGTTCTTTTTAAAAGATTCCTGTGGGAGTCTGACTTCTCAAGTCTAGTGTAATGTGGGATCTGTATGGGGGGTTTGGGAAAGTATAGACTCTGTTGTGTTCAGATATCTAAAGTCTATCACATAGAAAGTTGCTTTGGATTGGAAGGAAAGGAATGGTCTAAATTACACTACTTTAAATAAACTATTCTCCCTCCAACCAAAAATATTTGATTATTTACCCACTCTCATATACTTACAAACCTGTATGACTTTCTTCTTTTCCATGCAGTTGCACTGAGTACTGAGGGTTTTAAGATTAAAAAGCCTTTTCAGTTATCATAGAAGTAGTCCATTATTAGTAGTAGTCTAATCCTTATGCAATACATTCCAAGTCTTCGGAAGTTATACAATAGCGTTGTTATTCACTGAAAATGTTGAATGAATCATTCTTTTGAGTTTTATAGTGAATGATTCTTTCTTAAATTGGAATGATCCAGTTCTAAACAACATGCTTTTCAGGAAGACATGGACTACTTTTAAGATACTTTAATGGTGCTTTTGCGTAGTTTTTGAATCTTCAACATCTTCATTGTAATTCCATGAAAAACAACAAGCACAATTTTTAGAATTTCTCCTTTAGTTTTCCTCTGAAGAAGTAAACTCATGCAGGTTTGGAACTACAAGAGAGTGAGTACATAATGTCATAATGTTAATTTTTTATTATTATATGCATACAATCCAATGCCATACTATAACTCCAGTCAATGGAAAAAATGCAAAAAACAAAGCTCTTCAGTTTTCAGAGGCATTTCCTCGCCATTCTGAGTGAGCCATTGTCACAAAGACAGGGAAGTTTTGAAACTGCCTTTGGCTGTTGAGGGAGCAGAGAGCGGCATGGCAAATTCTTTTTCTTGCTGCCCCACATCCCTCCACATGCTTATGACTTATTTTTAGCTTTGGCGTTGCATGGAACCCTATAGCAGACCATTTTCCTCAGGCCTTAGCTCGCTCTCTTTTTCATAGGGCCCTGTAACTTCCAGGCCACTGAGACTTTAAGGAAGCGCTAAAACTAGGCGGAGTAAGATGATCTCTAGTCCCTCATCAACAAAGATGTAGGAGTCCCACTGTGGATTTGACTAAGCAAACATGGCCTCATTGGCAAGTAACCAGTTATTAGTTTAAATAGCCATTTGCTGGTTTCTTGGAGCCATGTCACTGGTTGTTTGCATGAGATTATCAGGATTTTTTTTTTCTAAATTGAGGCAACACACCTGCTTGCTTTTGCCAAATCAATGAATAGTGTAACAGCTGAATGTCTGCCTCAAGGAAAATGTCTGCTTGATTATATGTGTCATGGACCACTTGTTTATAAATTATACTTTGCATCTTAATGTGTGTCTCGTAATTCTTCCTACTACAGTTTTAATGTATGTTTGTGTAGAACATTATATTTCAGAACACATAGTTATATAATGTAGTATGTAATAATTAAATATATAAAAATTTATGTATTTTTTAATGTAAAGACAACATGAAAATTGTTATATATTCATATATTTGATCATATATATCATTTTAATATTTGATCTTTAATTATTTTAGCTGGATTAGGATTTGTTGCACAGCCCCTCTCAATGTTTTTGTGAAAAGAGCAGAAACATACAGATTTCCATTGATGTTCACACATACTCATCAGCTCGAACAATCCCCCACAAAAACATGCAAAACATCCCCGTACAAGCATGAGTGTGTGAAAGAGTATAAATAGCCCAGCTGCTGCATGTCCAGGTCAGGGCAATTTGCCTTGGGCTCCGCTGCATATGCACACTTTCTCTTTACTCTCTCTCTTGGATCACACAGTCTCATTTTGTGGTGTGACAGAGAGTCATGCTATCCCCAGGAGCCTCAGATTGTGAAATGACCCCTGCCCACACGCTGTCAGTGGAGACAGGTGCCGGGGATAAATAGCTGACCGGGTGCAGTCGGCACTCACGCCACAGAGGAGGCGTGCAATCTGCGTGGTACAGTAGAGAAAAGGCTCATGATGAGCGATTGAAGGAACCCTCAGGATTGCCAGATCTTTCATTTCTTTCACCTTGGCTCATGACTGTGTTTTGGGTTTTGATTCAGGACTACGCTTTTCTCGCTTGCTTTCTCAGATTGTCAATTTTGTCTTGTGCCTCTGTCAGTGGATGACCAAAGGTCTCCTTCTGCTTTTCAGTTTGAATGTCTGTTTATTTCTGCTAAACCTGCTGAGAAATCCAGCTTGTGTCGGATTTACTTGGTTGCTAGCTGGTCATTAGTTGGTATAAGCTGGTTTAAGAGCTTGATCGGCTGAACTTATGTCAGTACCACACCATCCTGTTGATTGCGACACCAAATATTTTCGCTCTGGTTCTGTCTTGTTTAACCTGGTTAGAATTAGAAGACCACTTTATTGTATTAATGTCCACACCAACACACAATGACATTCTGTTTATTATAAGTGTGCACTGCAGTTAAGTTGCTTTAAACGCTCAAGCCTAAGCAGGTGAATTCTGATTGGCTGTCAACGTTTTAACATTCATCAGCTAGAAAAAATAATTCCAAAAATATCGTTCCTCTGTGTTGTTAGAATTAGAACGAATTAGAACGATTATTAAAACTTTATAGTTATTGTTATAGCTATCATCATTGGTGTTGAGATCATAATTAACATGTTTGTTCATCTGGTATAAACTGTTCTTTTCCACCAGGCTTCAGTTGAATCTTTTCCTTTCCTCAGTACTTTGGATTTGTGTGTTTGTGTTTTGTTTGCCGGTTAATATGTTAATTCAAATGTAATTTATATGTTATATGTAATTGCTGGTGTTCTTAAATGTTATGTATGTATGTTTGTGTGTTCTTCAGCCGCCTGTAAAGACCATCAGCGAGCTCTTGAGGTCACACAGCGCTCAGAGGAGATGGGGCTCATCCTAGGAGTGTGTGCTGGTGGGCTCGTGGTCCTGATACTGCTACTTGGGGCCATTATCATAATTATTAAAAAAGGGTGAGTTAAAGCATGTGTTGCTTTAAAGCATAAATGTGAAGCAAAGTGTATATAGTAGACATTTAAGTTACACTGATAAATTTCTTTGTCATTGCATTAGATTACATAAAAATGTGAAATATGAATAAAGTATATATATATATATATATATATACACATACACACACACACATACATATATATTATCTTTCAAAATGATATTTTATTATGTGCAGTGACGTTCGTGCATATTAACGTGTGACTTAAGTGTCCAAATATTTTAGAGCCACTGTATGTGCTGCAAAACAAAGAACTGCTTCAAATTTGCACCGACACCTATAAGTCTGTGGGCCATTTTCAAATATTTCTTGTGAAAGTGCTTTTTAAATGAGAATTAATCTGTTCCTGAGAGACCAGGCTATTGTGCGTTCAGCTATGACTAACTTAAACCTACTCATTGTGGTTTATGACTTCGATTATTCGGCTCAGTCAATAGGCACCCAGGTGTTCTCCGCTGCATTCTCACATGCATCGGCGGAGAGATTGCCAGGGGTTTTCATCTTCTGAGATTATCTGAGTGTGAAATATTTAATTAAAGAGAAATGCAATTCAATTACTCACTTAATTAGGCCCTGCCCGCTGCTGCCCTGAACCAGAAATGAGCCAATAATTGGGATGGAAAAAGTGTGCTTTCAGAGATAATTAGCCCACGGTTCTCAAAAGGTCATCAGATTCAGTGGCAAATGAGAGACACAAGCCTCTCGTTCCGCAAACGGCACCAATCACTGAAGATGAATCTAAGCAATGGTCATCTCATAGATTCATCTTCAACAACAGATAAAGACCATTCACCATCTGTTTTTCATATGAATTTCTCACATGCATGACTAGTGATTGCCTACTGTTTTAGACTTTTGCCTCCTTGTCTGATGGTTGCTGGTTTTAGGGATGCACTGATATTAAAATTATGGCCAATAAAATGAACAGATAATTATTTTTATGTCATGGCCTTTTTATTCATCCATTAAGAAAGTTAATTTAATAAAATTCTACTGTACTATTTTGACTTAAAATAGTGTTCTAAAATATTTCTAATCTCCACCCAAAAATAATTAAAACACCAATATAAGATGCATCCCTTGACCTAGTGAACTTTCTGGATTAACCTGGTTGGACCTGATAAACCAAACCAGGTTAAGCTACCAAAAGCAAAACAGCTTGACCACCTTTGGGTTCTTTGATCTGGTGTTGTATTTCTAGCTCAAATATTATTGCCAATTTGTTTGCAATTTAGTTGTCTTTTCCATAATCAGTTATCAGCACATACCTCTTCAGCCTCTGACATTCATTTTCCTACTTCTGGGGGAAAAAAACGTTTATATAAGCTAAACTTCTGAGTGCAAGAGCAAACCCTCAGCACAGTCATTTAGCCAGAGAAAAAGTATCATAGGAACATGCCTACTTCAGCTAGCGATGGGTGTTCTTCCCGCTGAAATGGAAAGAAATATACCGGGCCTTTGTGTAAAACAGAAAATCTAAGCCATTTAATCCAAATGCACCCCAAAATGGAGTTGAAGAACGTTTGTAATACGAATGCAGATGGAAGTGTTCTCCAAGTGTTTCATTGGACAATTTAGTGGATTTTGGGTTAGATTGCGCTGCCGAATTGCTGTGAAGGCACGACTGCAGAGAGCGAATATGAAAGTCCCTTTCAGCAGGCCACTTTGTTTAACTCGTTAAAAGCAACAAGACGACGTATTTGATTAGGGCGCCATTTCCCGCTCTGGCTGAGGCTTTGTGAGTATCTGCATGTGTCCCATTACTTGCGTGGCAAATGCAAGCTGCTGACGGCTTGCCATTTTTCACTCTAATCAGAGCTCTACCAGTGCTTGCATCTCATGTCCCTTCTTCTTCTTGTTCTCTTTTTTCCCCTTCTCTCCCTCTATTTTTTTTTCTTTCTCTCTCTCCAGAAGGGATTACTACTCATACTCTTATTATCCGTAAGTGGCTTCTTCTCCATTGCACATCATCATTTCTCATGGCTTTTTTGTGCGCTTTTTAGAGAGGGGGCGGCAGCGGAGTGATGATCTTCTCTTTCTCTCTCACCAACTCCCCTAACTCGCCTCATCTCTCTCTCGTTTCCTTCACGTTCCATTTCTCTACCTCCCCTTCTTCTCTCCTCGCCCTCTTCTGTCTGTCTCCTCAGTAGGAAGCCGGTGAACATGAATAAGACTCCCATTACGTACAGGCAGGAGAAGAGTAATATGATGGGCTCCATGGAGCGCAGTTTCACTGATCAGAGCACTCTGCAGGAGGACGAGAGGATGGCCTTGTCATTTATGGACACCCATACGTGCAGCACTCGCAGTAAGACGTGACATGACACAACACCAGCGCACACACTTCGACTTGAACTTGAGTTTAATTGCAGCCTTAAAACCTAAATATATGTGGATTTAATTCTGGGTTGTTCGTTGAACAGAAACTCTATGTAATCTGCTGTATTAATGAAGCAAAGCATGAAAAAAAACAAATAACAGAGTAGCATGCACTTGTCTTGCTTTGTTTCAACTCATTTATTCCAGTTAAATGAACTTGCACATTGAAACAATGACTACAGAGCTAATACTCCTGACAAATAATGGGGAGCGACAACTTGCACATCAATAACAGCATGTAAACAGTAAACAGTAATCCATATAACTATTCCATGATTCATGCCGCATTGCAAGATGGGGACTCAAGTAGGTCTAAAGTTATGAAGGAATAGTTCACCCATGTTTCACGTTTCTGTCATCATTTACTCACCCTCATGTTGTTCCAAACACGTCTGACTATCTTTCTTCCGTGAGACATAAAAGGAGTATCACTTTAAAGAAATGTGAATGAGGACTGTGGCTGTCAAGCTCCAAAATGACACCAGGAACCGTGAAAGTATGATAAAAGTCTTCTGAAGCCACATGATAGCTTTGTGTGAGAAACAGACAGACATTTAGTCATTGTTCACGGAAAATCTTGACTGTGTGAGTTCATGAGTGAGGTAGTTATGTCCAGTTCAGAAAATAATCTTTTGAGTCAGATCTTTTCAGTGAAATGGTTGATCCAGTTAACAAAACGGATCTGAATGATCTTGTTCTTGGATTCAACTTAATGAATCAATGATCCAGTCATTTGTTAACAGCTTATCAGTGAATAACGACTTAAATTTAATTTGTTCCTCAAAAAAAAAAAAAAAACACACAAAGCACCCAAGTAATATTGACTTTGTTTTTTTAATGCTGTTTTTCCATTCATTTTAAAGGGGTCCTATTATGCTCTTTTACAAAGTCTTGATTTAGTTTTAGGGGTGTACTAGAACATGTTCTCATGCTTGGTGCTTCGAAAAACGCATTATTTTTCACGTAATTTACATTATTACAGTTTCTTCCTCCCCAGTCTGGCACAGACTGCTCGATTAGTTCCGGGTTTGATGAAGGCCCACCTTCTGAAAAACGAAATGTGTTGTGATTGGTTAGCTGTCCCAGTGCGTTGTGATTGGCGAACAGCTAGGCAGAATGACTAAAAGCAAATTAATTCTCTGCCAGCGGGAGGCGCTGTTGGAGTGGTAGAGAGCGAGGTTTCCCCGGTAACGCTGTACACAAAGCAGAGCTCCGCTCACAAACGCTGCTTTATCAGACATTACATGCTAGATGAAATGAAAATGACATCCAAAATTTTCCATCAGAAATACAGAGATATAAAATCACCTGCACCGGGTTTCGATTTTGAAACGTGCATTCGAATTTCCAGAGGCGGGATTTACTTTAATGATATTCTAATTGACCAATTTGTGATGTCACAAATACAGGAAAACAACTTTGTAGTCCAAACGAGCCGTTCGTTGTAGTTCTTGAAAAGGGATTTTTTAAAAACGAAATATCTCCCTTTGGAGTGGACTTTGAGATTTGTAACTTTGTAGATCTTTTTTATGCCCAAACATACGCACTACACACTGACTAAAATTCAAAAAGTGAAAAACCATAATAGGACCCGTTTAAAATCTGGAAACCATTGATATTTCTCTGAAAAATCAACTGTTTCTGTGTTCAATATAAAAAAATGGTTTAGAATGACATGAAGGTGTGTAAATGATGACAGAATTTTCATTTTGGGGGGAAACTGTTCTATAAATTTCATTAGACTTAATCTAGCACTTAATTTGTGATTAAGCGGATGAAAGATCCTAGTTGAAAACTTTGAGAAGTAAAAGCAGAAAATAGATAGAAACAAACATGATGAAATCTGTATAATAATTCTTGCATTTGTTTCCTCACACTTACAGGTGCTAAAAGCGAGAGTATCAGGCGCTAACGTCAAAGAGTGCAAATGAACAGATACAGACTTTCAATCACGCACACAGTTAAAGTGAAGCTCAGGGACTTACTAGGTCACCTCCTGTTAATTTGTCCTCATTTGTAGTCAGTGTGAAAGCTTCATCAAAGCCACAGTCCTTCTGTAATCACTCAGTCTTTCACAGCTCTTAAATATAAGATGTAGTGCTGTTGATGTAGTACATTCTCATATGATTCCAAATCTAACACTCATTCTCCCCTGACATAAGACTATCAATCCTAATATAAACATAAATCCATGGAAAAGTAGGAAGAACGAGTAGTATACTTAAAAAATGCATTTACAAACACACATTCGGCAAACACAACCAGTTTATGAGATGCGAATAGACTCAGATCTGCACCAGAAGCTAATCCTTAAGGCATCATGGTCGAGATTTTCAATATAGCAGAAATTAGAGCATGCAAAAAAAATAAAAGTTGAAAAATGCTAATAATATCCAATTCAAAGGTATCTAACTCTGCAGGCACTGAATAGTTGATGTCTCAAAGAGAGAGATCTCTTGATCAGAATGAAGTTTTAATGGCACGTCTCAGAGCTGTCTTGCCACATTTTAAGTGTCTACTGTGTGGAATATACTGTCTGGGTTTCTTCTTTCCTATTTCCGTTGAGAAATGAGTAGCAGACTGCTAATTTATTTGAATACACAGCCCTAGTCATGAATTCATAATTGCTCCCTGATCATATTTATGAATACCAATTATAAACACAGAAGATGAAGTGCCATAAGGGGATGATAATTCTCAGATTAACCCCACTATACTTGTTTGGAGTTTTTGTTTTTATAAAATGTTTATTGGTTATTTTTTAAACTTTTCTAAGATAGTTGAGCTGCTTCAGGTATAGCTGTTTCCAATGCTGTTTATTTTATGTCCATATATGAGAGATGTCATGCAAACATTTGTTCTGTGCTTGTTCATTTCTACTAAGGTGACCCACGGAGCTCTATGAATGAGTCCAGCAGTCTTCTGGGCGGATCGCCTAGACGTCAGTGTGGCCGTAAAGGATCGCCCTATCACACAGGTCAGCTTCACCCGGCAGTGCGTGTGGCTGACCTCTTACAACACATCAACCAGATGAAAACCGCAGAAGGTTACGGCTTTAAACAGGAATATGAGGTGGGTTTTGTTTTGTTTTCTTTTATGTTATTTGTTATTTTATTTATTTATTTTTTATGAACATCATGTTGTGTGACTAACCATTTTATTTTATTTTATTTTTGCAAAATAGTGAATATTTTATTAAAAACTACTACTTTTGTTACATGTTCTCTGTGCCGTTTGGTCTTTTATGTTGAAGTGTTTCCCATTTACCACGCCCCCTTGTTATCTTGTTCCCCTGTGTATAAATAGCCCTTGCGTTTCACTTGTGGTTCGTCAGTTGTTGTTCCGCTCCTTGTACTCCCCGTGTTTTGGTTTATTGTTCGACCTTGTTTTCACATTAAACTCTACCTGCACTTAGATGCGCATTCCCTGCCTGCTTGCTTCGCTCTCCTCGCACTACAATTTTGCAAATAAAAATATTTATTTTATTATTTCATTTTATTATTTTATCTTTGACTGACATGTAAAGTGAGTAACCTATTTATTTATTTATTTATTTATTTATTTTGTGAACATGTTGTGTGACAAACCATTTTATTTGCTGTCTTAAAACAGTAGGAAGTTGTAAGAACTGGTGGTTTCAGCCAGCTATTGATTTTTTTTTTTTTTT
This sequence comes from Spinibarbus caldwelli, assembly GCA_039654775.1. NCBI lineage: Eukaryota > Metazoa > Chordata > Actinopteri > Cypriniformes > Cyprinidae > Spinibarbus > Spinibarbus caldwelli. The sequence goes on along the minus strand of CM077226.1, from coordinate 28,091,801 downwards.
TTTTTGGTTTGAATTATGGATTCTAAGGTTCATGAATGGTCTGTCAGTGTGCCAAGGTTGAGACTAGTCTTCAAATACCCTTGTTTAGCTGTTGTTTGACAATGTTTTTTATGTTAGCAAGCAGAAAATCATGAGATATCATTGAGATATTAACAATAATAATAGTAGTGTTTCATTTATACGGTATAGCATATTTGCATGTACAATCACTTAATTGCAATACTGAGTTATTGAAATAACTGCACCTTGTTGATGCACCTGTTCCTTAAATAGCTGGTTTTGAGTTTTATCTCAGAGTGAAACCAGATCTATTGGGATATTTTGGCTTTAATAGTATATTTTTTAAAAACATTCAAGCAAGAGGTTTTAGTCATAATAATATAAATCTTTCACAGCTGCCCACACAGATTTTCTGATTTATTTAAAGAAGTCAGAATATGCTTGGGCTTTAGTGCTGCTTACAATGCGGTCTATCTGGGAGCTGCCGTTGCGTTCGTGGAGGGACCTGTCAGTGCGAACAGATGTCTGGCTGGGAGATCTCCAGCCTCCAGAACTCACCGTCTGCAAGCCTTGTCAAAACAGACCTCTGCATCCAATCCCCAACACACAAACACATTAATGCAAAGATGCATGTTTATGCACAAACACACATTCCAAACTTCTTATCACTTCTCCACAATATGACATCCTCACACTGTTGTCATGCCCTGCTGAAGTAAAGCTGCTCATTCCAGCTTGAGGGAGTCAAGATGGTTTTTGGAACATGGCAGCTTGTTTGCTGCTTATCTACCAGCCCAATCCAGCTTGACCTCAACCTAGTCTTACATAGCCAGACATCTGACATAAGGTCTGGTCCACATTTCAACTATTTTGATGTAGAACTGCATACTTAGACTGGATTTCTGCTTGTTAACGTGATATCATTTTATCAGTTTCAAAGATATGATGCCACTTATCTGACAATCAATGGCAGATTATAGCTTGATATATTAAGAAAGTGCTTTCCAGTTTTTTGTGCAATTTGAACAGACAGGCAAACAGGGTGCCATCTGGTAGTCCAGCTCAACAATCATCTAGACCAGCTAAAAACATGTAAATCCACTATCTGAAAATGAGTTTTAGCTCAGTTTTCTAGTAGGATGCTGTGTTTGGGCAAAATTTCCAATATGTAATGCTTCTACTATTTATTACTGTATGTTGAATTTTATTACTATAATTGATCCATGCAAGATTTAAATCTCTTTTATAAGAGAGGTAAGGCCAAGATAATTAGTAGCCAGATCCAGATGGCATCAAAAATACGTAATACAAAAAAAAAAAAAAAAAAAAATAGAGTAGAAAAGAAAAATAATCATTTATACCGTAGCAATTACAGCCAAATGTTGTTGTTGTTTTTTATTTCACAATAGTTCTAAACTCACTAAGAGTATTCAGATCAGATTACAAGGTCACACTTTATTTTAAGTTCCAATTCTCACTAACTATTAACTACGACTTTTGCCTCAAAATGCTCCTAATTACTGCTTATAAATAGTTAGTAAGGTAGTTGTTCAATTTAAGTATTGGGTAAGATTAGGGATGTAGAATATGGTCATGCAGAATAAGGCATTAATGTGCTTTCTAAGTACTAATAAACAGCCAATATGCTAGTAATATGCATGCTAATAAGCAACTAGTTAATTAATTAATTAGGAATTGGTCCCTAAACTGAAGTGTTGCCAATTACACTTACAGTTTGCAATTATCTTTTAAGATGGTACTGAATCTATTTGGCTCAATTTGAGATTTAGCTAATAATCAGTGTCCTGGTCTGAAATAAAACTTTGAGGCAATGTTTAGTATTAGTTATACTGAATACTTTTAAGCATTTATTCATATTTTGAATTAACTTTTATTTTTAGAGTTTCAGTTTTCATGTTAAGTCTAGTAATTTTATTATGTGCTTTTAATATTTTATTTTAGAAAAGCTTGAATATTTATATATAGGTATATTTTGATATAGGTTGTTGTTTGTTGTAGTTTTAGTATTGTATTTTTTTTTTACAAATTGTAGAGCATGGCGCTAGCAATGCCAAGGTCATGGGTTCGATTCCCAGGGAAAGCAAGAGCTGATAAAATGTAGAAACTGTAACTTGAATGCAATGTAAGTCTTTGGATAAAAGCGTCTGCTAAATGTAAATGTAATGTAAATCTAATATTTACATTTAGTTTTATTTCAGGTTTTGCTCAATTACGGAAAACAAATTTTAACAGTTTTAGTTTTAGTTAACAATAACAAATCTGATGTGAAGTGATGAGTATATGTTGTAAAAGAGCAGTGTGCAATGATACTTGATGTATTGTACATTACGTATCACAGTTGTGACTTGGCCAACTTTCAGAGCAGTAAGTTTGAGCTGTTCTTCACGGACAGGTTTGCATCACTCCCCCATGGACTATAGAGGAGCGGTTATTGAGATGAAAGTAGAGGTCACACAGCCCTTCAGCATTACTGCACAAAGAGCACACTGCACTGCTATCTCTTTTCCTCCCTCTATCCCTCCCTCTCTTCCTCCGTGGCTAATTTTCTCTCCTCAGAATGCGGCTTGAGCATCTCCTCTCGGCGCCGCACTCGTGTGGACTGTTGACTCTCCTCTAACTGTTGTTGTCCACAGAGCTACGAGACAAAACATCCCTCCACATAATCAGAGCTCTGCCACTAGCCTGCCTCTCAGGAGCTCAGCTTGTGGACTCATTAAACTCTCCCCCCAGTGTGAAACAGATTCAACTCAAAAATCAATACACACTTTCCTGGACATAGTGACACTGAGCGTGTATGTGTGTGTTTGAGGTCAGTGTCTTTGTGCTTCATAAGCGGAAAAGAAACAGAGTTTGAGAGCGCACAAATATAACGGCAGGGTTTCATAAGCTTTATTATTTCCCTGCAGACTGCAAGTACAGTCCATTGATCAGTGCTTATTGATAGGATCTTTAGTTTAGATAGAGTGGAAAACAGGGAGTTGAGGTCTGTCCTACAAGCCAAAAGGTGTTGCTGTATTAACCAGAAAGGCATATCTAATATACATTCTTTTTGAATATTTGAATGGTTTGTTTAATGCTGTTTTTCCCTTACAATAAATCAAGTGGCATCTTTTATGTAATTTATATATAATATATATAGAAGTTCACTAGAATTGGCAGTCTAAATGCTTACACATAGATCTAATTTGAAGTGGAAATTTTGCCTCTATTCACATTTATATTTCAGTGAATGCTAGATGGGGTTTGGGAGCATCTGAGAATTTAAAACAGGGTGCAAAGTTTTTTTTGGTCTACCTGATGCTGTTTCTGTGATATTGAACATTCAGTTTTCCTTTACCTGGTGTCCACTGTGTAATTTAATAATTTCAGCATTTGCAAGTGTTCACATGACCTTTTTCTGTTCAACAGAAGCATGAAATCATGTTTATCCTCCTTGAAAGTGGAATTGTATTAAATTTAGCTTAATGTAATATCACAAAATGCTTGTCTTTGGGTTGCAAAGTAATCCAGAACCTCTGGTCTAAATGCTATTTATGTCTTTTAATTAAATGCATTTTAGACAAAGTCTAAGGATATCAGAATTATCTTATAAAACTAACAAATACATTCTCTCTCTGTCTTCGTCTGTCTGTCTCTGTCTGTCTGTCTGTCTCTCTCTCTCTCTCTCTCTCTCTCTCTCTCTCTCTCTCTCTCTCTCTCTCTCTCTCTCTCTCTCTCTCTCTCTCTGTGTTTCTTTATATTCAATCATATATTTGTAGAGCTTCTTTGATGGCTGGGATATCAATAAGAAGAAGGATAAAACCAAGGGAAGGCACGATACCCTGATGGGTTGTGAGTCAATTTTTTCAGTCTTTGTATGCGTATAAAAATATGATTTCAAAGTAATGTCTAGACATTCTATGGATGTTAAAACTTACTTCAGTTTCAAAATGTCTGATAATGTAAAGCTTTGATGTTCCTAAAAGTAAAAGGGGGAAATTTACTTACAATAAATGACACCAGCTGACAGCATAGTTTATTTGCACATACTGTCTCTGCTGTTCACTAAAGAAATTTAATAATTTAAGTAACACCTTTAACATACCAACAAAATTAATGTGGAAAGACATTCCTTATAATAAACTTAATTTGTATAGAAAAATACTTCTTTATTGCACAAAAGTAATGTGAGTTCACCGCAAAGTGTGCTCATGCGGTTTTGTTTTTGTGTTTCAGATGACCGTCACAGGGTGAAACTGCACCCGCTGCTCGGTGATCCCAACTCTGACTATATCAACGCCAATTACATCGATGTAAGTCAGCAGTCACATACTGTTCACACTGTTTCTGTTATTATGTGGCTTCCCTGGAGTTTATTCAATATATGTGGACACTCTCCCTTAGCCTTGCCATACTGTATGTGGCATATCATCATATCACTTTTGATAGAAAACTTTTCAGACCACTAGCTGTCCTTTTTGTGATGGGTGAAACTTTTGGTTGTTATTCCTTTCCTGGCATATCTGACCTCCCAAAGGATTTTAGAGCATGGTCAGATGTGAAGCGTAGCCTACTGACATGTGGCAAAGTGTTTTTGGGTCAATTTGTGTCCGATTTCCCCTTTAATAAAGAGGCAGGTGGGCACAGATGGTCAGCCAACCTTGACCTCTTTGAACCTGCTATTCAAAGCTTGCACCAGGTTGGACAGGACCACCTTCTCTTCATGGGACCCTCTCCACTTATGTGCTTAAATCAACAGTTCATCCATTTACCCCCAATGTCATGCAAAACCTGTATGACCCTCTTCTTTGGAACAGAAATGGTTGAATTTTCAAAATGATGAGAAAATGACAGAATTCTCATAAACTATCCATTTAAAAAGGTTTAAAACAAGATGCAAATTTCCTCACCTTGACTATTTGGACCTTGGATACAGCAAGTGATTTGCTGAATTATGGTGTTTATTCTGAATGGAATTATGGTGTTTATAGAGTGATTTCAAAGAAATATGAAGAGAAATAATAGGCACGAATGAATGCATGTATGTAACTTTATTACATCTGTAGTATACAGTATGTAGTATTTTGTCATTTTTCCCCTCTATGTCATAATTGGCCATAATATCAGTTTATTTTCAAATACTAAGAAATTTTAGTGTTTTCAGTATGAGCCAATATACAGGAGCAAAACAGAGCATAGGCCAATTTAACAAGAATTGATATTTTGTTTTTTGTTTTTTTCATCAAAAGCACAAAAAGTCAAGAAAAGACCAATAATGCAAGGATGCTTCTTTTTACTGTTTCTGGTAAACTTGGCAGTAAGTAGAGGCTATTAGGGAACATATTAAAGTGAGTGCAGCTCTGTTGTTTAATGTGTTTACTCCTTTTCATTGCTGTCCTTTCCTTTTGAATACCTCTTGAATCAGCCCAATAAAGGAACTTGCAAGGTACTAGCTTACACAGGAATAAATGGAGTAATTTAAAAGAGAAGTGTGTAATTTTTTCAGTGTTAGCCATTTGTTTGTTGATTTCCCTGAGAAGTGTAAAGGGACTTAAAAACGTTGTTTGAACCAGCCCCACATAGTAACACTGACTCAACCAATGGAATGAGTTTGGGGGCGGGGCTATCAGTTTGTCCAACCAATGGCAGAGCGAAGGAGTGTCCCGGAAGCCTGTTTAAGAGAAATTGTTAGTTTTCGATTGTGTTTGATGATGCTAGAGGCAGAAAAAATAACACACTTCCACTTTGAGTTTAGTGTGCAAAGATTTGTCCACCTGCACATCCAAAATATATGCCTCCATTTCAAGTGTCTGTCCCCTGGCGTAGAGCTTAGCTGGCTAACACAAATCTCTCTCTTTCTTTCTTCTTCTAATTCTCTCTCTTTCTGTCTGTGATCTGTTAATCCTCTAGCTCTCTTCAGCCTCTCATTAACTAGAGTCTGTCTTGTCTTTTTTCTACCCCCCTTCCCCACCTCTTCGACTCTTGGACCCTGTAGATTCGGATAAACAGGGAAGTAAGTACTTCACTGCTCTTTCTTTTCTTTCTCTCTGCTTTCTTTCCCTCTGATCCCCCATAGCTCTCTTTTCTTCTCCTTTTTGTGTCATGGCATTGCTCTGTTTGGATTACTTAAACATGAAGAAAAGTGGCTCTGTGTCAACACAGATCTTCTTTATATTCATCCCTAAATGTGGATGCATAAAACTTTCAGCTTCCATCTGTTAGGTTTCTTATTTCTTACTGGTATTGAGTTTTGACAGTTTCAGGTTAAAAAAATTTCTTCACCTTTTCATTTCCACTCTTTTTTTTGAAATACAGGTGGAGAGAGGGGTCAAAGGTCAGGAGGTTAGTCTTTGTGGTAGGATAGTTGCGGGAAAAAAAAAAAAAAAAACATCTGAATGGGGGTTTGCTGGTTTTAGCTGGTGTAAAGTTGTCTCTTATCCTGATGTTCAGGTAAGAACCCAGTCTCCTAGTCTGACCAGTTGAAAAGTGCCTAAAACCTAAAAAAAAAAAAAAAAAAATCCCCATCGAAGCTGTCTTCAACAGTCTGTGAGATTGAATCCAACCTTTAACCTTTAAACTTGCCAATCCATTAATTTTATGCCACTGAACTGCACCTCAGCTTCAGCAGAATCAAACTTTGTATTTTCTAACAGTGATTTGCTAAAGTCTAACAGAAAGTCTAAATTTGAAGAGAATAAACAGGCAGCTCATACGCCAATTGATAGCACCTTTAAAACTGAACAAAAAAAAAAAAAAAAAACACTTTTTTTGAGTTTTGGGCACTTGTCAGCTGATCAGACTGGAAGACCATCTGACCAAACAGCTAAACTCCAACTTGACAGGCTGGGAGACTAACTAGACCAGATTAAACCAACTAAGACCAGCAAACTACCCTAGGCTGGTTTAAGTCTTTTTTTTTTTTTTTTTTTTTTCCAGCAGGGCTCCTATTCTGGGTGATGAATGTATGAAAAAGAGCAGGGTGACACTTCCTAATAACTTTCATAAATAAAATTATATAATCGATTTATATATAAGAATATTATTCCAAAAATAATTAGTTGATTTGAAAGTTATTATAAAATGTTACGAGTAAATAGAGACCTTTTGCTTTAACATTTTGATGTCTTGAGTGATTTTTATGCAGCTCGTTTATAGCATTGTTTCATAGTTTTGAGTTGCTAAGTGCTGTACAGTGTTTTGTCAAGCCTTTTTTATTATTTTTGTTTTGTTTTTCTCCCTTTAATGAGCTTCTGTGTCCTGTGAACTTTCCTTCTATTTTCAAATCAGCCATTAAATATATAACTTTAAGCATGATGTACTGTATCACAATCTTGAAAAATCGCTGCATTTCGGCTACATTGGGGAAGTTGCAGCTTTGGGCTTGTGATACGATCATCATGGATTTGATGGCAGATAGGGCGACCCATGAACTGAATCATTACTGAGATCCCCTATCGCTATCGTGCCCTTGAGCAAAACACGTACCTCACATTTTCTCCAGCGGGATGGTCCCTGTTAGTGTGCTATAAATCCACTTGCACTGCTGTGTAATGTACTACACCTTCATTTATTATTTTTTTCAAGCCTATATGGCTGCTCTTTGCTCTTTGACCATGGTTGTCTTACTAATAAAAATCATATTTGGAGATCTATATAGTATGGTTTCCACCATGGGGCAAAAATATACCTTATAAATAGGTATGTAAGGTAAAACATAAGGCAATTGCAACTTTTTGTCTTACTTTTTTCTCGCAATTCTGACTTTTTTTCTCAGAATTGTGAGATACTAAAGCAGAATTGCAAAATATAATCTCAGAACTGTGTGTTTATCACTTGCAGTTCTGAGAAGAAAAATCTGAATTAATCTGAATATAAAAATTCGCAATTACTTATTATTTGTTACTCTGTGGTGGAAACAAAAAACTAAATTGCAAGATGTAAACTCAGAATTCAAACAAAAAAGGTCATTGGTAATGTATGAACTTGTTAATTTTTCCATTTTTCACACATTTGAAGAATTTAATACTATTTGATTCTGCATTCTAAAGACTGTTTAAAGTTGGAAATCAATAATAATTGCATATTTTATTTTATTGGCAGCCTATTTAAAAAAAAAAAAAAAAGAAATACTTCTGTGTATACAAATGTATTTGTATATACTAAAATGCAAATTTACATTTATTTTAAAATGTTTTTTTGGATTTTTACATCTAACATATTCAATATAATATTTGAATAATTTGCTTTTTTACTAATGATGACATTAATCTGTTGTTTTGTAATATACTTTTTATCACACAATATAATTGAGTCTTTATATATGAAAATATGTAGCTGCCTTTATGTAGGGAATAACTGACAATGGGATCATCATATTTGAGGGTCCCTGACATTAAAAAATGTTTGAAGACCCCTGGTATAAGTAATAGAAAATCATGCTACTACTGAATCAGCAGAACAAAGCTCTTTTGGACCTGTTTATCTTTCCAATGGTTTTCCCTGCATCCCTTGTATTCTCCAAACCCCATAGACTGATGAATCCTTTCAGTGTGTAACAAACATCCCCCACAATTTCTTTTTCCATCTACAGTGTATTTGTTTCTATGTTTGTTTGTACAGTGTGCAGGAAATAGCTTGGCCCAATCTAAAATGTAGTGGGCGTCTGCAGTGTTCTAAATGGAGCAGCAAATGCTCAGCAACAATGAAGAACATGTCTCTATTATTCCGCTAACGTCTGTTTAATGAAAACAGATCCACTTTTTGGGAGCATCCCCAGGTAGTTCTTTGAAAAGGCTTAGCTTTGATGAATAAATTGCATGTTTTGAGATGTTCCTAGAGTTTCTTTCTCCCTGTACATTCCAAACATGAGCTGATGGAGGAATCGTGTAGGGAGCTCATGTCCTCCATGATGAGTTTTATGTTTGGGCAATTGAGTATTACTTTTGTGAAAAAACCTTTTTATTTGTTTGCTCTTTGTGCCTCAGACTTATTAATAGTGTTGGAGAGTAACAAACACTACTAGCTATGCTACTAACTTGACTACATTTTTTCAGTTTGCTTTTAGTTTTCAAACTAAAGTAGCTTTTGAGTTATGCAGTAAGTCATGTTGTCAATACTGAAACACGCTTTCTTTAGAATTTCACCTCTCTTTCTTTCTTTTTAGGGTTACCATCGATCCAACCACTTCATCGCCACTCAGGGTGAGTATCTTTGTCTGGACAAGACTTGTGGATAGATGGATGGATGTGTGTGTGTGTGTGTGTTTATATGGTTCAATCTGGCAGTGTCCAATCCCAGGAGGGAGAGCCTCTTTCCTCTCTTCAGTTTGAGCCTTTGGGTTTGTGTGTGTGTGTGTGAGACTGAAACCTTCAGAACACAGAGATCCTCCAGATGGAATCTAATGAGTTCTGATCCAGGAAATTATAGAGGTGTGTGAATAGAGATGGTGCAGCAGAGTCAGGATTACCACCTGCTGTCTATGATGATCCCCATCAAAACCACCAGCACAATGACTGCAGGACCTTGGCTCATCTCAGACAGATTGTGTGTACTGCAAAATCATTTTCCTAATATTTTTGTCTTGTTTTTGAATAATAGAACATCTGTAGAAAATCATTTATTTCTTAACCTTTACATCCTTTATTTGTTTTATGTCATTTGCAATTTTTCTCTCCGTTCAACCATAAACATCATTCAATTTAGATTGAAAACAAGAAAAAGCAGTTTGCCAAAGGGGTAAGAAAAATAAAAATGAATTTGATATGAAACCAAATCTTAAATTCTTATGCAATTTTGCTTCTAAAGGAAATTTGTTTATAGGTTTAGGTTATTTTTACTGGAAAACAAGACAAAAACGCAGCTCAATACATTATTTTTGCTGACTGAGGACATTCAGGGACATCCTTGATTTGAAAAATTTTCTGGAAGAGACTTACTAACAGCTTGCGCCTGTGTAAACCGTCTTTTTGGCATTAAAACCCTCTTTTAGCAACATTAACTAAGGAGGGTGGGCTTTTGCAAAGTCAAATTCCTCGGACGCTGCAACAGTCGAGATATGATGTCATGCTCTGTAGCGTCTTTTTAAAAACTGAAATTCAACACATAAATAATAATACATCTAAAATGTAAAAATGTACAATCTACTCCACTTTCCTGCAGCGCTGCAGTTTTAAATTGATGTTCTTTTAAATCAGCTAAGAGGTCATGCTGTAATGTATCGATCTGCTGTTGGTCACACGGTTTCACGTGATGCGAATTCGCAGGTCAGAGTTCACCAAGCTTGAACTTTGGAATGCAGCGAAATGTGAAAACTTTTCACACGGGCTTGCATTTCCTGTCTTGACGCATTCGCATGCGTATGAATATAAGTCAGTGGAACGAAAAGTGCAGTGTGACCTCCCCTTTACCCATTTTGCGCCTGTGTTGTTAGTAGATTACTCGCACCTGATTATCATCTGTTCTGTTTGTTTGCGACCCTAAGCTAATTTTTGCTCCACTTGGTCGATTGTGTTGATCTTTATAGAAACACATTTGCTCTGTTTAGTAAATCTGGTGCCATATTTTACACTTATTTGTTTATATATCGTTTAAGTAGTTGTCTAAGTAGAATGATGTACAGTCTGTGTATTCAAAGACAGTAAAACAGTGAAAGACCATAAAAGCTGAAATCACCTACACTGGATACCAGCCAACTGTCCTTACTAGGAAACCGACTTCATGAATATACTAAACAATGTATTACTTAAATTCTCAACATGCAAAAAGCTTTCTGTAGCTTAATTTCCAAAGAATAGAAGTCACTGGAACTTCCCCACCATGACAGAAGAAACAATGTGTGTGCATGGGAGAGAAACATCAGACATGAACCGCCCTCTATCCCTTTCGCAGCTCTACTAAAACAAGGTCACCCTCTTCTCTCATCGTTTCAGATCTCCCATAAATAAAACATTACATGTTTGTGGTTTGTCTTTCTTTCTCCCTAATTGAATTTCGAGGCAGACTCAATTGATGGGAGAAATTAGCTTTTTCTATCAGAGAGCCACATCCTGCTGAGGTTAAAAACTGTTCCATTCACCAGAAATGTCTGCTATTGAATTACTCTGTGTGAGGCTCTGGATTACTGAACTGCCTTATAACATGCAATGACACTTGGTAAATTAAACCCGCCGTCTGGAGCACTGGCTGCCATTCATTGAATGTGTGTGTGTGTGTGTGTGTGTGTGTGTGTGTGTGTGTGTGGTTGTCTGTTTGTTTGCAGGGCCCAAGCAGGAGACAGTGTATGATTTTTGGAGGATGGTTTGGCAAGAAAACTGCTTTAGTATCGTCATGATCACCAAGCTAGTGGAGGTGGGCAGGGTATGTTCTAGATCCTTCCTCATCTGCACACTAACCCATCAACTAAAGACACTCCTCATTCACAACAACCCTACACATTTCATTCAGTCATCACCTCGAAATCTTTGTGTATTTGTGGGTCTGTTACACTTATGTGTGCTTGTAAGCATTTTCCATTCATCAGTCATGGTCACTTTTTCTTGATAAAACCATAGTTTTGAAAATATTATTCTTTTTTTATATGTAATTACTGTATGCACAAAAAGTAACATTTAACACCATGAAAATACAGGGTTTATTTGGACTTTGGGGTATCATGTAAATACCATGGTCTATGAATATGATAATCATCCTTACATGATGTTCGGTTATGATAGTACTCTGATATATAGCATGGATTCCATAATGATTACCATATTCATGTTCCATAAAATTTACAATGTCATGTAGGGAGGCACTTGTGCATATATCAGTTACATACAGGTCCATATACAGGTGCATCTCAATAAATTAGAATGTCGTGGAAAAGTTCATTTATTTCAGTAATTCAACTCAAATTGTGAAACTCGTGTATTAAATAAATTCAGTGCACACAGACTGAAGTAGTTTAAGTCTTTGGTTCTTTTAATTGTGATGATTTTGTCTCCCATTTAACAAAAACCCACCAATTCACTATCTCAACAAATTAGAATATGGTGACATGCCAATCAGCTAATAACACATTTAAATGTAATCTTCCCAAAATTAATATCCATTTTCCCACTGTACAATATCATGCCTAAATTAACTTGTACAGTGGCATTTATGATTGATTTTATTTTTCAGTGTTTTATTTCTAACTTTAGACAAAATTGTGTAGAATTTTAATATCCACTATGACATGAAAATAATAACTCAGGTCCAGAAATTCATGGTACTACTACATGATACTTGATTGTTACTGCATTCAATATGGTGATATTGAATAAGTCCCGTGATATTATCATCAGAGACCATCACTTTACCACCACAATACATTTGTTACGTGCAGTACAGTACACTTATCACATGCTTGCATTATATAAATGCGTCTGTTTTGCTGTCAAACTAAAAATATGATTTGAAGTATCATAATTCCCAAACTCATGTAATGCATTCTGCTCCCTTGTTTTGTGGCCCACTCATTCCAGCCTTTTTAAACCAACTCTATTTCTTCCTCCGACATAATTTCCTCTTTCATTTTCCTCTCCACACCCGCATCGGCCCCTTCAGTGCTTCGGAGACAGCATCTGCTGCCAACAGTCCTCTTAACGGCCCGTCCCTGCCCTCTTATGAAATTGGGGGTCTATTATGAAGAATACGCTTTCCCTTGTTATGATAAAAACTGTGAACAGCAGGGATAAATGGATGATGGCTTAGGTCCGACAGCAAATCTAACAGTTTGTGTAACGGTAATAGGCATGAAGAAATAAACCCACTTTACAGTACACAAGGAGGGAGTTATTTCATTCTAATACAAGTAAGAATCATGAAACTAATGTAATGACGTGCTTTTTAGGAAACTTAATTGTGCATTAAAATCTTCTCAATATTCATGATGTTGTTTCATTTTATATTGCCAGCAAAACCATTTGAAATATACAGTCTCATATATCACCCAGCGCTAGTATCATGCTGCTGTGGACCTCTAATGTTTTCTAACCTGAGTTTGTTTATTTTGGTTTGTCTTTCAGGTGAAGTGCTGCAAGTATTGGCCAGATGAGTCAGAGATGTACGGAGACATTAAGATCACACTGCTGAAGACTGAAACTCTGGCGGAGTACACAGTGCGAACTTTTGCCCTGGAGCGGGTATGAAATGATTTCTCTTCCTCTAGAGACAGGACAGGAAATGATGGGGAGAAGAAGGGTTGCATCTCCCGCATGAGCACCACACCACCTCTAAGCCACGGCTCCAACACGCTCTTATTTCTTACACAGCAACGTGATTTGCTCTGCCATTTGATATGATGCGATCAATTATGCACGAGTTAATGTACAGTCAGCAGGCCATTATCACAAAATAAATGCAGACAGGGTGATCAGGTCTTGTATTACATTACTCCACATTACCCTGCTTATAACACGGCTACTTACCAAATAAATGGACATGAATTATTGATTTGAGTTGAAATAATTTTGTTATGTGAGAACAAAGCATCAGTGGAGTGATATGAGAGACGTGAAACTATCACAGCCATGTCGGAAATCAATTTTCTTATATCATCTATACAGTTTAGCATCATAATACAAAACGATTTGATCTCAGACTGCCATGATTGACCAATTAGAATCAAGTATTCCTGGCCATTTAGTAATCGCTCATATGTGTTGCGAAGATGATGTGCAGTGATTGTATTTAATCTGGATTATGTAATCAGATTTTAAAAAAATAAATATTTGTAGTTAGACTGTTATGTTTTAAAATGTTCATTTGTTTTATAATCAGTTATATTTTTATTGATTACGATTAACTTAATTTTCACAAAATGTCAGTAAATTCATTGATTCTTCTTAATTTATCTTTTTTTTTATCTTTTTTAAATTTTCCTTTCTAAAAATTGCACACAAATACTAGCCACTAGTCATGCATCTGTAATTACATGTAAAATTGAGAGGCAATAAAGAATAAAATAAATAAAAAATAAAAAAAATAAAATAAATTATTGAATCTTTATAGTTAATGATTTAATTTGCTTGTTTTTTAATTTAACATTTTTAAGATTAATTATTAGCTTTTCACGGACCCCCTGCAGTTCCTTCATAAATCCCAGTTCGAGAAATCTTAATGTAATGTAATGTTTAATGCACTTCATGTTGTTGATGGTATAAGATTATCCTATTCAAATCAATGATAAATGGGTTAGGTCAAAAGTAATCTAAAAGTAATCAAAAAGTACCTAAAATGTGGACTGCAATAGATTGTTACTAACTACAATTTTCATAATGTAATTTGTATTCAGTAATGAACTACAATTTTTAAGTAATCTACTGAGCACTGCTGATACTATTGGTTCTTTTCTAGGATTAGGGTAAAGGTGAATTGTGTGTTTATGTGTGCACCCATTTTGTGTGTGTGTGTTAGGGGAGAATTTGGAGTGACAGCCCTTTAAATGAAATGGAGAGAAGCGCTTGATAACCTGCAGAGGCCCACCGAGCTGTCTGTTTCAGGATTAGAGCTGCCTCATCTCAGAACGCTTTATGGCGGGCACATTAACTAAAGCATCTCTTTCTCTCTTCTCTCATTATCTCTCCTTCTCTCTGATACAATAGGCTAAATGTTGGTGCGTTTACTGAAATTAGCTCAATTTAACCTCCTCCATCTCACCCCCCTGTCTTCTCTTATCGTCCTCTTTGCTGCTCTGTGGAGGCGCAGTTCTGTCGACAGCCTTTGATGTGAGTTTTGCGCTTGCCACGGCCCTGTCAATCAAACACGGGCTGTGGGTGGAATGATGTGCTTGTGTGTGTTTGTCGAATGTTGAGGAAGGTTTCTCCGTGTAACCATCAGACAGGCTTTCGGCTGAAGCTTTCTTTGTGTCTATTCAAACAGACGAGCAATCGGGATGTGGTAATAGGAAGTCTCTTAGTAGCCTGTCGGGTAGACATGCACCTCCCCTGAGTGGGACCACAGAGCTGGGTGTTTATTTTACTGACGCTTTTGCTAATTCATCTGAGTTTGCCTTGGTGTCTTTGAGGCATGAGGAATACAAACTCCAGAAGTGAGTCACCTCAGATTTTTGAGCCAATAGGAATTTTCTTTTTCACCCAGTAAAAACAGTCAAGTTGTGATTTGGGAAATAAAAATAGAAGTAAAATGTAAAAAATTGTGCCGTATCTATGTTGGAGCCGTGGTGTGGTGGTATGCCCTTACACATTGAGCCAAGATGATTGTATGTTTCTTATATCTCAATGTTCCTCTAATTGAAATGACAAAAAGTAAAAATTATATTAATTTTGATACGTATTAATTATAAATGAAATGTGGAGCCTTTTTTTGTTTCAGAGAGGATACTCCGCCAAACACGAAGTATGTCAGTTTCACTTTACATCATGGCCTGAGCATGGAGTCCCATACCATGCCACGGGTCTGTTAGCCTTCATCCGGCGGGTCAAATCCTCCACGCCACTCGACGCAGGGCCTGTGGTGGTCCACTGCAGGTATAGAGCTCTGTATTTCGTCATATTAGAGCTGCAAATGTTTGTCAGCCAGAAAGGTATAAATATGCCTGTTCAAAATCTCACCAATGCTGCATTTATTTGATCAAAAATACTGTAAAAACAAAAATATTGTGAAACATTATTACAATATAAAACAACTGTTTTCCGTTTGAATATATGTAACCCTGGACCACAAAACCAGTCTTATGTCGCTGGGGTATATTTTTAGCAATAGCCAAAAATACATTGTATGGGTCAAAATTATTGATTTTTCTTTTATGCCAAAAGTTATTAGGACGTTAAGTAAAGATCATGTTCCATGAAGATATTTTGTACATTTCTTACTGTAAATATATCAAAACTTAATTTTTGATTAGTAATATGCATTGCTAAGAACTTCATTTGGACAACTTTAAAGGCGATTTTCTCAATATTTAGATTTTTTTGCACCCTCAGATTCCAGATTTTCAAATAGTTGTATCTCGGCCAAATATTGTCCTATCTTAACAAACCATACATCAATGGAAAGCTTATTTATTCAGCTTTCAGGTGATTGTATAAATGATGTATGATGTATAAATCTCAATTTCATAAAATTGACCCTTATCACTGGTTTTGTGGTCCATGGTCACATATTTTAAAATGTAATTTATGGCAAATCTAAATTTTCAGCAGTCATTACTCCTGTCTTCAGTGTGACATGATCTTTCAGAAATCATTCTAATATCCTGATTGGCGCTCTAGTAAGATTGTAATTATATTGTTATATTGATTGTTATGTTGTATTATATATGAATGTTAAAAACAGCTGTGCTGCGTAATATTTTTGTGTAAAGCGCAATACTTTTTTTTAGGATTCTTTAATGTATAGAATAACTTTATAAATGTCTTTACTGACTCTTTTGATCAATTTATTGTGTACTCCCTGAATAAAACTACTTAGTTACTTAAAACTTACCACAAACTTTTGAAAGGTATCAATGTGAATGTATACCTGAATATATATGTTTATGTAATATAAAACCAAAGAAACTTCTTGTGAAATGTTTTGCTTGAAAACTGTGCTTGTACTAACTTTCCTTCAAATACTCTAAGGTGACTCAAAGAATAGAGTGGGACTATCATGTTACATGATAAAAAATTTGATGTGACCTTTATACATGTCCAAAAATCTGGTTTTACCATTGTACCCTGTCAAAAAAACACGGTAATACTTATTGGTACTTTTTGTTCGTTTTTGATGTCAGCTGTTACATGGGACTTTGAATGTTCACATCCTTCCATCTCAAATAGGACTTGTGGCAGCTGCCTTAAAACTTCGCCAACCTGATCTTTAGTTCATGTGCATCAAAGAAAAAGCAAATGTCATCATTTTTGAGGAAGATCTTGCTATCTGTCTTTCGTTCTTCCTCTTTAGTGTGGGAGCAGGCAGGACAGGCTGCTATATTGTGCTGGATGTAATGCTGGACATGGCAGAGTGTGAAGGAGTGGTGGACATCTACAACTGTGTGAAGACCCTCTGCTCTCGCCGTATCAACATGATCCAAACAGAGGTGCATACTCTCACGTTTCCGCATAATTCCCTTTAACCAGCTATTGCAGGAGACTTCTTACATGACATCTCTTGTATTTGCATAGTCATAAGCTCTGTAGGAGTCGCTATGAATATTCAGAATGTTTAGCCTTGGAATTCAGTGAAAAGTGTGTATTGATAGGTGTGAAATGCAAATAATCATCTCTGTTGCATATGTCCGCTCTGCGGAGGCAAGTGCCTTTGCTTAGATGTTCTGAAATTTGCATATCCAAACTTTATTATGTAAATCCCACAGTCATTTGACTGTTTAAAACATTAGTAATTATTTACCAGATGCTTTAATTAAATCCATCCGCGAGGGTTTATGTAGAGAGATGTATACACAAGCAGTGCACTTTGAAACATGCCACAATGTTTTGTTTATATTGAAACATTGGGGTTAAACAAATTCGGTTATCGACGTCTGTTTACTCTGTATTGTCCTTTGTCTTGCATGCATTCTCACCCGTCCTCCAGTCCGCTCTTTTCTATTCTCCTCGTTCCTTTTCTAATCTTTTCTTACTTGATCTATCAAGGGTGTTTTCTCAGAAGGAAGACAGTGCCTCCTCCAAAAATCCAGTTGAGAAAATTAAACTAAAAATTAAAAATAAAATTAAAACTAAATGCAAGCAAATATTATGAAATAATAGATTAAATTTGTTGTAACACCAGCCGAAAATGCTTCCAAGGGAGACCCCGCTTGAGCTCATTTCGAAATAAAGGTAAAAAAAAAGTCGCAGAAAGCCTCCTTGTCATTGTGATTGGCTGATTAATGCATTAATGTCTTGCCTATCATGCACACAACAGCAAATTCACATGAATGCGTTAAACTGGATGGAGTAATAACAAAGCGGATGGCTCACCCACTCAGACATTATCATTTTCAGTCTACAGCAAGTCATGTATAGTTATGTCTTTGCTTTCTCTCTCTATATAACAGGAGCAGTACATATTTATTCACGATGCCATCCTGGAGGCATGCCTGTGCGGTGAGACGGCCATCCCGGTGAACGAGTTCGCCCTGGCTTACAAAGAGATGCTGAGGGTGGATTCTCAGAGCAACTCTTCACAGCTACGAGAGGAGTTCCAGGTCTTTGTCAACAATATAAAATAATATATTGTTTTATAATTTCTCCCCAAGGTCTTGATTGTGAGATCTCATTGGTGCAAAATCCCACACGACTGTACATTTAAACATTGGTTTTGGCTGTGTCACATTGCGAAGCAGTTTCACAGTCAGTGGTGGCAGACAAATTGCTTGTCACCTGAAATGTCCCACGTGGCATCTAGTGTTAGAGACAGCTGCCTTACTCACAGGTTATACAGCCCATTCTTCAATATCAGTCTCTTTGCAAAGTGAAATATGCTATACAGTCAATGTTGAACAGAAATGTTTAGGGACCTTGTTATAAATGAACATCACTTGTTTGGCAACAAACTTTCCCCATATCTTACTCTTTTTAGTTATATCCCAAACAAAGGCTATAGCATAATTGTAATACCCTTGGAGGCTGTTTTTGCAGCAATAAATGACCTGAACAGGGCAGAAAGTTTGTGCTTTGAAAGTTAAAGTTGTTTACATCATAAATTAAACTCTTATTTCAAAAGATCAAGGGAAATTACATTTTTCAGACTCCTCTACAAGTAAATAACTTCCTATGAAGTTCTATAAATGCTAAATCTGCTCAATGGAGCGAAGCAAGGTTGACTGCAGCAGCCAAACAAGACTCTGAGCAGCACAAAGTGTGACATACCCGCTGCTCGTAGATTAATGATCAATACTGTTGAATAAATGTGTGGCTAGACATTCAGAGGACATTTAAATCATCTTTTCGACTCCAACGAATGATGCCTACGGCAACACGGGGCCATTCGGTAGCGTATGTACACCTACACACATAACAATGAGAAAACTGAGATGTAATAAATGACAGAATGTTGGAAACTCTTTCAGAACTCAGAATCTTTCATTTATTTTGTTTACACTGGAAACGTGGGCATCTTGGGTGAAGGTTTTTCAGTAGGAGGCTATTGATTACAGAAGTTTAATTGTTTTAGTAGACTTTCGAACGTAAATAATAAAGGTAGTAGTGCAAAAGGTGTAATAGAATAAATACCTTGCATTCCTTGTCCATTGGGAGCAGTAGTCAGCCGTGTTTCACTTTGCCACAGATCCTCAGGGAGTGAAAGGCCGGTGAAGGTTATTTAATAAAAGATGTACCACTCCACATGTGCTGCTGAGAATACTTTTATTGATTCAGGGGAAGGCAGGCAGAACTATCCTTGCTATCCTGCACTTACCTCTACATTGCAGTTTTCTGACTTTACTTTCCAGGTGAATTATAAGGCAGTTATTAGGCATTATATGCATTTTTTTTTGCTTTGAAACGGATGTACAGGAAGGCAGCTTTGGATTACAGAGTGTAGATTGTGCTATAGTTAATAGGTGCTGATGGAGGATATTGTAATGGGCTTTGTACATAAATATGTTTGATGTTTACGTAGACATCTTTTCTGTTGAACTGTAGAAGTTCCTTTGGCTGTAGTAGAGAACAGCAAATCTCTTTATCTTTTGGTTTGCACAGGCAGAACAGTGCATGTCATGTTTTTTTCTGACTTTGAAGAGCTCATAGAAACTGTATTTATTATGTATGATGTTGTCCTGATTTGCAGTTTTGTTTGGTAATAGCAGTAATAGTTTAGACGAGTGAGATTTAATGCATGTTAAAGCTGGTTTCAAAAGCTGTTGCTGTTGTTGGAGTTGGAGCACATCTGCGGTCACCAGATGCACAATACTATTAGTGTATAATGGAAATCTTCATAATCACCAATGAGCCAGCAGGAATCACTTTTGTTTTCTATCAGCTTTCTTTCTTTCTTTCTTTCTTTCTTTCTTTAGCTTTTTCATTTTGTTTTTACGAATTTTCCTGCTTTGTGTGGAAAAACAAAGAACTTCACATAATTGCATCTTAATTTCTCCCAATAGTAACTTTATTTTTCACAGTGTTACTTTATTTCTTTTAATTACTTTATATGTCTAAATGTGACTTTGTATCTCACAGTTGTCATAATTTATTTTAAAATTGATCTCACTATTTATTTATTTATTTATTAGTTAGTGTGTTAGTTTGTTTGTTTGTTTACTCTGAAGCAGAAACAGGCCTCCATTAATTTTTGTGCTGTTTTTTTTCTTAGTGTTTTTTTTCTGCTTTTCTTCTCTCTTCTCATATCATGAAGAATCTAATTTTGTTTTTTGAGATAAAATGGCTTGATGTGCTTCCAGAACCCAACGTCTTCCCCAGTCCAAAACAGCATTTGAAACAGTGTTATTTTAGTATTATTTATATACTATAGACTATATATTATATAGTTAAAGTTTTCATCTCAGATTGTTTTTAATTATATGCGATTGTCATATAAATAAATACATACATACATACATACATACATATATATATATATTTTTTTTTTTTTTTTGCAGATTTATTAAAAAAGAAAAACTGAAATATCACATAGTCCTAAGTATTCAGACCCTTTGCTGTGACACTCATATATTTAACTCAGGTGCTGTCCATTTCTTCTGATCATCCTTGAGATGGTTCTACACCTTCATTTGAGTCCAGCTGTGTTTGATTATACTGATTGGACTTGATTAGGAAAGCCACACACCTGTCTATATAAGACCTTACAGCTCACAGTGCATGTCAGAGCAAATGAGAATCATGAGGTCAAAGGAACTGCCTGAAGAGCTCAGAGACAGAATTGTGGCAAGGGACAGATCTGGCCAAGGTTACAAAAAAATTTCTGCTGCACTTAAGGTTCCTAAGAGCACAGTGGCCTCCATAATCCTTAAATGGAAGACGTTTGGGACGACCAGAACCCTTCCTAGAGCTGGCCGTCCGGCCAAACTGAGCTATCAGGGGAGAAGAGCCTTGGTGAGAGAGGTAAAGAAGAACCCAAAGAACACTGTGGCTGAGCTCCAGAGATGCAGTCAGGAGATGGGAGAAAGTTGTAGAAAGTCAACCATCACTGCAGCCCTCCACCAGTCGGGGCTTTATGGCAGAGTGGCCCGACGGAAGCCTCTCCTCAGTGCAAGACACATGAAAGCCCGCATGAAGGACTCCAAGATGGTGAGAAATAAGATTCTCTGGTCTGATGAGACCAAGATAGAACTTTTTGGCCTTAATTTTAAGCAGTATGTGTGGAGAAAACCAGGCACTGCTCATCCATCACCTGTCCAATACAGTCCCAACAGTGAAGCATGGTGGTGGCAGCATCATGCTGTGGGAGTGTTTTTCAGCTGCAGGGACAGGACAACTGGTTGCAATCGAGGGAAAGATGAATGCGGCCAAGTACAGGGATATCCTGGACGAAAACCTTCTCCAGAGTGCTCAGGACCTCAGACTGGGCCGAAGGTTTACCTTCCAACAAGACAATGACCCTAAGCACACAGCTAAAATAACGAAGGAGTGGCTTCACAACAACTCCGTGACTGTTCTTGAATGGCCCAGCCAGAGACCTGACTTAAACCCAATTGAGCATCTCTGGAGAGACCTAAAAATGGCTGTCTACCAACGTTTACCATCCAACCTGACAGAACTGGAGAGGATCTGCAAGGAGGAATGGCAGAGGATCCCCAAATCCAGGTGTGAAAAACTTGTTGCATCTTTCCCAAAAAGACTCATGGCTGTATTAGATCAAAAGGGTGCTTCTACTAAATACTGAGCAAAGGGTCTGAATACTTAGGACCATGTGATATTTCAGTTTTTCTTTTTTAATAAATCTGCAAAAATGTCAACAATTCTGTGTTTTTCTGTCAACATGGGGTGCTGTGTGTACATTAATGAGGAAAAAAAAATGAACTTAAATGATTTTAGCAAATGGCTGCAATATAACAAAGAGTGAAAAATTTAAGGGGGTCTGAATACTTTCCGTACCCACTGTATGTCTATATATATATATATATATATATATATATATATATATATATATATATATATATGTATGTATGTATGTGTATATATATATGTATGTATATACAGTGCCTTGCGAAAGTATTCGTACCCCTTCGTTTTTTTTCCATGTTTTTCTATGCTGCTGCCTTGTTAAACTGGTTTAAATTACTTTTTTTCCCACATCAATCTAGACTCCATACACCATATTGACAAAGCAAAAACAGAACTGTCACAACTTCGTAAATTTATTACAAATAAAAAACTGAAATAAGTACATTGCATAAGTATCCATACCCTTAACTAAATATTTAGCTGAAGCACCTTTACAGCCTAAATTCTTTTTTGTTTGATGCAACAAGCTTTTCTCATCAGCATTTGGCAATTATCTGTCATTCTTCTCCTCAGCTCTTCACCTCTCAAGGTTGGACGGGGGCAGATGCACATTTTCAGGTTTCTCCAGAAATATTTGATTGGGTTCAATCCCAGGCTGTGGCTGGGCCACTCAAGGACATTCACAGAGTCGTCTATAAACTACTCTTGCTGTGCGTTTAGGTCCATTGTCCTGTTGGAAGGTGAACCTTCTGCCAGTCTGAGGTTCTGAATGCTCTGGACTGGGTTTTCATTAAGGCTATCTCAATATTTTGGTGCATTGAGCTTTTCTTCTACTCTGACGAGTCCCTCAGTCCCTGCCGCTGAAAAACAGCCCCACAGCATGAGGCTGCTACCAGCACACTCTACTTTTGGGATGCTACTCTGCAGGTGATGAGCAGTGCCTGGTTTGCTTCAAACATGATGCTTGAAATTGAGGTTCATCAAACCAGAGAATCTTGTTTCTCACAGTCTGAGGGTCCTTTAGGTGCTGTTTTGCAAATTCTAAGTGTGTTTTCACGTGTCTTACCTGAAGAGAGGATTGAGTCTTGCCACACCAGCATAAAACCCAGATCAGTGGAGTGTTGCAGTGATGTTTGTCCTTCTGTAGATTTCTCTCATCTGCATATATGATCATGGAGCTCAGCTAGAGTGACCATCAGGTTCTTGATCACCACACTAACCAAAGCCCTCCTCCATCGATTGCTCAGTTTGGCCAGGAGGCCAGCTCTAGTAAGAGTCCTGGTTGTTTCACACTTCTTCCATTAAGGGTAACAGAGACTACATGCTTTCTGTGACCCTTCAGTGAAGCAGAATTTTTTTCTCAACTCTTCCCCAGAAGTGTGGCTTGACGCAAACCTGTTTCTGAGCTCTGCTGGCAGTTTTTTTGACCTCAGGGCTTGGTTTTTGCTCTAAAATGCATTATCAGCTGTTAGACCTTTTATTAAGATGTGTGTGCCTTTCCAAATCATACCCATTCAATTGAATTTGCCACAGGTTAACTTCATTCGAAGTGTAGTAACATCTACAAGCAATATGAATGCTCCTGAGATAAATTTCAACTGTCCCAGATAGTGGGTATGCAATGGAATCATTTTAGTTTTTTATTTTTAATAAATTTGCAGAGATGTTAAAAACTTTTTTTTTTTTTCTTTACAATTATGGTGTATGGAGTGTAGACTGATGTGGGAAAAAAAGGTAATTTAAAGCAGTTTAACTTAAGGCAGCAACATAAAACGTGAAGAAAATGAAGGGGTATGAATACTTTCGCAAGGCACCGTATATATATATATATATATTAGTGCTGTCAATCGATTAAAAAATTTAATCGCGTTAATCAATGGACTGTGATTAATCATGATTAATCACAAATTTAAAATACTAGGATTTACCTGTAAATGTGTTGAAATAAAGAAATGCATGACAAACTAGTTTAAGGAAACAGAACCTTTCACACCTCCACCAGGTATGAGACAGAATCCTTATTATTCTTTTATCATTATTCTTTTGTTTTTATTCAGCCATTATCAACCTTTATACTGGCAATAAAACATTTACCAAGCCACATCGCTTCAATCCAAGTATACATTTACCCAACTATTTTCAAAAGTATTTCTAAATAAATACTATGAAACATTTTCTTGCGACCTTACGTGAAGTATTTTGACAAAATGCATTATGAAGAAGAATTGGATCTGTTCTGCAGGTGCATTACAGCTAATATTAGCATTACGCTTCATAAGACAATTTATGAGATTAATAGTACACTTTTACTCAGAACTCACTGCAAACCACCATCGAGTGTTTGTAATAACTTCCTTTTGCGATCACATGTGGAATTTGGTCGTTTAGTGTTGTTAAAATATGCTCTTTATAGCCTTTTGTATCGCTGCACAAATTAGCATTTCAGATGTACACATTCATCTCAAGAAAATCACATACGAACCATATCCTATCGTAATCGTGTGTTTATTATCTTGTATAATCTATAGTGGCTGTTGTCATGTTTATTTCTGCTGTGTAAAATCCTAAACATGTGCTCTGGCTGAAACTCACGTTGTTTGTGATGTTACAACCGCCTCTCTGTTCTTAAGTTGCAGGTATACATTCCAAGTATAAAACACATTAGTAAAAGGATCTATTTTAATTTTTATTTGTCTATATACACTTCGGACAGCTGCGGTACATTATAAAAGTAGCCCAAAAACCCGCAACCCGCGGCTCTGTAATTTTTCCCGCGACTGTATTTTCAAAATAGCCCACTTGTGTCGCTACCATAGCAACACTGGTTCACTGTACCCTCATCACACAATGAAAGATAACCTTCCGCGTTGGGATGACGGGAAGAAGTTGGGGTCAAACCTTATCAAACGATTAATTTGCGTTAAAAAAAATTAACGTGTTAATTTTTTGATTAATCGCATGCGTTAACGTTGACACCCCTAATATATATATATATATATATAATATGAGTTCATTTGCAAAAACAGATAGCTCAATTTTTAACAATTTTCAAAAATTGTGTTTTTTCATATTACATTCCAATTAATCTAAATCAAACTGCAGTTGGGATATTTTGATTAGGTAAAAATAACTAAAAAAAAATACAGCTAACTAACACAATAGAACACAATAAAAACATGATAACATTTTTGACAATTTAAAAAAAAAATGAAGTTATCTGTTTTGCAAATAAACTCTTCATATAGCTTACTGTACATTTATTTTTCAGTTTTAGTTTGTCATTTTAATACTCCAGCTTATTTTTAATACTCCAGTTATTTTATTTTAGTTGCCAACGTATCAATTTTTTTCATCTCAAATTTTGTGAAGTTTTTTTGTTGTTGTTGTTGTTTTTTGTTTGTTTTGTTTTTCATTTTACCAATTACTAAAAATTTTCCATTACAAAAAATTTTATATTTTTATCTTTAGGCAAAACAAAAATGTCTCGTTCTGAACTTCTGCAGCTTTTTGATGCTATATACTTTAGACGCATCATCACAATAATAAACCCACTGACCTCACTGAAGTTGTCAATGAAGCAAATCCCATCCTCAACATCTATGTTCCATTTCTGTTTCCCTCAGACGCTAAACTCTGTGACTCCTCATCTGGATGTTGAAGAGTGCAGCATTGCCTTGTTACCACGAAACCGCGAGAAGAACCGCAGCATGGACGTTCTCCCACCTGACAGGGCCCTCGCGTTCCTGGTGACCACTGAGGGAGAAAGTAACAACTACATTAACGCGGCACTGATGGATAGTTTCCACCGGCCTGCTGCCTTCATTGTAACCCCTCACCCGCTGCCCGGCACGACCTCTGACTTCTGGAGGCTGGTGTTTGACTACGGCTGCACCTCTGTGGTCATGCTGAATCAGCTGAACCAATCGAACTCTGCCTGGGTAAGTGAAAGCACCAGAAGTTCCACTAAAAACAGAACCAAAGAGGACTTTGGGAGTTTTTCTTCAAAACACATCTTTATCGGTTGCCTTTTTGCATTCACATCATCACATGTCCTTTGAAGTCGTTTAAGCTATTTTGTCCCCAGCTTCTCTTAATCTCCCTGTGAAATGTTCTATATTCATAAGCCTATAGTCAAGTCTCATTTACATACAACTTCCCTTTGAGTTTGCGGAGTGGCGTTCCGGTGCTCTTCTCGATCACGGCTCTCTGAAAAGTCTGACATGCGCTAACATGCCGGCAGTTACTCAGTGTCACTCTCGCAGTCGATCTGTTCCTTTTTCTCTCTGTGGTGGATTAACGTCTCTCCCTCTTCTTCATTCGCATGATTGCTCTCTGCAGTCCATAAGTATTAATATTTATCACCTCACTTGCTTCGCTGTCATTAATGTTCTTCCTCTTTCTCGCCTATTCTCACCATCTCCGCCCGTTTAATTTCAGCTCAGTTCGGTTTTGTAAGGCTACAGAGTTTCATATGTATGGATTGTGAATTCTAAGGCTGCAACATATTCCAAATACAGATGAGTCAAAATATTGGTTCGATTGAATGATAAAAATAGTGAATCTCATTTATTTCATATCACATTCTTAGATTGAAATCCTTATGGGTTTTTAGATTATGGGGGTTGGCCTCTGACTGTCCTGCTTGATCATCATAATTTCAGCAGCTTTACTGTAAAATATACTTACCTCAGAAGCCTCTTCTTTCCAGAACCCATTTCCCTCTAGAACCTTTTTGCATTTTCCGATGCAGAACTTTTTTTCCTCAGAACTAGAGGTCTGCAAGCCCTTCGGGTTATAATATAATAATATTGATTATATTATAAATATTATACATCGCCTACGCAATACGCAACGTATATACACATGCATTTTGCATACAGGTGACAGTGAGGCAAGTATTCGCTGTGTTTCGGTTTATCAGAAGCGCTCCTGCTCAAAACCGAAACTGCAGAAAGAGCATCCTATTTTTTTCTTTATTTTATAAAAGCACGTTTTGTTGATATTGTGAATGCACACAAATAAAAGTAGACCCTTTACAGTTCCGAACAATGTATTACTCTTACCTTTATGAGCAAAAATGATGGCGTATTTTCAAATGTTTCCAATGCAAGCGTGCTTCAGCTTCCACTCTCCACACAAACGATTGGATATGCGTCAGCGCACATTTATCTAGGTTAAGCGTTTAAACTAACATTGTGGAGCTGTTTTATAACTGTAGATTTAATTTTAGACAAGTTGTGATGATTTGAGAAGGCCAAATTGATCAGACATAGGTTATGATCAATTCACTGTCTGCCGCTGGCCGCTTGGTCGTTACTTTAAAAAACAAAAACTTACATTTAAAGAATAAATGTAAAAATGCTCCAAACGTTTTGGTAAATTAACTTAATAAAATAACAAAATGGAATACTATCACTTTGCCATTTCATACAAAACTGAACTATTTTAATAGCTGAATCAGTAGTATAAGCTGTTTTGGGAGAAGGGGAAAAAAAGACGGGCTCGGGTATGACTCGGGCCGAGAATTCTGATAAGCTGTCAGACACGGGCCAAGCTAGGGCCTGAGCGTCTCGGGCCAGGGCCGGGCTAGGGCCTAGATTTTAGGCCCGTGCAGGGCTCTACTCAGAACTCTCAGTTCCCTTCAGAACACCTGTCACTGTAGAATCCTTTTCCCTTCAGTAGATTTTTTCGTTCTAGATTCTTTCAGAATCCCACTCCAGCATAAACCGCTATTCCTCAATCCCATTCCTTCTAAAACAACTTCTCACTTTTTGCTCTTCAGAACCACTTTTCCTCCAGAATCCATTTCCCTTTTCTTCCCAATTCTTCTGTTTTTACCTTAAACATTCCATGAAGCAGAAAAATGATTAAAACACCCATGAAAGAAGCATGACCTTGAAAAAAACGTCCTCATGATCTTATAATGCTAAATTATGGCATATAAAATTTTTGTCTATTTGTCTTCCTTATTTGTTAATTCCTATGTCTCATTCTGTTTTCTTCTGTCTTTCCAGCCTTGTGTGCAGTACTATCCTGAACCCGGTCTTCAGCAGTATGGTCCTATGCAAGTGGAGTTTCTGTCCATGTCTGCAGATGAGGACATCATCACCCGGCTTTTCAGGGTCAAAAACGTAACAAGAGTGAGTTCCATTATTGATAATTTACTTTCTTACATACAGTGGGTATGGAAAGTATTCAGACCCCCTTAAATTTTTCACTCTTTGTTATATTGCAGCTATTTGCTGAAATCATTTAAGTTAATTTTTTTTCCTAATTAATGTACACACAGCACCCCATATTGACAGAAAAACACAGAATTGTTGACATTTTTGCAGATTTATTAAAAAAGAAAAACTGAAATATCACATGGTCCTAAGTATTCAGACCCTTTGCTGTGACACTCATATATTTAACTCAGGTGCTGTCCATTTCTTCTGATCATCCTTGAGATGGTTCTACACCTTCATTTGAGTCCAGCTGTGTTTGATTATACTGATTGGACTTGATTAGGAAAGCCACACACCTGTCTATATAAGACCTTACAGCTCACAGTGCATGTCAGAGCAAATGAGAATCATGAGGTTAAAGGAACTGCCTGAAGAGCTCAGAGACAGAGTTGTGACAAGGCACAGATCTGGCCAAGGTTACAAAAAAATTTCTGCTGCACTTAAGGTTCCTAAGAGCACAGTGGCCTCCATAATCCTTAAATGGAAGATGTTTGGGACGACCAGAACCCTTCCTAGAGCTGGCCGTCCGGCCAAACTGAGCTATCGGGGGAGAAGAGCCTTGGTGAGAGAGGTAAAGAAGAACCCAAAGATCACTGTGGCTGAGCTCCAGAGATGCAGTCGGGAGATGGGAGAAAGTTGTAGAAAGTCAACAATCACTGCAGCCCTCCACCAGTCGGGGCTTTATGGCAGAGTGGCCCGACGGAAGCCTCTCCTCCGTGCAAGACACATGAAAGCCCGAATGAAGGACTCCGAGATGGTGAGAAATAAGATTCTCTGGTCTGATGAGACCAAGATAGAACATTTTGGCCTTAATTCTAAGCGGTATGTGTGGAGAAAACCAGGCACTGCTCATCACCTGTCCAATACAGTCCCAACAGTGAAGCATGGTGGTGGCAGCATCATGCTGTGGGGGTGTTTTTCAGCTGCAGGGACAGGACGACTGGTTGCAATTGAGGGAAAGATGAATGCGGCCAAATACAGGGATATCCTGGACGAAAACCTTCTCCAGAGTGCTCAGGACCTCAGACTGGGCCGAAGGTTTACCTTCCAACAAGACAATGACCCTAAGCACACAGCTAAAATAATGAAGGAGTGGCTTCACAACAACTCCGTGACTGTTCTTGAATGGCCCAGCCAGAGCCCTGACTTAAACCCAATTGAGCATCTCTGGAGAGACCTAAAAATGGCTGTCCACCAACGTTTACCATCCAACCTGACAGAACTGGAGAGGATCTGCAAGGAGGAATGGCAGAGGATCCCCAAATCCAGGTGTGAAAAACTTGTTGCATTTTTCCCAAAAAGACTCATGGCTGTATTAGATCAAAAGGGTGCTTCTACTAAATACTGAGCAAAGGGTCTGAATACTTAGGACCATGTGATATTTCAGTTTTTCTTTTTTAATAAATCTGCAAAAATGTCAACAATTCTGTTTTTCTGTCAATATGGGGTGCTGTGTGTACATTAATTAGGAAAAAAAATTAACTTAAATGATTTCAGCAAATAGCTGCAATATAACAAAGAGTGAAAAATTTAAGGGGGTCTGAATACTTTCCGTACCCACTGTATAAGTGTTTTTTTTTTCTCACATTACCTCATTATGTTGCAACCCTTCCAGACCCTTAATATACCCTTAAGTTAACAGAAAGTTAATCACTTAATCATCATTTTTACTCACTTCAGAAAATTACTTATAGCAATTATGCAATATTACACCATACAGAAGCAAAGTTTACTCGCTTCATCCTTTTGGGCCTCTAAAGGTATACATAAGGTAAAAAGTCATCCAGCTGTGCAAATGAGCCTCTTAATCTTCTTCCTAAAAATGTGAAGTAGATTCCAGTGTAATTTCCTGGGAGAATTCCTTGAATTACCACCACAGGGTTTTAATGATATTCAGCGATAATACATTTTTCATACCTTGGAAACGGTTGATCATTATGTTGTGCCATTTAACCGTCAGCTTAATTCCACAAGTTTGAAAAGTGCGGAAATTGAGACTTTTATGTAATATTTAAAAAGCTTTGAAAGCGTTCTGAGGCCTTTTATAGTACTCTGTTGGCTATTATGCCATGTTACATTCAGATCACGGTTTAATAGCCTACAAGATAAAGTGGTATAATAAATAGGGTTTGTCAGTCCAATATATTTTGTCAGCCAAAGCTACAAGAGCAATTAAAGAACAGAGGAAAAGCTATTTCAAAATATCCATTTTCATACCATCAGCACATGACACTTCATATGGCGGCACTTTCGCAAGCAAGGACAGATGCTGAAATAAGTTTTCATAAGCCTGCAGATATGAAATATACATTAATGAGCGTGCCACAGAAGGTCATTTTTACCACTTTCAATTTGCCCCAGTTTGTCATTATTGTAAAGGCTAATTTTGTTCTGTTTTGCTCTGCAAATGTTTTATAGCAGTGCTCTTTGCCTAATAAACGCCTGCATTTTTCTCGCAGCTCGATGTACTTTTGACAGATGTCACAGTGTTTTAATGCTTTGGGATGCAGCGTGTCTGTGCAGCGTTAGAAACTAAGGCGATTGAGTGGGGGGAAAAGCATTTCCAGCGCAGTAGAGGGAATTAAGGGGGTGTGCGGATGGGTGCATGTGTTATTCAAATGTGACATCTCTATTACTTAGATTATGTGGTGGAGAATGTGTTACTGTTTTTGTACGCTTCTGCTTTTAAACGGTGCACTTTCTGCTTTGTTGCATGTCTGCTAAAGAGACTTGTGTTTTAAAAACGCTTATAAATATGGGCATTCATGGACTGTGATTATCCAGGAAATCTAACATGTTAATGGAAAAATTAAATCTTGCATATTAGTTTAATCCTCCATATTATGTTTGATGCGCTTGGTTAATTTTAATGATTGAATAAACAATAGATAAAACCAAGACATTGTTTATAGGCTGATTATTGATGTATAGCAGGGTAAAGGATATTTAGGAGAACGTTGGTACATTTCCAAACCTAAACATTCTTTTTCCTGGATAATCAACAGAGAATTTTAAATTGTCGTCTTTGGGAACCGAAAACTATTATTTCCGGAACATTCTGGGAACTTATAATTGTTAGTGAGGTGCGTGACCTGTGTAATTCCTGGTTTATGTTAAAAAATTAACAGTTATGTTTTTTTACTGGAAAATTTTATTCTTAAATTTCAGTTACATTCTCTATTTTGTATATCAAACAGTCACGTTCAGTTACGACATGCACAACAGAATTATGTGTCTAAAGGGACCATATTCAAATTGAACATGAATGAGATTCAGTGAGAATTATTAGCAGTAAAAATTTAAAATTCAAATATACCTTCATAATACACCCTAATTTAATTTCTTCTGGCATCTGTGTATGTACTATCAATTGTTTACAAATTGGAAGAACATTTTGGCAGAAAAATCATTATGTCAAACTTGTTAAAGTGTTGCTCATCTATGGTCAGTGCGCTCACTTCCTCTCAGCAACCCTGAGGGCAGATTTGGGGTATGCCTCAGGGCTCTATATTAATTCCACCTGTGTTTCAAGCCAAAGCAGGCATGTATCAGGGCCAGCCTTACAGTGTTTCTTCCCCACCCAAGTGAAAAACTTTCCCATCAGACTCATTCATCACAACCTAAACACTGCTGACTTGGCAATGCTGAGACCTCAGCATGGAGAACAGTCCTACGCTACTGTACGCATTCATAAACAAGCCCAAATGCACAGCTGGTGATGCATTACTGATCGTGACCTTTCCTTTTCCCCGTCTCATCCATGTGAAGCTGCAGGAGGGTCAGCTGGTCGTATGCCAGTTCCAGTTCCTGCGCTGGTCTGCGTATCGTGACGTGCCTGACTCCAAAAAGGCTTTCCTCAACCTGCTGGCCAGTGTGCAGAAGTGGCAGAGGGAGTGTGGGGAAGGTCGTACAGTAGTCCACTGCCTGTAAGTAGTATTGTGACACATGCTACACACAAACTAATTCATTTTATTAATTTACAGCCTGCTGAATTTTGTTTTGAACAATGTCTCTTAAGTGTTTTCTTTTGATTTCTTAAAGTTAAATACATTTAGTTATGTCTATGAACTTTTTGTTTTCCGTAGTCTTAATTCAAATAAAGTAAGTAAACTTCTATTTTACAAATGAAATTTGCACACAATTAAATTAGGTTGTGACAACGTGATCAAGAATTGTTGCGTTAGCTGCTTTTAATTAGCTAAACTGAACAAACGGTTGCTCTTTTTGAGCGTATTAATTTTAATATTTCTTTGTTAATGTTTTGGGTTGATTATTTAACATTCTGTCTATTGATTTGTGCTGCACAGTAATAAATACCTGCAACTGTATGTTGTAATCTGTCATAAGCTTTATGCACTGCTAATCAGATACAGACAAATGATACAAAAAAAAAAGAGAAATCAGCTTAATGGTGCAGTCCTGCTGTGCTTAACTACATCTTTTACTTCCACCATGTGTCCTCTGCAGCATGTCATTGATTGATGTTTCCCCAAGCAAATGATGCAAACAAATCTTTTTTTTTTTTATGCTTGCACGGTGAGATGTATGTGTGGTCTAGCAGGTGCACTGGCACTCTTCATCAGTAATACAGGTAGTGGAAGATCCATGAGCCAGTGTGTTTTAAACACTTCCCAATTTGAGATTTTATTATCTTATAATTTATACGGAAATAAAGGATTGTCATTAAATTTAGTGTGAATGTAAATTGACGTTGGCCACATTCAACATGAAGTAGAATTGGAGCTACAAAAAGTGGAGTTTACATTACATTCAAAAGATTAAGGTCAGATTTTTCTTTTATTTTTTAAAAGAAATTAATACTTTTATTCAGTAAGTATATATTAAATTTATAAAAAGTGATAGTAAAGACATATTGTTACAAAAGATTTCTATTTTGAAAAATTCTGCTCTTTTTTTACTTTTTATTCATTAGAGAATTCTGAAAAAAAAAAGTATCAAGTTCCAAAAACATATTAAGCCGCACAACTGTTTCCAACATTGATAATAAATCAGCACATTTTGAATGATTTCTGAAGGATCATGTGACAATGAAGACTAGACTAATGGCTGATGAAAATTCAGCTTTGCCATCGCAGGAATAAATAAAATTTCAAGGTATATTTAAAATAGAAAAATATTTATTACAATTGATATTATTTCAATTTATTATAAATTATAATAATATTTCACAATATTACTCTTTTTACTGTATTTTAGATCAAATAAATGCAGCCTTGATGAACATAAGAGACGTTAAAACGTTAAAAATCCTACAGACTCCAAACTTTTGAATGATGGTGTACATTTGATTGTTTCAGTTTTGAATGTTGTGCAATCCTGCCATAAGCTCCTACATATAATATACAGTCCAGAAAAATTATAGGATAAGCCAAATCAAATATAAGAGAACAGAAGGGAACGATAAAAGCATTGTAATAACACTAAAGAGCAGAAATGAACTAATCAAAGAGCAGTTACACTGAACGACTAAAATTAAGAGATAAAATACAAGACTTGAAAGGAATATTCCATTTTGTAATATTTTACCATTTGTGTGATCTGAAAATGACATAAACTGTGATTGGCCACAGATAAATGTCACAGGGCATTTCATAAGAGCATGTGGACTGTCCATGAGGTCACGTTCTTGCCTTGCATATTGTTGAAGCTCTTTGTGACGGCCGTTGTGCCCTTGAACAGCACACTTAATCCTTGTCTTCTCAGTGTTATCTGTGTGTGCCGTAACCCATATCTCTGTTTGCCAGTGAGCCAGATAAAAGAGATATTATATGCATAATATATTTCTGTGTACCTTTGCAAACAAATCATGAACAATATCCTGACATGAACAATTAAACAAACAAACCGGCTCTCAAATAAAATCATTTTCTAAACAGTGACTTCACTCATACCCAGACTCGCTGATCTTAGCCTTGGTGTTAACATGGTCATTATCCTTTTAACCACACACTTCACTTCCCCCACGGCTTCATTTCCCCTCCTGCCCACCGAGCCGCCTCATCTGGAACACCAGGCACGAATTCGCTTCCCATCGCCGCCCAGAAGCACATCACTCAAAACTGTCACACAGTGTTACCAACCACAGGCAGAGAGAAGAGATTATGGAGATGAAATCAATTATGCTTTAATACAGAACAGCGCAGGCCTTTCTCAGCGCTAAATCCAGAGCTGCCAAAGCACTGACTGCGATTGATTATCTCACCATTGCCTCATCTAGCTGCCGCCGTCGTGCCATTCGCATACATAGCAGAAGACCTCGGTGAATCTTCAAACGGCTCTTTGTATGCCTCTCATGCAGGCTTGTTTCATATTATCCGGATATGTGAAATTTCTGTTGTAGACTCAATATCAGTATGCAGCACAGCCAGATCTGTTTCTCCACTCTCCTCAATGTCTGTCTCTTCTTTGCTCATGACAGCCGGGTTTGTTGTATCCTTGTCTGTCTAGGAACGGCGGTGGCCGCAGCGGAACGTACTGTGCCAGCAACATCCTGATGGAGATGATCCAGTACCAGAACATGGTGGACGTCTTCTATGCCGTCAAGACCCTTCGTAACGCTAAGCCCAACATGGTGGAGACACTGGTGGGTACTATAACAGATCTATTCAGAGACAGAATAAAGAGATTATTTGTTGTAAAAAATGGGAGGAATCACAAAAGGAAGTCTTGCCTTAAAAGTAAATGGCCAATTGGCAAAAGCATCAGTTTTGCTACAGTCTGTACTGTAGACCAGGGCTCATCCTGGAAATTCACAGCCCCACTCACTATTCCTTGGGCCCAATGAGAAGGTAGCAGGGGTTTTTAATCTTTTGGATGCCAGAGAGCCCCAAATATGATGGAAAGATAGAAAAGTGGCTTAATAGTTTCATGTATAAAACCTTAATGTTAATTTAAAAAAAAAAAAAAGTATTTATTTAAAAAAAAAACTTGACACTGTAACACTTGCACTCTCTATTCTATTTTTATTTTACTACTTGTTTTCTTTTTATTTATTATACAAAAATGACCCTCTAACCTAGTGTTAGAGCGAAGCGAAGCGTTCTCTATTCTTTTTCTATTGCATCTACTTGTTTTCTTTTTATTTATTATAAAAAATGACCCTTTGTAACTACCGTTCTCTATTCTTTTTCTATTCTTTCGGCTTTTCTTCTATTTATTAAAAAATGACCCTCTAATACTAGCATTCACTATTTTTTTTTTTTCAATTCTGTCTGCTTGTTTTCTTTTAATTTATTATTTTTAAAAAATCTTGCTGTGTGTACTGCATTAAACTGTCCGAGACTTGTCACAGCTTTTACATATTATTATTCTTTTATTGGTTTTCATTGCTTCTGTTGTCCTCATTTGTAAGTCGCTTCGGATAAAAGCGTCTGCTAAATGACTAAATGTAATGTGGAATTTAGAAACTAACAAAATTGTCTACAAAAAAAAATAAAATAAAACCATGTGCAGACAGAATAAAATAGTATTAATTAATGATTTCTGACTTGAAGACGTAAAGACGTAAATATACTGACTCCAAACCTTTGAACGGTAGTCCTAATTTTTTCTAATTCTCTGATTTCTCTGTGTCTGTGTGCTGCAGGAGCAGTATCGTTTCTGTTATGAGCTGGTTCTGGAGTATTTGGACTGCTTGGAGGTCAGATAGCGGAACCCCCCCCAATCCCGCCATGCTGACCTCACTGCATGGAGCAGGACCACCGGCAGGCTCACTCTCACACCCCCAATCACCTCTGCTTACCTTCTTACCTTCTTTCTCTCGTCTAACCCAGATCCTAAAGCTGAAGGAAGAAGATGGTACAAAAAAATGCGGAGTAGAGCTTTCTGCCTTTTTACCCCAAACATCTAAATATGTTCACCCTTCTGTGTCATGGCTGTTTTTTCGGTTTAGGATATTTTCAGCATATTTTCCTCAGAACTGTGAGCGAATCCAGAGCCTGGCTTGGTGCGGTGTGGTTGGTTTAGCTCTGCTCACAGAGATAGTGGGCCGTTTCTAAAAACGGCAGCTTTATTTTACACCTGCTTGTTTCTCTCTGGCTGGCTGGACTGAAGAGCAGAAATAAACATCACTTGGAGAAGATCTCTTCATGTGCAGCACAGTGGAGTTGAAAGTCGGGCATCTTTACCGTGGCTCTTAAAAGGAGTCAGGCACCTGCTGTGCCCCTTAAAAAGCGCCAAAAGGACAAACACACACATGCATGCACACAGATTCAACCAGCAGACAGCTTTCCATCAACTGCCTATCAAGACGCCGATGCCTCTTCAACAATGTTCCACCAACGTTTAGCGATATGTGTGTCCCTCATGGGTACTTTTCTCTGAGGATTGGTTCTTGTATCATTTGGAGGCGGAGTTTATCTCTATATATGGTGCCATATGTCTCAAGAGGAGATTGACAGGAGAGTTGGGCGGCCAAGTTGCCCCACTGTGGCTTTCCTATCTTGTTGTGACTGTTGTCTTTTTTCCTCTGACTTGTATATATACTTGACGTCTGCTGGAAATCTCTTACGTCTTAAGGTGTAAGTCTTAAGTGCTAACAGTGGCCCTGTGTGCTTAAAGCAAAGGAAGTGCATTAACAAGGGGCAGACGTGATGCATTCTAAAGCTTGCGGTGGATTACACCCTGACCTTTATCCTCTCACTCAATGGTTTTGAGCGAGCGCAGTTAATAGTCTTTTTACAACGGCGATGCGAAACGGAAGCGGAGGCGAAACTGTGTCAGAAGTGAGGAGAAAGGGACCAAAAGGAACACCGGCAATCTTCTTCTTTTCACTTGTAACCATTTATCGGACTGACTCGTGTTCTTTGAGTGGATTTGTTTAACAATTGTGCAGCTTTGCGTGTACAGCTGAATCCTGGGCTTGAGATTTTTCAAAGTATTTCTTTAAGTTTACATTTACAGTCCATTTCTGTTGCATTGCAGTATGTGATGGGCTTTATTTGCCAGTTTAATAGCCGGATACACAATACTTTATCATCTGATTGTCAAGTGTGCATTTCATGAATATGGAGCTGTGGTGTCTGATGATGTTTTTTCAAGTATCAGAGGTACAAATCCCATGTTAGCTAGTCAAATATCTGTATCACTTTTTAAAATAGTAATTTTGGCCTTTCACACCTCAGAGGTCCATTATTAAAGGTATATATTTGGTATATATAACAAAAATATATTTGCTTTTACTCCACTCCTATTGAGCACAACAGGTTATTTTATGCTATATTTTTTATTTTATGCTGCAGTTACACTTTTTAATGCTATTTTTTAAATTCAATTTTGAGATTTAATTTTTGTTGCCAAATTGTAAAAGCATATAAATCTGGCTTTTAAACTTGATTTAAACATTTCCCAAAGATTGGTAACAGGGTTACCAAAGAATTTCGCATAGAAAATACATTAAAAACAGCTTATATAAAAATTGATGTGACCTTCTGAGGGTGAAAATCAACCTTAGTTCACTGTTTGTTGGTTGAAAATAAGTAAAAGAGCTTCAGGCTGTAATTTGTAATTGTTTTGTGAAGGTTCCAGACACTTTAGTGCAGTAAGTAGAACTGACAGCCAGGAGTTCAGTGATAAAAATACCAAACTGTATTTACCACCATTGAATTACAGTAGTTTAAACTAAAAGCACTAAATAAAATGGTATCCACATCAGTATTACACACACACACACACACACACTTCTCTCAAATTATGACCCCC
Source organism: Spinibarbus caldwelli (assembly GCA_039654775.1). Taxonomy (NCBI): domain Eukaryota; kingdom Metazoa; phylum Chordata; class Actinopteri; order Cypriniformes; family Cyprinidae; genus Spinibarbus; species Spinibarbus caldwelli. Next base: position 28,053,985 of record CM077226.1, on the reverse strand, counting down.
AACTGTGAAATTGCCATATCAGCTAGATGCCAAGTTAGCAAACCACAGAGTCGTTTTCTCAATGATTACATTACTCCGCATAAACCATCTCAGATGTCAGCCTGCCTCAGTCCACACTGACTGACAGCTCACGACCGCATCAAATGACTGATGGTGTTAACAAGCTGTTGTAGTTAAAGGGACAGTTCACTCAAAAATGAGAAGTCTGCCATGACGTATTGTTCCAAACATGCGACTTTATTTCTACTGTAAAACACAAAGGATTTGGGACGATATGATGACAGAATTTTCATTTTTGGACAAACTGTTGTTCTAAGGTAGCCAGAGAAAATATTGATTGAACAGATTACACAGACAATGTTGTGACTTTTTTTCACCAATCCCACTTTGGACTTTCTTGGAAAGTGCCTGGACACTCAGATTTCAAGTGGAAAGTATATGTACATATAGATGTATATTTGTGTTCTGTGAATAGTATGTGAATAAAGTTTGTTCGGCCAGATTTAACAATTTAAAAGTAACAGAAAGAGTTGAATGTACTGTTTAAGACCTGTTTCCTGAATATGCTCAGTCAGCTGAGGAGGATTTCTTAAAGCCATCCCAAAGTCGTCCCTTCAGAAGGCCCATTCAGTCACTTTAAAACCCTCCAATGATTGTTTTTTGTTTTGTTTTGTTTTGTTTTTTGTTTTGTTTTTATAACCATGCTCATTCCAAAGACATTAGCCAACTTCTAATGGGCTCTATAGTCACTTCTATGCTAATACCGCAGAACTATCCTTAGTGTGTCACTATGAGAAAGGAAGGACTTTAGCCACTCTTGGAGCTGAGCCAGGTCCTTGTTTTTTTGTTTGTTTTTTTTTTTGTGAGTTTTGTTTGTTTATTTGTTTCCTTCCATGTTTCTGTATGATACTGAATGAACTGAAAAAGAACTGTGTTTTTGACCATGTGTTTGTGGGACTGGAAGAGGACACAGAGGCATATATCTCATGGGGAACTGAGGGTTGGGGTGGGACGGGTGTTAAAACAACAATAAAATGTTCTAAGACTGTAATTGTGTTATTGGAGCATTCATTTATTCAACCTCTTGTGTTTATGTAGGTAACATTTACAACAGTTAAATGGACTGGGTGTTACGACATAACAACGAAAAATACTTTTAACATTTTTAATCTTGTTAATGTGAATTCCTACATATATATTTTTAAGTTTCTAGTTGTATACATTAGTATGCAAAGTATTTTCAACAAACATGAATTAATAATGAACAATACTGAATGAATAATATAAAATTTACCTATTGTTAAAAATAAAACAAAGGTTAATGGTTTTATAAGAAAATACCAATTCAGTTTTTCCACTTCAAAATTTCACATTTATTTGCCATTTCTTTGTAAATAATTTTCAAATTTACTAACAATTTCTGAGTGAAACGTTTTTTCTACACATTTTTCAGTGTAATCAATAAATGCTATAAATCTTGTTTATTATTAGTTTGATAACTAATGCAATAGCTATTGTTAACCAATTAAACCATATTATTATGTTTTCAAACATATCAATTTTGTGTATATATTGTGTAAAATAAGTTCTAATTCAATTTAACCAATATTGAGAACATTTGACGTCATTGTGTACCACATTCAGCATTCAGATATTTTTTTAAATACTGATTGTCATCCATGGCAATACTGTATAGCAAGGACCAGTTTTAACAAACCCTGCAAACTAAGAAAACACTTCTACACAACTTTTTATCTTTATTTACATGTAGAGTAAATAAGCTCAGAGTATTTTATTGTTAATATTACTGTAATATTTTTGCCATTTTCATCTTGTTGCTTGGCCAATTGTATTGTGCGTTGCAATGGACTTTTTTTTTTTTTTTTTTTTTTTTTTTCTTAGTGGTATGTATGTTCATACAGGTAAGATTAAAAAGTAATTTCAGCTCAAATCAATATTTCATGTTCACAGCTTTATTTGTTTGGTCACCCTATCTGTGTTTATTTTGTGATGATGGGCTGGCTATACATTATCCCTTGCTTATTGTAAACAGTGTTTATAAGAAGTCATGGCATTTTCAACAGGGCACACGGTGCTGTGGAATTGCTGAAAACCCATTACCAGGCAGACAGTCCATAATTATGTGGAGTCTGGGAGAGAAGTGAGGGATCCGATTGTTCTTGGGCACATCCTAAATGGAACTTGAACATAAAGACTGTGACCGCACTGACATTTCATATCCTCGTGCTTTGTCAGCCAGATCAGCTCTTGTGGGATGGACTCTCAGTCTCTGCTGATTCATTAGATTCTCTCGCCCCTTTTAGACCACCGTCTGTCTGCCTTTCCATCCTTCCCTTCTGTCCCTTTCTCAGTCTGGTGGTTCTTATCACTGTCTTTCTATCTCTGTAATGTCTATTTTTGTACTTGATCTCTCTTGCGCCCGCCCTAGCTCTCTCAGTCACTCCTTTTTTGTATTCCCTCCATTTCCTACCGTGGATGTGAGGTGGCTGCAGACCGCAGGCTTTCTCCTATGACATACAGTAGCTCGTGGAGGAGATGTGAATTATTCAACAGGCCTGCAAAGTGATCCAGTGTTGGAGCTTAAAGACATGCCAGATTAATTAGAGGACAAGACCTCCTCTGTCATAGCACATATAGTGAATTGCAGTGTGTTCTCACCAGTGTTGAGGAGTCACTAGCTAAAAGTAGCAATGCTACTAACTACATTTTTCTTTGGTGTGACAGTAGCACAGCTGTTTTCAAATCTTTGTAGGTTTTTATAGGAACAAGCTATTTTTTTTCCAGCAAAATGTTACATTGCTGTTTTCAGTGTCACTTTGTATTGAGCAGACAGATTTATATCTGTGTGAGGTAGTCTAAATTCAGTCTAAAATGTCCTTTCTACCCCTATACATAGTTTAACATCGGAAAGTTTTAGTGAATTGGGTTCATTTGAATGGTTTATATAAGTAGTTGCTTTATATAATTTTGCTTTTTTAATGTTGAAATGGTTAAATGTGGTTGTTCGTGGCTGTTTTTGGAATCAGTTACATAGTCACATACTGTAGTTACATTTTATTTTATTTTATTTTTTGGCCAATATTAAGAAAACTGTAGCTATCAGTGTAATAAAACAGTTTCAAACTTATATAGTGCTGCAGTGATGTTGTATTTCTATAGGCCACCACAGACGTTAGCATCACCTTGATTCTCCGACAAAAACACAAGAGGTTTGATTGATGTATGGATTACTGCATAAAATGTTTAAAAATTGTTCTTCATGATAATCTTCTCAAGTGAACACAATGTTTATGAATTGTGAATCCTATAAATCTTATAAAACAATTGGCAGAAGTAAAAAAGCTAAGTTGGCTATAAAAAAACTATACCATTAGTCTTTCGACAACTCTTTCAGTCTTCATTTCAATACATTTCAGTTAATTAAATCAATGGAAGTGCAATTGCTGGATGATAATCTAAATATGGCTGGATGTCACCTAATTCATATTCATGAGCCAGAGTGACAGGATTTATACATGATGATGCCCCTATAGTGCTTTTATAGCATTTATAATGCCTCTAGTGCTTAAACTTTAACCCTTGAGATTCATTTATTAAACCATAATTGTTTTTGAACCGCATACACTGCCGCTCAAAAGTTTGGGATCAGTAAGATTTTTAATGTTTTTTTAAGGGAGTCTCTTCTGCTCATCAAGGCTGTATTTATTCAATCAAAAAATACAGAAAAAACAGTAATATTGTGAAATCTTATTGCAATTTCTAATATTGGTTTCATATTTTAATATACTTTAAAATAGAATTTATTTCTGTGACGCAGCACTGAATTTTCAGCATCATTACTCCAGTTTTCAGTGTCACATGATCCTTCAGAAATCATTCTAATATGCTGATTTATTATGAGTGTTGAAACTGTTGTGCTGCTTCATATTGTTTTTTGGAACATGTGATACTTTTTTCTTTGATTCTTTGATGAATACAAAGTTAAAATGAGCAGCATTTGTTCAAAATAGAAATCTTTTCTAACAATATAAGTCTTTACTATGACTTTTTATTAATTTAACACATCCCTCCTGAATAAAAGTAATTTCTTTAAAAAAGAAAAAAAAAGAAAAAGAAATGTACTGACCCCAAACTTTTGAATAGCATTGTATATTGTAACACAAAATTTCTTTTAAATAAATTCTTTTTAACTTTTTTTTCTTAGAGAATCCTAATATATATATATATATATATATATGTACATATATATATATATACATATACACACACATATATATATATATATATATATATATATATATATATATTTATCACAGGTCCCAAAAAAAAAAAAAAAATGAAGCAGCACAACGGTTTCCAAGAATGATTATAAATCAGCATATTAGGATGATTTCTGAAGGATCAGGTGACACTGAAGACTAATTGATCACAGAAATAAATTACATTTTAAAGTATATTAAAAAAGAAAACTTATTTTAAATTCTAATAATATTTCACAAAATAACAGTTTTTTTTCTGTATTTTTGATCAAATAGATACAGCCTTATTGAGCAGAAGAAACTTCTTTAAAAAATATTAAAAATCTTACTGATCCCAAACTTTTGAGCAGCAGTGTAAAAACTGCTTTTATTAAATTATGAATTATATAACATGATCATTTTAAAATATTTTTGGCCTATGTGTTATATTTTCACATGGGTAAGACATGAACATGATCAATTTAGCATTCACAAGACTTTTTCTTGACTATTCCATAACGGATTTATTTTTTCTTTTCCTTTTTTTTTTTTTCTTCCTTTTTTGAACATTTAAATAAATAAACTGAGTAAACTGAGTAAACTGAGTAAACCTCTTGTTATTCAGTCCCTGAAAAAGAAAAAAGTATCCTATCAAAATTCAGAATGGAAAATGTTTCCTCATTTTTCCAAAAGAATCCTTCAGCATTCCGTTACCCCTGTAATTTTGCCCCTCTTTGAGGTTCTTCAGACATTCTGCTGATCTGGGGCCACAGATGCTAATCTTCTGTCCTTGGAAAGGTCATACTGTAGACACTCCGTCTCTCCCATCTTTATCCCGTCTCTGTTTTCATGCTGTGGAAACAGAGTGCTCTCCTCTGGGCTTTGAAGTGTTACTTCTCTATGCAAATTGTAGGTTTGCTATGTATATCGCACACACTTACCAACAAATGTTTGCTTTTCAGCCGTAATCTCTTCCCGTTGCTGTGTAGAGCAGGTGGGAACCTTCTTGGCGCTGCGGTTCGGTGCCTTGTAAAGTGGGTAGAAGAGACCCCAGCCAGATGGCCTGGTTTTGGACGTTCCTGGTTGACAGATCCTATGGTCGTCCAAACGTGCCCTCTTATCTCGTCTGGTTTGTATGCGCAGGGCTCACTGGAGGTGGTTGAGCGGCCTGTTGTTCCAGCTCAGCGCCTAGGATAGAGTACACATAGCTTGGAGGCAGATAGCCAGGTGCAGTGGACACATGGATGAGTTCTATTCCTCCATTTCTTTATCTTCCCTCCACCCCGTGAATCTCCAAAACCTGTTACAGAGCGATGGCTCGCTGTATGAGGCACAGGTCCGCACCATCTGTTTCTCCTCAGCTTATCTGCGTGAGATATGCTGCTCTGTTTATCAAGTGAGGCTTTCGCTGTTAATGCAAAAAAGCACTTGTTTTTTTTCAGGAAAGAATGGATGGTGCGCTTAAAGGGCATCCCTGATGAACACCTTTGAAACTGTGGAAATGTTTCTGGATGGCCTTAAATATACCATATGTATATTATTTCCAGTTTATTAATTACAGTCTACTTTGCTTTTTTTTTGTTTATTTCTTACTTTAAAGGGGTAGTTCACCCAAAAATGAAAATGCTGTCATTAATTACTCACCCTCATGTCGTTCCAAACCCATAAGACTTTTGTTCATCTTCGGAACACAAATTAAGATATTTTTGATAAAATCCGAGAGCTCTCTGACCCTCCCATAGGACATAAGGCTGAGTAATTAATGACAGAATTTTCATTTTTGGGTGAACTAACCCTTTAAGTATTGGGGTTTTATTAGGAGATTCATTTAATGTTTAGATCTTTTCTCTTTTTTTTTTTTTTTTTTTTTTTTTTAAACATTGATTTTCTTTTTCAACTATTAATAATGGAAAAAATGGTTTCTGAACACGAAATTACCATGTTCTCAAGGATCATGTGACACTGAAAATGGAAACGTTTCCATCAGAATAAAAACGTAAATATATATTAAGATAATATATTAAGAATAAATAGTAATAATATTTCACAATATTATGTTTTTATTGTATTTTTCTGTTTCTACTTTTTTTCAAAAACATCTTAAAAATATTACTGACCTGTACTGTAGTGTATATGTGACCCTGGTAATAAGTAGCACGGGTATATTTGTAGCAATAGCAAATAATACACTGTATGGGTCAAAATGATCGATTTTTCTTTTATGCCAAAAATCATTAGGATATTAAGTAACAATCATGTTCCATGAAGATATTTTGTAAATTTCCTACCGTAAATATATCAAAACTTAATTTTTTATTAGTAATATGCATTGCTAAGAACTTCATTTGGACAACTTTAAAGGCGATTTTCTCAACATTTTGATTTTTTTGCACCCTCAGATTACAGATTTTCAAAAAGTTGTATCAATATCTGTAGCCAAATATTGTCCTATCCTAACAAACCATACATCAATGGAAATCTTATATATTCAGCTTTCAGATGGTCAAATTAAAAAAATAAATAAATAAAAAAAAAAAAGACCCTTATGACCCTTATGTGGTCCAGGGTGACATATGGTTTTAAATAGCTAGTTTTCCAACTATATCAATAATTGATGTCCAAAATAATGATTTATTGATCAACAAAATGAGCTCAATAATCTCATATTTATGACGCACTGCCTTTGTATATAAAATGTAAATCTGAACATAAATGGAGGTTATTTACAGACTGATAATTATGAATGCACATAATATGATCTAAAAACTACTCTGCAAGCACTTGATCAAAAACCATTCATGCACTTAATATACTCCCTACTATGGCCATTATAAAATCTACTCTCTACTGTTTTATTTTTGCTTTGTTAACCTCTGTACTAGCTCATATTTTTCTGGCTAAAATGGAAATCTGAAGCACCCTATTGTTAGTCTCTGCTTTGGTTGACTTGTCTGTCCTCGTTTGTAATTCTCTTTGGATAAAAGCATCTGCTCAATAATAAACAGCCTAATGTGAAACAGCTTTCGAATAGTTGTATAAATGTTACAAAATCTTGTTCTGATATTTTATTATAAAGAAACGATTTTGAGTGTGTGAGCTATTTATAAACAGAAATCACATATATCAAGGGCAGAACTTCAGAAAGTATCCACCTATCATTAAAGGCAAAACTTTGAGAAAACTAAAAACTTTTGATGGCTTGGCTTTTACAATTTTCTCTCTGAAAATGATTCATCTTGCTCTCTTGCAAAATTTCATGAATTTAGAATAGAGTCAAATGGCACATATGATCAATGTCCAGCAATATCACATCATTTCACTTTTCTCATTGATATTTAAACTGTCTGTATGCAATACCGCCAGAGAAGCATCAATACAGGTGGGACTGATGATATTTCTTTTATTTCTATCATATATTTAGAGCCTGACAGAGTTATTTGTGGTGAATAATGTCTGACCCGCCTTTAACTTACAACTGCAGCAAAGCATAATTATCTACAAATGAATGTGAACTTTAGTGAGGCATTTCATCATGTATCATTTCATGGGGCTACTTCTAGTCGACATGGCATTATGTTTACATTCTACACTTACTGTATGTTCTTGACAAATTATTTCTTATACTACTGGCTTGTAAAATAGTGTTATACCAGAGGATTTAGAACTTGTTTTTGATTATTGAGTGCTAGCATGATAATACTCAAAATCAATAATCGGTTCCTGATAAGAAATTAGCATTAGAGAAATGGAGTCACACATCGAATTAATTCATAATGGGACAATTTAAAAAAAAAAAAGAAAAGATAAACAGGCTTAACTTGTAATGCTATGTAGCATGCATAACTACTACATTTTGTACTGTTTATTATAGGTTAAACTCTAATCTAATATTGCTCAAAGCAACATCTTGGACAGCTGTGTTGTTGTCAGGAAGCATAGCAGATTGTCTAATGTTAATTGGATATATCACCAGTGATGTACATGGACTGAAACGAGTGCTGAAACGAGTCTATAAAAAGGCCAATTCACATGGAATAAAATGGTGCTGGACAACAGAACAAATGGCAAATTATACAGTCTTTGCTCTGTATTGATTAAAGCATAATAGATCTGGCTTGTATTTAAACACCCCCATAACTGTGAAATAATGCTTTGTGGGTTACAGTCATGTTTTCTGCACAACTCATAAACCAGAAATTGACCAGAAGTCCTGGGATGAACAGCCTTGGTTCACAAAGCTTTAAAAATGATTTATCTGCACTTATAGGGCAGAACAGTTGTATCTGATAATCATATAACTTGCTTGCCAAGGTGGTGGCATTGTTTATTATCATAAACAATAATGTGTTTAATTTATTTGGCAAAATAAGAGTATATTAATGTTACACTTATATGTATATATAATGTTTACACTTAAACTCAGCACACATAAAGATATGCAATAAACAGAAATTTCAAGTGTTCGTCACATTTAATTCTATTTCTATCATAACTAATCACTTGCGTTAATCATCCATACAAAAAGAAGAAACAACTTAATTACTTTTGCTTTGCAATAAAATCCCAATAATATCTAAAAATCATTAAAACAAGAGTCATTTACAAAATGCTCAATATAATGACTTATAATTGGAAATATATATCTTAAATAGGCTTTATTTTTGTCACTGGCACTTTTTTTTCTTGTATCAAAAAAAAACAAAAAAAACAAAACTTTGCTAATAGGATAAGAAAAAGAAAATAGTCTTTTATCTTTACACAATTTTAATTCCCCAGTATATGTTTTTGTTTTAAGGATGTTTAGATATTTTACTGGAAACAACAGAAATACTGATTGCAGTGAGAACCACATACTGTAGTATATCAGAATTGGTAGGAGATATGAACTAAGATATGACTAACCCAAATCTTAACCCCGGCACTCAAGGCATGATGGGAACAGAGGTCATCTTTATCTGTCTGCCATTACCTCTTCCTGCTCACACTTTCTCTGAAGTCTGTTTTGGCTAAAATGAGTACTGTATGGTGGATCAGATTTGCTGCTCTCAGTATTATAAGACAAGTACATCTCACGTTTTTCTCCTGATTTGTCATCAAACACCTTTTTTTTGTTTTAATTATTTATTGAATATTTATGTTATGTTAAAATTATATTAGCTGGTTATCAGAAGACATGGAATTCTTACCATTGATATTATAATAAAGAAAACTTTGTCTTAATTCTATGTAAAATTATGCTAGTTTAACTGCATAATCATTCCACTTGACCCAAGAGACCAAGTCTTGAGTCACAATTTGTACTATGTTCAGAATGAACATACTGCCTAATTAAAAAAAAAAAAGAAGTAAAGCTGTATGCAATGCAGTGTAGTTCACTGTTGTCACATGAAGAAGTAGCATTGAGTTATCTCATAAATAAAAAGCTACTTTGCAAGGTCAAGTCAAGTCCCGTGCCCACATGGAGGCGCCATCATCATGCAAAGAATCTTGCGCAAAGGATCATGGGAGCCCGAAGTGTCCATCAGTTGTACCCTTTGAAATCCTTCATTCCGAAGGGCCCTTTGAAGTGGCTAGTTTTGAGCACTTCGGTTTGGAACGACCCTTCGATATAGCAGCCATGATTGTTTTCACTCCGAAGTGCCCTTCAGAGGGCGATATATCCCGTTTGGAACGCACCGTATGAATAGGCCTTTGAATCGTTGGTTCACAAGATTCGCTTGAAACGCCTGTGCTTATCATGTGATATCTCTGGCTCCAGGCACTTTGTAGCGTGTATGATGTGGGAGAAGCATGAAGCTTAAAGTTAGTCACAACTAGCCAGAAATATTGACTATAAACCATGCAAAATGGCAAACCTCCGGTGAATAACCGTTTGTAAAAACAACAAAAACACGCTGAATAGAGCAGAGTCTACAAGCAAAAATGGAACGTGACAGACACTCTTAATATAACCTAAATCAACATTGGCATGGGTTTTCAGAGGTGTCTAGAACTCGAAGATTTGAAAGGATTTAAAAGCGACCCTAATATGTCTACTTTGTTTCTCAAAAGATAAGTTGTTTTATTGAACTGATGTAGCTCTCTAACACTAGCATGAGTTCATTCCCTAACCAGGGTTGTAAGTTTCACCGTGACTAGCAACCCATGTTATGACTAGTAAACTTGTTGCATAATTTATTTAGAAAAAAAGTGTTTCCAACAAGTCAAAACAACAGCAAAAGATATAGCACGTGCTCATATTTTGTAGATGTGAATGTGTACACCGATTCAGCAAACCACATTCATCATACACAACCAAAACAATGTTACAAGACACGTTAAGTTTGATTTTTGTTATCCGCTACAGGGCCAAAATTTACATAGCATAGCTTCAGAAGCTTCTTGTGTGTATTTTTATGTTGTTGTGGAATTCCTCAGGTGTTTCTACAGCAAATGCCTGATTGATACTAAATTGTTTTATCCATGTAACCAATTTAAAGTGTTGTTATGACTCCCCAGAGCTTCGTGAACTACAAAACAGGTCTGGTGTTTTAAAGCTGTGATGCCTAATGTCAAAAATATGTCCTTTGTATCCCATGCTGCAATGTGCTCTTTGAACAGCAGGTAAAAATACTATAGTAAAGTATTGTAAAGTCATTTTTAGGTCATCAGGTCCACTTACAGTCAGAATGCAGTTCACCAAAACTTCTTATGATTCTCAGTTGAGAGCTTCTCTGAGGTACAAGGACATCAGACTGAGCCCCATTCAAAAGGACATCCCCAGTCTCTAACTAGCTCTCGCAGAACGAAAGAGGTCTGCTGAGCCCTGAGGGTGACATCCAATAGCGCTGGTCTGGAGCGCTCCTGCTGCTCCCTACCCCACAATGCTTTGCTTTATCACGCCATGTTCAATGCAATTCTGGCTGTAGTGTCTGTCAGCGTGACTGACTCCTGGCAAATTGGTCCGAGCCTGTCAAGGTTGGGCACCGATATCTGTGGAGACACGTTTTAGCACCTCCTGGTGACCTATGGCATTACTTTCCTTTTTAATTAGAGGCGAGGAACAGCATGTCCTTCCCTTTGGTTTGAACTCCTGTTGAAGCTTGAAATGGTTGAATGACAGAGCCGGATGCTGGTGTGGAATGGGATTTGTGTGTGTGTATGAGGGGAGAAATAGAGGCTAAATAAGTCGGTGCTCTCTTTGCCATGAACTCCTTAATATTTGATTTTTTTCAGGTTTCACTAAATGGAGGAGATGCTTTGTAACATGCCTACAGAGACTCTTGTCAGACAGGATTAGAGGAATAATTTATACTTGTTTTTTTTTGCTTCACTTCATCACTCTTTCTTCTCGTACCTCCCTCTAACTATGCTCCCTTGTGTAGGAGGAGGAAGGTCACCTCATTTAAAGTGGATTTGGCCTCACAGCAGTTGGGGATGGGGGAAAGAGTGATAATCTTCCTCTCTATCTCTCTCCATCAGTGCTGCTCTGCACCAAAACTCTTCTGCAAGAGCAAATGACAGACCTTAAATTTTATTTAATTAAAAAAGTAATAATTACTTTTAATTTGCTTTATTTAATTAAAAAAGTAATAATTACTTTTCTATTTTAATACATTTTCAAATGTAATTTATTTCTGTGATGGCAAACCTGAATTTTCAGCAGCCTTTACTTCAGTCTTTAGTGTCACATGATCATTCAGAAATCATTCTAATATGCTGATTTGGTGCTCAAGAGATATTTTGTATTATTAATGTTGTAAACAGTTGTACTGCTTGATATATTTTTTTTGTCATAAATTGTGATTATTTGTGTAAAAAGTTCAAAAGAACTGCATTCGATATACAAATCATTGTAAATGTCTTCACTGTCACAAAAGTATTAATGTCTTACTGACCCCCCAAACTTTTGAACAATACATATAAATTAATTTTAGCAGCCTAATGTAGTAATAGTCTTTCCTAGCTGGAAGACCTTCTACATGTGCCAAAATAAGCAGTTACCACAGCAAACAGTGCAGGAAAAAGCTTCTATTTTCTGCCAAACATTTTTCTTAAAATATGAAATTTAGCAACTCTGAATGGGATGCTGTGTACATTACTTTCAGAACATTGGTTTGGCTGGTGGAGATTTATGGAAGTGTTTCAGGAAGGAGTCAGTGGATAAGAACAGGTAACCCTATCAGGTGCTGTCTATCACTTCAGTCAAAAAACATTTTTCATTCAAACACAAAAGGACCCCATAGCCATCAGTAGCCTTAGTTAAGACCTGCCATCTGACAAGGCTGACAGACAATCCTGGAGAAATAAATGGGATGACAGAGCAGATACTTTGAAGAGACAAGCAAAAGACAGAGGGATGATTTTCAGCTTTGCATCCATTAAGCAGTCAGTCATGTGGACCGAAGAATGAAGCAAAGACATGCCATGAAATCTGCAAGAGAGCTTAGCTGCCATCTGTGTCTCTGGGATGCCTCCATTTTGGCATCCTCTCATGTCAGAAAACACTGGGTTATACAGTACGCTGAAAAACTTGATTTCTTTTCCCTGGTTTCTTTGAAGGGATATTTCTCCCAAAAATGAAAATTCTGTCATCATAGTATCAAGAAAGATGAAAACGCAAACTAGATTGTGTGGGAGCTAACTATTTTTCATACTGCTTTTGTTCTATATTAAAATACCTAAATTGTAATGTGTAGGACTATGAAACATAGCAACGGTGAAATATCACGGTGTAAAAATAGCCAACAGGTGCCTTAGTTGATGTAATGTTTTTGACACTATTTGTGAGTTGCTTTGGCTGTGTTCTACAGAACTTTCTGAGAATCCAGCTCAAACAACTTAACTCTGTTTGATTATAATTTACCTAATGAGTTCCGTTAAATAGAGGTTGTTGTGGACTTTACTTGAAATGTGCCTCTGGGTTGTGAGCCGCTCATGAGTCTGTGTAAAAAGCCAAAATAGCTTGATAAAGAGCATGCAGAACATTCGCACATTTAATGAAAGCTGGTTTAGACAAAAATAATCAAAGCTAAGGCGAAATGCATGGATTAAGTATTCCATTCATGTGCATTTTTCCAGGTAAGTATCAAGCATCTTGCATTATTGTTTTTCTGTATAAATAAAAGCCACAGTGCTTTAAATAATACAAAGCTACTTCACCAAATTAGTTTTGTATTGTTGGTTTGTTTGTAAAACTAACATTTCAAGACAAGTTGATCTTATTCATGCATGTAATGACACAATTCAAATGAAACAATTGCATGCTTGTTTAAAGGTAAGAAGGTGAAATCTGCCCACTTGATGACAAAAGGGGGCGTCTCCAAACTAAAAAATAAACACTATAATTAAAGCTTTAATGAAATTCTTCCACAGTTACATATTTCATAATTATCAAGTTATAATGATAATCATAATTAATCAAAGGACAAAAATGGCTCATAAATGTCCAAGGGTCTCACTCATTTTTATGTTCTCCGCATTCTCTATTTCAGTTCGGCTGGTGGTGAGAGGTAATTCTCGGCCAGCCATGTCTTGACCTTCTATTTCACTTCCTGGTGTGTCTGTTGTTTGTTGAGGCTGCTGCTGTTTTTGCTCTTAAGCATTTGCCTGTACTGAAACCACATACTCAAAATGAACCCAGTTCACAATCACTAGCATTTGAATTTATGTGAACTGGTCAACAAATCAGTAGGTCAGTCATCTCAGCTCTTGAGTTCAGAACGTTTTCTGCACAATTTGCCATTTTTAGTGATTGTGGCTGATTGTACTTGCTAAAAAATATATATATACCTGCCACCGAATGCTTGGATATCACTGTCTTCGTACTCTGATGTCATTTTCAGCATTGAAAAAAGTGTTTTACACTAAACGGTAAGTATTTGTTTATCAAAGGTTTAGTTTATAGGAGTACAACTTCATTTCACTTTTTGTGTATTATGTCAAAAATAGCCCAATTAATCCAAAATAAAAGACTGATCATTTCTAACTGACTTGGTAGACCCTTTATGTTGTTTTTCTTGTTTACTTCTATGCCTTTGAAGTCAGTCTCAACATAATTGGTGACTTGTGCAGGATTTGAACCCAGTGACCTCTCGCACAACATAAAGGAATCATCTCCTACCACCAGCACACCTAGATGCCGTAAAGTAAGCTTTGTAACAAATGGAACACAACAGCTGCACAAAGGTGAAATAAACTAAATCAAGAAAGCAACAGTAGAGCAGTGTTTTTTAATCCAGTTTTCTTCAACTTGTGGGTAACAAGCCCATAATGGGTAGTCTTTCTGTTCTGATTAGGTCGCAGAGAGCAGACATCATAAAAAAAAAAAAAAACAATCATTTGGAACCATATAATCATGCACACTTATGATAGCTCAATCGATATGGTTTGAAAGGGAGAAAAAGAGAAAACGCTTACAATATCTTTTGTTGTTGATGTATGTCCACGCATCCAATCACATCCTACATTTTGCAGGAATTTCATCTGTCATTTTGTAGAGGCCAGTCAAATAAAGCATATTTGTAGTTTGTAGAACATTGGCAGGTTGTGTGACATATCATCTTAAAAATCAACAAAATTTCACAAGGTAAAAGAAATTGGGCTTGGACTAAAACTAAAAATCGGTTAAAAGTTTGTTGAAAACAGTTCTGAACAACATGAAACCTACTCATCAAAACATCATAAGATTGAGAGAGCTTGTTTGATGGCTAGAGCTTTTAGTCTTCAGTCATACTAGCTGTTAGCCAGAGTTTATTAATCTAAAGAACTCTTCCATTTTCTTTCTCTCTTCAGGTTTCAGCGCTGGTTCAAGAGCCACTGAGGCTTTAGCTGCAAGTGATTGGGCCATTGCTACAGACATTTCCTGCTGTGGTTCCGGGGAATGGAAAAGCAATTCCACGCTCGGGCCGCACTGAATCCGTCTCTGTCAGTTCCGCCGCCGGTTACTCTAAAATCAGTCAGGCCCACGTGCCTCTCCAGCTTCTGATCAGGCCGACGCAAAGAGGCGCGAGTGAGAAGAAAAAAAACACTTTCAAAGGTATGTTCTCTGTTTGCTCTTGATGCCCAGGATCTCTCAGGCCTGTTGCACATATGTCCTTTATGTGAACACAGTTTCTTGTGCTAGGTTTCTATCTATCTACTATAGACTATCAAGATGGCGCCGCACATGGCAGCCACGGTGCTTGGCTCTCCAGTTGTTTTAGTGTTTTTGTTAGTTTTTCCTGTTTTTTGTTTGTCAAACACGATCAGTTTCACCAGGGATGAACTGCTGAACATTCGGCAGAACACACCACAAAATCTCCTACCGGTTTTCGATTATTCTAATGTTTTGCTGAACATAGTAGTTGGCAGAGCAGCGGCACTGATCAAACACTTCAGGACGCGCAGACGGGGGAAGCAAGCCGGCGCGCTCGTGAAGCTCAGACAGCGCGGATTTAGAACGCCGCTACCCAGAATCCATTTGGCGAATCTCTGCTCTCTACCCAACAAAACGGACGAACTTCTTCAGCTTTCCCTGTTAAACAAGGACTTTTCAAACTCTGCTGCTCTGTGGAAACCTGGCTGAATGACGCCATTCCGGACAGCGTGCTACATCTGCCGGGCTTTCAGCTGTTTAGAGTGGACCGCAACGCAGAATCAACAGGGAAATCGTGCAGCGGCGGGACGTGCTTTTACATCAATGAAAGGTGGTGTACAGATGTAACTGTGTTAAAGAAGATGTGTTGTCCCGATCTGGAAGCACTCTTCATTAACTGTAAGCCTTTCTACTCGCTGCGTTTTTTTTTTTTTTCAGTTTTGCTCGTTCATTCTCGTGAGTGTTTACATTCCTCCGCGAGTGCACATGAGCTCAGCTTTAAAGAAACTCGCTGATCAGATCACAGAGACTGAGCAACAACACCCGGACTCTGTTTTAATCATTCTCGGGGGCTTTAATAAAGCAAATCTCTCCCGTGAACTGCCAAAATACGGACAGCATGTTACATGTCCCACCAGAAACAGTACTATATTGGATCACTGCTACACAGCAATAAAGAATGCATATCACTCTGTCCCATGGGCAGCTTTATGACTCTCTGATTAGTGTTTGGTTCCTCTTATACCGACCTACAGGCAGAAACTGAAATCAGCTAAACCTGTATTAAGGACTGTAAACAGATGGACTAATGAAGTAGAGCGGGATTTACAAACCTGTTTCTATCTCACTGATTGGAGTGTTTTTGAAGCTGCTGCAAATAATCTGGACGAGCTCATAGAGACTGTAACATCTTATATCAGTTTCTGTGAAGATATGTGCATTCCTAGTAGGACTCATTTAACCTACAACAATTACAAACCATGGTTCACTGCAAAACTCAGTCAGCTCCATCAGGCCAAAATAAGATGCTGCACCCCTCTCACAACCTCTTCCAGCTCCTGCCATCAGGTAGAAGGTACCGGAGCATCAGAGCTCGCTCTGTCAGATTGCTCAACAGCTTTTTTCCCCAGGCTGTGAGAGCTCTTAACTCCAATCCCCCTGTCCCCCTCTGAAACCATGAACACCTCAGCCCTCCCACCCCCCAACTCATTAAAAACTGTTGACAAATTTTACTAAGTGCAATTATGGACCAAACCCCTGAATGTGCTACACACAGGTGAGTGGGCTATACAAACCACCTGTAGTAACGCACTCATCCCACTATATGCACACTAGACACTTTCTACAAACACTCCCTGCCACAAAGACTCTTAAGAAAATATATGTCTACTTGAACATTGCACTACAAAATAATACGTTTACTTGAGCATTGCACTACAAAATCTTTTTGCACTATGCACTGTCTCCCACAAAATCTGCACAATAATGTACAAAATATATATTTTTTCTGCACAATTTCATGTACATATCTCTTTCGCACAATTTCATGTACAGTATTTATGTAAAGTTTTTTGCACAGTCTCAGTTTGTGTATGTGTGGACAACTAGGTATAGCAGTTATAGTATTTTTAGTATATGTATAGTCAGATAGTTAACTGTTGTATAGCTCTATTGTTTTTCCTATACTTGCATTGTTGTATGTTTATCTTATGTTTAACTAGTATGTAGCACCGTGGTCCTGCGAGACACGACATTTCGTTCCACTATATGTCCACACATGTAGCAGAATGACAATAAAGCTCGACTTGACTTGACTTGACTTGACCAGTGACTGCACATCTAAAGACCCCTCTGTCAAACTCCTGAAGTTTGCAGATGACACCAAACTGGGCGGCCTCATCCAGGACGGTGACGAGTCTGCTTACAGACAAGAGGTTAAAGAGCTGGCTGTCTGGTGCAGTCTTAACAACCTGGAGTTGAACATGCTCAAAACAGTGGAGATGATCGTGGACTTCAGGAGAAACCCCCCTGTACTCCCCCCACTCACCATCATGAACAGCACTGTGACTGCAGTGGAGTCATTCAGATTCCTGGGCAGCACCATCTCTCAAGACCTGAAGTGGGACATTCACATAGACTCTATTGTCAAAAAGGCCCAACAAACAGCTGAAGAAGTTCAACCTGCCACAGGAGCTGCTGAAACAGTTCTACTCCGCCATCATTGAATCCGTCCTCTGCGCTTCAATAACTGTCTGGTTCAGCTCAGCTACCAAATCTGACCACAGAAGACTACAGAGGGTAGTCCGGACTGCTGAGCGAATCATTGGTACAACCCTCCCTAGTCTCCAAGAACTGTACTTATCCAGAGTGAGAAAAAGGGCTGGCAAAATCACTCTGGATCCCTCACATCCAGCACATTCCCTCTTTGAACTGCTGCTGGTGGACGCTACAGAGCTCTGAGCAACAGAACGGCCAGGCACAGGAACAGTTTCTTCCCTCAGACAATCCATCTCATGGACACTTGAACACTTAACAATAAACATGAAACACACAACACTATCATACATTTATTTATTTAACACACATACTTATTACATTTCAAATTTGCACCTAACATACCTGTACATACTAAATTGTCTATTTTGTATATTGTGTTTGTGCTATTTTGGACATTGTCTGTTTTGTATATTTGAATATTATTATCTTTATTATCTGTGTCTTGTCTTGTTACTGTCATTCTGTCGCACTGTGGAGCTTCTGTCACCAAAACAAATTTCTCGTATGTGTAAACATACCTGGCAATAAAGCTGATTCTGATTCCGATTCTGATCTGAAACACTGTCTCTGTTTGTCAGGAAACAAGGAAATATGAGTCTGTACCTCTGTGTAGATTTGATCTAGCTCATTTTTAAATTTACAAAAAGATGCCTGGCGGTGGGAGTTCTTATAAATGTCCCTTCAAAAATTGTGCAACTTGTAAGAAAGAAGCATGTTTTTAGTTTTCAAAGAAAACTGTCTCCTCTGTGATCTTTTGAATGCTGCTGCTTTATTAGTGATCACTGCTCAATGCATGTTGCTCATTATGGTGCTGATGTGATTCATCGCTGTGTGTTGCACAGTAACTGAATCATCAACACTCTTTCTCAAAAGGAAACATCATTCTAGTTACTTTTTTTAATGCAGCACCAGTTATTCAAATATATTGTTTTGGAGGATGCAATAACTTTACTGGAGGCTAATTTATTCACCCTTATGTTGTTCAAAACCTGTATGATATTTCATATAACAAAAAATGTTTTTTTTTTTTTTTTTTTTTTTTTGCAGAATGTCCAAGCTGTGCCTTTTTATAAGGAAAAACAATTACAAAAAAATGACAAAAAGTACCATAAACTTACCCATATGATTCATAAACTATATCACAAGTATTCTAAATCTGTGAGCGATAGCTTTGTGTGAGGACTGCACTGAAATTTAATCACATTTAACCCACTTACGTGTTTTGCATCATCCAAATATGTTCATATATCTAAAGTTTGCAGAGACTTTGACATCATCCTCCAAAGTAATGTGAGAAATCATAAAGGCAATGTTTTAGTGGTGCAGAATAAGCCATGGCTGCCCAGTTCCATTAACTGTAGTTTTATTCATAGATCATGATTCATGATCTGTGCCGATGTAGCTCAATGTCTGCACTGACACATAATTGTAACATTTATTGCTTGACAGCATAAAAATTTATACAATCTGTAGATGAAACCATGTCAAAAACAAAGTACCATCAATGCATAAGTACTTCTATGTTTGTTTTATTTATATCTGCACTGGTAATTATTTACAAATCTTGACTCTTTCCATAAATCTGAAAGACAGGAAATCCTTAATGTGACAGAAAAAAGTCTGAAGAACCTTGCAGATGTCACAGCTGCCAAACAGTCATCCATGAGTGATGACATATTGTTACATTAAAGATCTTGAAGGGGATAAATTGTGATATTTTATATTTGCAAAATTCACAAAATGTCCCTGGAACAGAACTATATTAGATGATATTTATGAATGTTATTGTTGGGTTGTCTTGTATCCAGCTCTTTATAGTTAGCAGCTAATTTGTAAATAACTGGATTGCTTTGATTTTTGTAACTCGTACACTGTGGCATTTTATGATAAACTCATATCAGTAGGTTATAGACTTGTAAGGCTACTGATTGTGTTTTTTTTTTTTTAACGCATGAGGATATTATACAGTGCTATTCACTGTGTGGAGGAAATCATAGAGGGCTATGAGCAGAGTAAATGAATTAGATCTAGCTGCATGCTTTTCTTCCTGTATGTGTGAGAAGTAAGTTCTTGTATGGACAAGCACTAGAGATGCTTGTCTTGAACTCATGGATAATTCTGTATTTGGTCAAATACAATTGGCAGATGCTTGTGTTTCTGAATACATAGTAGACACTGCAGTTGCCATTTACTGCTGTCATTTATTTTGTGTGTAATCACTGTTTTTCTGTGACTGAAATGACCTTAACAGTCTTATTTAAAATTAAATGTATTTTAAATAAGACTGTTATCTCATGATATTTACACTTGGTCTGCGCAGTTGTAAAGCCAGTCATAAAAGTGGATTTTGAAAGCACTGTTTTTATCTCCTTTTGTCAGACTTAATGGTAGGATCGAAGCTATCTGCTTGTGACTGCCCAAACAGTCACAGGCAAGAACAAGAGGTGAATTCGCCTAGAATATTATGAACAAATACACAAGAAAGAGATTCATATCATCGGCTAATAATGAAAGTCCTTGCTGGCTGTCTGAGATGGTTGGCTTTACAATTACAAATGCCCTTTAGAGGAAAAATGGATCAATTTTAATCCACACTTCAAAAGCAGGGATTCTCTTGGAGATAATTGGATGAATCCAGCAGGTAAAGAGCTCTGCATATTTCGGTCTAATTTAAGTCTGAATTATATGTGAAAGTGCATAGATATTTGGAAACCAAACATTTACTTAAAAGCAAATTCAGAAATTTATGTTAAAAGAGAAACTAGATTATTTATATTATCTATATTGTTCTAATATAGAGTATTTATAAGTAATAAAGCATAAGTATTTATAAGTATATAGTATTTATAAGTAATATATTATATTATATTGCATTATGTACTGTATGTGTTATTAACACTTACAAAACAATAAATAAATACATTTGTAAGTGGTCTTCTAATGTGGCTTGATGGTCATAACTATCTGCAGCAATACAATTTCTGAGTTAGGCTTATTAGTATTATCATTATGATGGTGATTATGATGGGATTAATTATATTATTCATATAGAAGTCATAAGCCTGTATCTGCTTCAGTGATTACTGATACTCTGAGCAGTGATTAATCGTTAGCATTGGCTGACGTGTGTCTAGCAGTGTGTTAGCAAGCTGACTCACATTTTCTTTCTGACACGACGCTTTGTCACCTCTAACATAAACATTCCGTTGAGAAATTCCTGTTCTCTCTTCCGCAACAACCGATAAATCTCAGCCCCAAAATGACGCTTCTCAATGTCCCTTGAAAGCTATAAATTCACATCGGCATCCCTAAATATACTTTCCTGTTTTTTTTTTTTTTTTTGTGTTTTTTAAATGCATCATGATGATCAAGAGAAGGGGTGCGGTCCAGATGCAGACACATTTTTTTTTAGTCAGACAATAGTTTCAGTCAGTATGTCTTCAGGTTTCCATCATGCTCTCTGATGTTGTTATAGATGGGGAGCATTCCTTAACTAAAACAAGGTCAAAGCTATAAGTATCATTTACCCATCACTGTTTACCATAAATATGAACCATTCAATGCTATTGTGCAAGGAATTCAAAGCATTTTCAGGCTCATAACTTGACTTAGGGCCTCTCCAAGGTCTGTGGTTGATGTAATGGGCAATAAAGTATAGCTCTTGACAGACGTAAGTCATATGGTGTGGTGCTAAGGAGAGGAGAGCGAGAGAGAGACAAAAAAACGGGATGAGAGATACAAAAGGGGCTCTTGTGAGCTGAAAGCTGTTTGAGTCTGTCAGTGTAAATGATGTGAACAGCAGCATCCACAAGAGGCCTTTTCTACACACACTGACTGCAAAGTACTCCATACAGACACTCAGCAAGACCAGTGATGGAGAACAAGTGAAGCAAAAATCATCTTCACATGACAGCGGTGA
Organism: Spinibarbus caldwelli; assembly: GCA_039654775.1. NCBI lineage: Eukaryota > Metazoa > Chordata > Actinopteri > Cypriniformes > Cyprinidae > Spinibarbus > Spinibarbus caldwelli. The sequence goes on along the minus strand of CM077226.1, from coordinate 28,032,195 downwards.
TTAGTAGTGTTAATTTTAAATTATGTTGTCAAGAATGGAGAGACTGTTAATCTTATTTGAAATGTGCTTCAGCTGATATTTACAGAACTGTTCTCTGCAATACTGTATATGTATGTAATTTTTATATATTCTGGTTAAAAATTTGGGGTTAGGGTTGATTTTATTGGATTATGAATACGGTTAAAGTGGTAGTATTGTGAAATATAATTCCAATTTAAAATGACTTTTCTATTTTAATATATTTTAAAATTTAATTTATTCCTGTGATGGCAAAGCTGAATTTTCAGCAGCTATTTCTCCACTCTTCACTGTCACATGATCTTTTAGATATTAAACCTTAAAATGATGATTAATATATATATATATATATATATATATATATATATATATATATATAGAAAACCGTTGTGCTGTTTAAAGTGTTTATTAAAACTGTGATTTTTTTCAGGCTTCTTTGTTGAATATAAAGTTATGAAAAAAAGAACAGCATTTATTACATCATAAATGTAACATTTCAAATGTCTTTATTGGCGCTTGATCAATTTAATACATTCTTGCTGAATAAAAAGTATTAATTTCTTTAAAATGAAAAATCTTACTGGCCCCAAAACCTTTGAACGGTAGTTTATTTTGCATCGTATAACACTAACTGTAAATTAAACATCAAGTTCATAATATGTGCTGGAACTGAAATCCCTTTATCCTCCCATGTACTCTATTTATTGCAAATAATCACAAATTACAGGGTTTTTGTAATGCTGCTGTTTACTCAAAGCAATTAAACTGATCTAAACATATGCAACTGAAAACCTTAAATATTTAATGAACATTCCATTCCTAAAATGAATTTAACAGGACAACCTAAAAAGCTCTTTGCAATATTTTTTTTTATTATTTCTCTGTGAAGCTGTTTGCAAAGCCAGGATTCTGCAATTATGGGGGAAAACGGAAATTAACATTAATGCATTCATTCGGAGATAATTGCCAGAATCATTCCATTTTATTGGTATGATCAAAATAGCTCTGAAGGAACTATTTGAGTTACGAAGCATAAAGGCATTTATGCAGTTCATTTCAGCATAATGCAGTGAAGAGCTTAACATACAGCATATGTATGACAGCTATAGGCCATGCACCAATGAAGGCTTTAAATAGTATTTTAACACGAGTAAAAAAAATGTCTTTTGCTGTACTGTTATTGTTTGGCTATTTTCAACAAGATTTTTTTTTTTTCTGTTCAGGCTACAGTTACTTTTGCTAACGTGCATATTTTGGAAGTTTAAGGAAGTTTCCCATGCAGCAGGTTTGAATGATCTCATTTGCTTTCTGTGGTAATCAAAATATCTTGTTGTTTATATCTTAAAAAGTGTGCCAATGTATCTTTTGAATTTTGGAAAATTAAAATGCATAAAAAAATGATTAATGGGATTCAGTTTAAAAGGGGGAAAAAACAATTGCTGAGGCCAAGAACTCAGGAAAAAACTCCTTTAATTCAATCTTTTCTAGCTGTATGTTCATTAAGATGTTTCTATATATCAACATGTCAGACGTGTCTGTTAGCGCATTAATCTTTTCCATTATAGTACTGTAACAAATCATGTCTCAGCTAATTAATAATCATGCTTTATTTTCAATTATAACAATGTGTCCATCTACAGTAGTTTATTAAAATTGAGGCTTTAGGCTGGAGTGGATTAAGGATTTATGGTATTGAAATAAATTAAGCACTGATCTGCCAAGTACTTCAAATGAGCAGCACAAGAGTTTCCTTATATTTGATAGGACATCTAAAAGCTAGATCTTGTCAGTGCAAATCTATCTCTCCTAATTTATCAGGATTACTTATAATGTCAGTTATGTCCGTTTTGATCAGTTATAATTGACTATAAGGCATTAGAACAAGAAGAACAGAATTAAGGTAGTTCAGTAATCCAATGTCATCTCTAGCGAGTTCATTTCCATCATCCGCCCCACCTTACACCATAAGAATAGTGTCATTACACCATGAGGAATGTAGATTGCCCACAGCATCATGAAAAAATGAAAGCACATTCTGCCATCCAACAGAATATTATGGCAAGAAGCTCAAATTACCGCTTGCTCTCACAGAATATTTTTTTGTTTGTTTGTTCCAGAAGTCTGTTAAAATGCAACAGGTCTGTGCAAACATTTGATGAACGACTTGAAGGTGCAGGAGAGATATTCATTTTTCAATTTGCTGTAATTATGCGGTTGCACAATTACATTTCTGCTCTGCTTCATTCCTGGTGCTCCTGCAAATAATTGATAGAGCAAGAGCATGACATTATATTTACAACTTGTATTGCATTTACAACTTGTGATGTTATGTTTACTCATATTGTGTTCATTACCAAAGCTTTATTTGTTGCTTTTAATTTTAGTAAATTACTGTACAGCGCTTTAATTTAAAATAACTAACTTTTTTAATGCATTTCATATGTTTAATTTTACTATATGACTCCCCCCTCCATAAAAACAGGGGAATTCAAAGTTCACAGGTAAATCTAGTGACTTCAAATGAAAATATTCTTTTCTGCTAAAAAATATTTTGGAAGCCTGGTGTAATTTTCTGGTCATTGCTTTTTTTATATTAGCATATCCTTACATTACATTAGCCAATAGCAGTGACTTATTGTTTGTTTTAATTTTGCATCTCAAGATTTAAGATTAAATTTTGCATCTTTTGCATCGCAAGTGTGTAAATTAGTTTAAAAAAGTTGTTTTTTTGGTCATCTCTCTTCTGCATTGTAAGAGACATGAAATACAGTGTCTGTTGGAGCTTTCACTGTTGCCAACTTCTTTCAATGGAAAGTAGCTAAAACCTGCTCAAAGCAAAGAATATAGAAGCCCAAGAGGCGAAACTCAATAGAACGCTCCATAGCAACAGTTGCGCCCATGACGTGACTGTGCCGCCGCCATTTTGGACTGAAAACTGCACAAAAACACCGTAGAATTATAGGAGCCAGTCGCGTTTGAACAACTTACAATAACACATTTAAAATATATATATAGATAGGTCCCCTCCACCAATTGACTAGACTGCTTCATACTGCTTACTGTTTGCCAAGTAAAAACATAAAATTACTGCAAACCCTTTACTTACGCATATCTATGTTCTATCGTACATTTTCCTTGTTAAATTAAAAACTTAAGGTCGTGAAATTACCAGATGTGATGTTTGGTAGTGATTTAATAGAGGTAGCCACGGTCATATATATTTATTCACAATGTTGATTTTTAAATAAAAAATAAAAATAAATGGTACACAGTCATAACATTTATAAAAAAAAAAAAGAGTTCAAATATCACAAATGTGTGAACAAATGTGTGAACAATATATGAACAACTTGCAAACATTGTATCAAGGACTCCACCAACTATTGTGAGGTTTCTGTAATTTCTGTCATGTATCAAGTGCACACATTTAACTGAAAATAGTAATAGATCAAATAAGCAATAGAGATCAAAACCATCAGCAGCAATTGTGTTAGAGAAGAAATTATAAGACATAATATTTCTGTACTGTATTTAGTGCACACATTTAACATTAACTGTAAATAGTAATAGAGGAATAAAGTGGAAGTGGTAGTAAAAGAACATACAGCAACAACTGTGTGTTCGTGTGAGAGAAAAAAAAAATCTAAAAGAGATTGTAAGACATAAGAAAGGAGTGCGTGAGAAAAAAGGTCAAGAATTTACTGATGAGTTATCTTTAAAAATTTCCTGTTACGTTTCTGATTAGGCTGAAAGATGCGCCGATTTTGGGTGCACAATATATGATGAATTCTTGTCCTGTTAAATAATTTCACCAAGTACACAAGTGATCTCTTGCATGCTTCCTTGCTACACACTACTTCCCTGCACTCACTGACAACCTCCATGCCATTGGTAAATAATTTCTTTCCCAGACCAACACTGTGAACAACAGAGTTTATGTTTCCGGAAGTTAGAATCCAGGGCTATGACTAAGTCCACCAGTGCAGTGCTGGGCACCTTCAGGCCCTTCTCTCCTAAGGCAAGGTCCGTGTACTGCTTGTCTTTAAGGAAAGTGTATCTACAATCAGTAGGAACATGTGTGCTAAGAAGTGTGCACTCCTTACAGGGACCTTCAGGATCAGCAAATTTTCCCACAACCTTGTCAGCGATGTATGCAGCGATGTACACCAGCACATTTCCATCATGGTCAAAGGCAGGAGATGATTGTACCGAAGGCTTAGTCAGTAGGTCCAGGACAACTTCAGGTGGATCGATGTCAGAGCTCAGGACAGCATCACTGCTCTAGAAACAAAAACAAAATATAACATTACCAAATGGACTGACACAACTGTCAAAATCACAAGTTATGATGATTAGGTTATTACTGTCACAAAGTCTTTCAGAGACAACACTCAATTATACCACTGCTTAGTCAAATTTCCTATTGTGATGCGCTATTTAGAATGTGCATTATTTTCTAATAATTGCATACATATGAAGTAGTTCCATTTTTTTGGCCGTATTACACTTGTATATAAATTCGCCTAACTCGTTGTGAAGCTTTAATGAACCGTCATGTTAACACAGGGTTTCAATTTAGCGACCTCACTGATGTTCACAACACAGCAACATTGTAACTTCTGACCGAGATGGTTTTTAGCTCTGCTACACTGCATTCAGGAGTGAGTGATTTTACAAAGTCAAGACTGGATAGAATCCTTGAGGTGCTTGACAATGAGAGATGGAACAACTGGCTTTTGGCCGTCACAAAATAATGCATTTATGAGGTATAACGGCCACTCCACTTCGCGTTGCATTACCACCTCATGATATACAAACACCGTGTCATTCATTATCCATTACTAATTATGTTGTGGGTTACATTGAAAATCCTCATTGGTGAGCATCAACCAGTTCTGTCTTTGTTCTAGACCTGATGTTCTTGGAGATAGCTGTTCCTGGCTGAGCACTCTCCCTCAGAGTTACTAAAGGTAGACAGCTGGTCCTTGCTGACTACTCTCCCTGACTTCTCTGACTCACAGACCAAGAGATTCTCTCTCTCCCTGACCTCAGTGCAGTCCATCGGATCTTGTTAATGAATAATAAAACATAATTAAGCATTATTAGTTATAATGTAATTTCAAAACATAACATTCTACATAATCAATAATTACTCACCACAATCAGTAGCCACTCTGTAGTAGCCATGTTCTTCCATGATGCTCTCAGGGTCAACGATGACCTGGGGACTCTCATGAGAGGCATATGTACTGAACTGTAGCAACAAGGTGTCGGGATCTTGTTCACAATTTGTCTTTTCGGAATTGCTGAACATCAATCCTGTGGCCACAGCTCGGTACTCACATTCAAATTGGACTGAGTCTGGGTTGTTGCGATTACCACCATGGGCTGAAACACACACCGACATTGGTTTTAAAAAAGTAAGTAAATTAATAAAGGTAATTACAATATATGGATACTGATGTACATGCTGAATATAAAGTGTATGTTACATACCCCTGATGCTTGAGAAGGCATTTTCAAGGCAATCTTGATTAAGACGATTTGTTAACAGGAAGGACACCTGATGACGTTGGCGAAGATCAGACCACAGCATTTTCAGGCACAAGATGTTGTGTTGCCACCCCTCAACACATGGAATCTGCTTCTTGTTAGAGTTAGCACCGACAAGCTTCAGACGTGGGAGCCACTCCAGACACTTATCAAAGAATGGAAAATGGGCAGATGCATCTGAGATCGCACATTTGAGCTTGTGAGAATCTTTCAGATGTTTGGAGTTGAAGCAGTCAAAGAGGCCTTTGAAGTTCTCACAGAATCGGGCAGCCGCCAGTTAGTTTCGCTGACGTTGACCTGTATGGCCCTTTATGTCTGCCAGAGTCTTGATTCCAACAGCAACCGAGTGATTCAGGACCTGTGTGGCGAACTTTACCTGCATGGAGGCAAATGGAGGCAGATGGACATGCTTCATCGTTAGCCTGCAGCACTAACGGATTTCTTGCCGACTGTCATAAGCGTAGAGATCTTCCAGAATGCCCCAGGTTATTTCATCACCATCCAAAGCTAAAACCATGGTGATGCCAATTGTTCCAGATGTTCTTTATGAGGTGGGGTGGATCCCACAGGCAAAACACTCTGATGCCATCAACACTGAAGAATGGCTGCTCCTTTGTCACTCCAAGGCGAGTAAACATGGTGCGGTTACCAGCACCCTGGTCACATATAAACACCAAGCATTCCATACCTGCCTTCCTCAGCTCGCCGATTCCATCAAGGAGCATTGACTGAAGCCACACATGTGGTATGGGCCCACTAGTAAAACAGTAGCCAAACAGCTGCTTCCACTTTGTGAAAAGGCCTCTTACCATGAAGGCAGAGGTGTAGTTGGCCACATATGGGGTGCGCTGACCTTTGCCAAAGTTCTCAAAGCCCTCAATACTCAATCTCAGCAGCTTCATTATAGTGTACCGCTTCTTTCAATGACATCTCGTCTGTGACGATGGCACACAGCTTGTCGATGGGCTTGGTGGTCTCCGTGGCCTTCCTCATGGTGGATAAAACGTTGCTATTGAAAAGGTTTTAAAATCAACAGCCTGGAAGGTCTTTTGCAGAGTGCGTACGGATGGCATAGAAAACACTTTGCAGAGAAGCCGATAACACTTAGGACTCGCGTGCCAAAGGGACAGGAAGAATGCTTTATCCTGAGTGGTCCACCTGTAACCTTGACACTTTCGCTGAGACATGCGTAGCTGTGTGTACACAAAAGCATACGCTTTAGCAGGAAGCAAACGCTGTAGCTCCTCCATCACCAGCTCCTTCTTTGCTAGCTCCTTTTGACCCTTGCTGACCTTTGGACGTTGCTTTACTTTTGCTCGCAGCTTACTTACTTGAGACTTCAGAGCCCTGATCTTCAGTGTAAGTGAGCGCTCAGCAGCAGCCGTACGAAGATGGCGTTGTACAGATGAATATACCACATCCTCAATGTGTCGCTCTCGCATTGATGAAGGCCCTGCTACAGCTTCCTCAGTGAACTGCTCCTGTGATGAAGACCCTGCTACACCATCCTCTTCAGAGGGAGGAACATGACTCTGCTTGCCTGGGGGAAAAAAAAAAAAACAAAGAAAAAAAAAAAAAAAAAAGGAGTACCATCTTTTGAAATGTGATTTTAACTGCAGAACAATATTAATACAATATAACAGACATTCAGACCTTATTGCTGTAGAATGCTAGACAAGTCCAAACTTCCTGTTTGTAAAGAGAATCAGTCAACCTGTAAAATAAATGAGCATCTTACGTTTTTTACAGGGCAACTCCTGCCGCGTCTTAGGAGGTTTGCGCTTCCTCTTGATGTCTAGTGGGGGAGGAGGGTTAGGGGCATCGATATTTGTGGGCACAGCATCCCATTTCAATCCACCATGGCTGTAAGACAATGACATGATTTGTAATCCTCACTTTTTTGTATATGTAGTATTTATGTTAATCAACTCATCATATTAAGATTTTAATGCTACTGGTGTGTGTAACGTATTACTACTGTAATTACATTTTACAGGCATGTATGTTCAAAGTGACATACTAGACATTCAAGAACTTCAGTAATCAGTATTTTTAACTATATCAGGAAACTGCCAAAGGATGAGGGTTCAGTTGTACAGGTATGTGGAGGTAGGTGCTGTACAGGTAGATGGGAGCAGGAGTTTAGAAAAAAGGAGAAAAGGAAAGAAAGGGAATTGCAGGCTCCACTGAATCTCAGGCATTAGTTTGTTAGAGATGTTAGAAGTTACTTTAAGAACAACTAGCTTTTAGAAATGTTAGGCATATTTACACGTTTTCAAAAAGCATTACAGTTTCATATTATACATACACATCAGATGGCCTTTTGAACTGGCTCTGGTGAAAATGAGCACTGCACACCCTATAGGTACGATTGAGCCGATCCGAAGGTATGTCATCAAGGGATGCATTCCGAAGATTTTGGACCTGCCTGGCACACCTGCAAAAGATGGGGCATAACTTCAGCTCATAAAAATGTTAGGTATTAAAAAAACTACTTTGCAAGTGCTCACAGTTTTATTACCACTATCCACAATGGTAAGGCCACTGATTTAAGCAATAATTTAAGTAACATTTAAAACACAATGATTAATACACTTAAGGTAGCATATTTCCTTGAACAGTGGTTCCCAACCACGTTCCTGGAGGCCCCCCAACACTGCACATTTTGCATCTCTCCTTTGTCGGTCACAACCATTTCAGGTCTTGGAGTCTTTACTAATGAGCTGATGATCTGAATCAGGTGTGTTTGATTAGGGAGACATGGAAAACATGCAGTGTTGGGGGGCCTTCAGGAACGTGGTTGGGAACCACTGTCCTAGAAGACAGCGCTTACTAGTCTTTGCAAATTTGCCTTTACCTTGCATACATGAAATTCTCACCAGGCATTAGCCTTGCAAGCAAAGTACCATTATCATAATAGTCATTCACCGCTTACAAGATAAAGTATAAAGTATTTTCATTTAAAGCTGGTGCAGGTTTTAATCAACTAATGCAAGCAACACTTTGATGCAAGTACATTTAGCATTACCTTTTGCTTACCTAAAAGAAATTCCCGCCAGAGGTTGCCTTGTTATCAAACTTGGAAACCGGTGAAACGCCAAATCACGGCTGGTGCATTGATAATTTCTGCAGTTTATTGCAGCACACTGCTTGCGTTTCACCCACTTGCACTCTCGCATCTTCTAGCGACTTTCAGCAGTTTTCAGTCCAAAATGGCGGCAGTGCCTCCGCAGCGTAATCTATAGACTGTTGCCCTTATCACTACAGAGTTTCTTCCTCTTGGGCTTCTATACTCTTTGCTCAAAGTCTTTAAATATCACTAGGTGACATCTGGGCTAATTAGCAAATTAATGACGTCATGTGTCCTATTTCCTTTTACATTTGTTTGCCTCTCTCTGATTCTCTGTGCTCACATAGCCTACCACATTTAATGCAGCTAAATTCTCAATAAAACAGTTTTTTTTTTTTGTTGTTGTTTTGTTTTGTTTTTGTCACACAACAGGATGAACATGAAATAGTGGCTGAAATGCGGCCCATTAAGCTCTTCCTTCCAATATGTTACTAAAATCCTGATTTGTAATCGAGCCGTCATCTGACGAAATCAAATGCACTTAAGATAAAGACAATGGCTGTGCTGTGATTTTGGCTATATTTGCATGTAAAATGATCACTCAGGTTGGAAGCAACAGAATATCTATTTTCACTGAAAGTGCTGCTCCTCTCAGCCGCTTGCTGAACAGAGCAGATGCAAGACCTCTTTTGAAAGTCACTAGATTTTTCACTAGGTGCATTTTTGGAAAAAAGTCGCTAAATCTAGCAATAGAGTCACTAAGTTGGCAACACTTCTGTGCTCATATTAACTTTCTCATAGTTTAGATGGTTTAAACTCTGTGTGTGTGTGTGTGTCTTTTTTGTGAGACTGAAATTTTTAAACAGTCAGAGGGAAACAGCGGGGCCCCATTAGTTGTTCTAGGGCCTCATGGATAGATTTTGCACATGGCTGACTAGCCTGATATTAACTCATATACTGTACCTGGAACTTTTTGTTAGTACTTTTTGTTCTCTCGTACATATTCATGTCAACAGTTACAATCATGACAAAAACCTTCAAGTGCCTGGGTGAACACAATTTGTATTCGTGTATGATTAGCTCAGTAAGTAGCCAGAATGCTTTACCGCTATTCACCAATTCAAGTGCTACTTCCAATATCTGGTGGTAGTGCAGTGGTTGCCTAGAAACAGCCATCACAATTCAATCCATATTTGTAGCGTTAGTGGTTGTGGATTGTGCATTTCATCAGACCAAGATAAACAGAATGTTCAGCAGCAGCATCCCGGATGCTTAGAGGCTTCAGGTGCTGGTCTGATGCCCCGGGCCCCAAGGCCGTGAAGACTGGGGATGAAATGACAGAGTTGATCAGCCTGTAATGTTTCACTCACAGTGTTTACTGGCCCGACGCCAATGTTGAAGAAGGAGAGAGGAAGTTAAGTTCTCCCTGCTAGAGGCTGCCACCATTTTCTTGTGCTTGCTCAGACAGGCCACAGTTGTAAAATGGGGCTGCAATAAAGAAGAGCCCAGGGAGCGTGGCACATTATGGCCGAACCTAGATGTTATTTATGGTGTTAATATAGACTTCAGCACCGTTCGTTCTCCCCGTGGATCCTGGTCCGTGGTTCATACTGCTGTAATGACAATACAGATTAGTTTGTTGGATTGAGACTGTCAAAGTCTCATAGTTCCTTCTGCAGGAAATAAGACATGTTTCAGTAGAGAGCTTTTTGTAAACAGTATGTAAATTGAGCCAGTTGTGTTGTTTTTATCAAGACAACCATACATATATGTGTGTATATATATATATATATATATATATATATATATATATATATATATATACACACACACACACACACACACACACACACACTAGGGCTGTCAGTCAATTAAAATTTTTAACCTAATTAATTATATGATGTGTCAATTAATTAATCTAATCAATCACAAATTAAATTTGGCTGTGAAATTTCCCACAAAAGATCATTTAAAGCCACTATTGTGTTAAATGAGAAAGTATAAAGTAGACATTACAAATAGTGGCTTTAGAAAGAAATATTTTATTTGATTCAATATAAAAAATTATTACACGTTTACACTACAATGGCCTAACATAAACTATGGAACATAAAAGAAGATAATTTGAGAAACATCTCAGTATTTTTGTTCAAACAATGAAAGTCCAAAACAGCTTTGTTACCAACAGTTTTTTAAATAAAAAACTAATCCTGCCAGCTGGTGGCGGTAAATGTCTTTTAACGTCATTCATTCATTAGTTCAAACTGCTGATTAATTCAGGAATGAAGTAAACGCTTCAGTTCGGTTCAGTGAATAGGCTATTGAATCACTGGATTTGTTCAAAACCTGGATTCATTCAGAAACTAAACACTGCTGTGTTGCTCACAGATGCACAACAGTTCTGCGGTGGCTTTAAAGGTAATATTTTCTCTGCAAAATTAAGCAAAACAGACAGTATTGTGTTTAAAATATAACACAATATTAACTACTTTTACTGAACTGCTGTATAAAATCATTTGAACTCGTGATATTCGTGACAAAACAGCACTCATGTGATACTAGTTCTCGCTGCTCATGCTAAAACTTATCATATGATATAAAAAGTGGGGAAAATAATTATTTGATCCTCTGCTGATTTTGTAAGTTTGCCCACTTAAAAAAAAAAGAAAGAGAAGAAGGGTTTATCATTTTTATGGTAGGTTTATTTTAACTGATAGAGACAATATCAAACAAAAAATCCAGAAAAAAGCAGCATACAAATAAAAAAAAAAAATAAAAAAAATTACATTTCAGTGAGTCAAAGAAATATTTGATCCCCTACCAACCAGCAGGAATTCTGGCTCCCACGGATTGGTTATGTGCACATGTGGAACACAGATTAGTCCTGTCAATTTATGAAGATACTCCTAATTTCAGCTCGCTGTGTGTATAAAAGACTCCTGTCCATAGAATCTGTATCTTCCATTTCAACCTCCTCACTACCATGGGCAAAACCAAAGAGCTGTCAAAGGACATCAGGGACAAGATTGTAGACCTGCACAAGGCTGGAATGGGCTACAAGACCATCAGCAAGAAGCTTGGTGAGAAGGAGACAACTGTTGGTGCGATATTTATGTAGCAAATTAGCTCAAAAGAGAAATGTATATAAATAATTACAATTAATTATTATTAATTACAATTATTTATATCAGCTGCCAGTAGTAACTGTAGCAGAATTAAATTGCCATCAACTAATCCGTTCGTCCAGCGAACATTCAGTGTAAGATCATATCAGCTCTAGAAAAGGATATTTTCGTGGCCACAGAAAATACTTTCATACAGTACTAATGCATTAGAGCATGTAGTGAGGATCAAAATCGTAAAAGGGACATTAGTTTGCAAGGCAGAATCAGAAACTCATGTAATTTGTGCACAAGAGCTTTATTAACTAAACACTAACACAAACTAGTCTAACAAACAAACAAACAAACACTCGCGCGTACATACAAATGGGAAGCTAAAGTGGATGAATGAAGCCATTAGAGAAACCAGAGAATGCAGTTATGGAAAATGAGTCAGAACCACCTGAGTTAAAAACCATCAGTGCCGTTTTACATCGGGGTCTACCGCTTATACTAAACCTGTTTCGTTTGGTTAAATGTACGACACTTGCATTGCCTTGGTCATTGAACGAGCGTCCGGATGCAGTCTCGGATGAAAGTTTTGATGGTTTGAAGGTTTGGTGGTGTTGGAGTTCTTCAAGTTGTTCCGGGTTTGAAGGGTGATGAACTCCAAAAGATGTTATTCTGGCTTGGTGGTGATTGGGAGAGTTTTCTCCCAGATGAAGGTGATGAGAGAACTGAGAGAGACATCAGCTGAGATCCTAGGATCTTTGATGAATGGAAAGTCAAGGCCGAAGCCTGGCTCAAACTTAAGGTACAGAAGACTTCTAGCTCACATCCTCATTTTCTCAGTATCTAACAGAACAACAGACTGGCCTGTGTCGAGGCCTACCAGGAGCGGTAGCGCCAGCCCTGGGACTTAGCAACCAGAAAATGGAAAGGGGATGAGAGACGAGTGAAGAGATTAAAAAGCAAGGCAGGTCACTGAAGTGAGGCCTTTTAAATCCTATGGCAGTCACACCCCTCGGGGGTCAAAGAGCCAGTGGTGACTTTCACTTTTGGAGGGAAAGTTTATGACTCTTAGACAATGGTATTTTGCATATGTGATTCAACTGGGTGTTGATGCAAAAACTACTAAAGATTCTTAGAATACTAATATGTTGCATAGGTATAAACATATAATATACACTCTCAATTAGATCATCTGAAGATGAATTCATAGAGACCAAACATGGTATAGTTAAGTTTATGTGAACAAGTGGTTCTATCATAAGCATGCATTAAACTGTATACAATACAAAAGACAATATACAAGAACAGTAATAATATACACTATGACCTGAGGATATGTGATAGGAAGGTCAAAGCAAAGAAAAATCTGTCTATGAATTAATGAAAGAAGTTGTTGCCTATAGCAGTATGTGTCTGTTTTAGAGAGAATTGAGTAGGTGGAAAGATTGTCTCTACATACTTTTAGGTCGTAAAGTTTATCTGATCTGGCTGAGGTGTCCTGGTTGCCATGGTGTCGTTCACAGACATCCTGGCACCCAGTATGTTTATTGGGTGAGGGGTCTGTGACTATGTTAGTCTAATGAATAATTGATTTGTTAAATCTAATGAAAATTGTGTGTCCGATTGGTCCAAATGCTACAATTCGGAAATGGAAGAAATACAAAACAACCATCAATCGGCCTTGGTCTGGAGCTCCATGCAAGATCTTGCCTCATGGGGTAAGGATGATCATGAGAAAGGTGAGGGATCAGCCACGAACTACACGGGATGAGCTTGTTAATGATCTCAAGGCAGTTGGGACCACAATCACCAAGCAAAACACTGGTAGCACACTATGCCACAATGGACTGAAATCCTGATTTTTAAGTGGGCAGACTTACAAAATCAGCAGGGGATCAAATAATTTTTTTCCCCACTGTATGAGACAAAAACATATATAGGGGCATTTTTTTGCCCCAATATCTTGAATTTTAGGAACATAACTGCATTTACGGAGTTGTTGCCCTGCATCATATTTGTCAAAAGTCAACTGTATGGACTGTAAGATGACATACAGGTCTGGGGGTGGGGCCAGTGCGTTAACTGCGTTAAAATATTTTAACCGTGTTATTTTCATAAATAATTAAGTTAACGCGCTAAACTGATAGCCTTAATATATATAAATAAGGGCTGTCAGGTGAGTATATATATATATATATATATATATATATATATATATATATATATATATATATATATATATATATATATATATATATTAATCGTACTTCAATTTAGTATGAGGAATGACCTTCCCAAAATATAAAATTTAAAAAACATAAATTGTGAAATACTATTAATTTATTTAATATAATTCTGATATTTTGTTAACATAAATATTAATATTTAACTTTTTAAATATAGGAGTGTATCCAGAAGTGTATTTGTTTTTGCTGTGGTATCAAAATTGGTATAGACAAACATGACATTTTTCCCATATTGGTATCGATTACTGAAGTGTTAGTGTCGTTACATCCCTAGTATGAAAGGAGTCATTTAATAGTGCTGACATAGTGTCATGAGGCATTAGCATACATATAGGCTTAAGAAGGGTATTGTAGATCCTAGATCATCAGACTTCATCTTAGAAGTCACACTGAGAGAAAATCACACTATCAACATATACAGTATGTTTAATATGAATATAGGCGAGTTTTGAATAATGTATCTGGATGGATTACCAGTCTTGTGTCAAACAACTGTAGCACTTTTGCAAAGGTCAAATTTAGGGTTCTTTCTTCAGGGCCTATAGGCTTTTAGTGAACACCATACTTACAAATGCAAGGAATTCCTATCCATTTCCTGCAATATTTAAAGACAAAGGCATGTTCACAGTTTCACCGCATGGCTGGTACCACTTCAGCAGCCTGTTAAAAGATATATCATATCATAAGAGACAGTTAAATGTATATGGAAATGCACCCGGAGCACCTGTCACCCACCGCTGGCGACTTAAAATGGAAAAATATGAAAATGTATGTGAAGGCAATGCTCAAAGTACATTAAAAGACGAAAACTGCCCCCCAAGGACACGGCTGAATGCTTCACAGGCTCAATGAGAGAGATGTTGCTCTGTCAGATGTACTCAGATTGCCATGTCACAGCCTTTGCCAGAGGTCTAATTCAACATTCCTTATTCATGCTTTCTGGTCTGGACGACAAACGAAATGTGTTACACGTAACTGCTCTGCCTTTGGTTGTCTTTTCTAAAATGAGCATCAAGGAAAAAAAAATGCTGACATTTGCATGAATGCTGAATGCTAAAGAGGGGCCCTTGAGGTGGTCTGATTACTTGTAGTGCATAATCAAATTACTTTGTTTTTCTTTGTTCACTACAACTATTTAGCATTCAGCTTGTATAAATCTAAATGTGCCTTGTTATCAAACTCCAGATAGGTTTGAGCATGTTTGCTTAAAGTCATCAAGCTTTTCTGTGTGCAGTTGCATTTGTTGGGTTCGAATGCTAGGAAATAATGCCTTTAGCAAAGACTAGCGTGAAGAACGGTACCTGGAGAGATTCAGAAAATACTCAAATTCAGTGTAATGACTCACAGTACTATTATCACCACAAAGAAGTGCCTGTAATCTGGGGTAAATAAAGAATGCAGAGGTTCAGCAAGGGTGCTATTTTGCTAACATCATAACAAAAACAAACAAAAAAATATCTGGCAGCTTTTTATTTAGGACAAATAGGGTAAATACACTAAAGGATGCGCCACTTTTATGTATGGTATTTCAGAACACACACCTGAATCTTGTTCACGAATCACTATAATGTAAATTGGGTTCATTATAAATTTTTTTCACAAAATTTTTTAAAAGTCTAGTCACCTTTATTTTTATAGCACTTTATACCATACATATTGTTTAACTCTTTCCCTCTAAAGATGAGTTATCTCGTCTTTTATGAGAAAACGCTTCCCCACTGATGACAGGATTGTACGTAGAGATGCACCGATCGACTGGCCAGGGACAGGAATTAGCCAGTTTTCCGCATGACCGGCTCGGACTGTTTTGACATCACACTTACGGCAACTGATAATGTATTTGTCATGCCAGACGAGGCTTGCGCAGCCTGACCCTGCATTCCATTCTGAAGGGCTCATCCCTATGCCCTAATCCCTTCAAAGGGTTTACCCTCCGGAGTGAGAGCTTTGAAGGGTTGAAGGTTGTAGGGGACCAAACTTGAAGTTACACTGAGGCGCTGTCATCATGGAAAGAATCAGCGCAAAGGATCATGGGGGTCTGAAGTGTCCATCAGTTGTACCCTTCGAAATCCTTCATTCCGAAGGGACCTTTGAAGAAGATTTAATTTATAATATATAAAGGAAATTTATAATATATGATTTAGGTATGCAACATTGCATGAACAAAATGTTTCAACATGATTGCAATGTGATTTTATACAATAGTAGTTCAAAAACAAAAACAAGTTTGTCATTCAGCAAACGCTTCTCTGTATGTGTCTGTTGTTCTCTGTTGTGAGTCTTATTTAATGTAGTCTGTCCTAAATACACAAGCACTCTATAAGCTCCACTATGTCTAAAAGTGCATCAAAGACTAAGCACTTGGAACGAGAGCAGATCGCACTACAGGCTGTGTGTTCCTCCCTGCAAATGCTACATCACTGCTGGGGATACACATTGTGTGTGGTCTGCTTGAGAGCGAGTCACGCAGAGTCGGCTCTCGAGGGAGCCGACTGCCCGCACTGCCTCTCACTGTGTGCACTTCACTCCCGGAAGGCTCTCTTTTGCGAAGGAGCCTTCGCCAGTGTTCTCCGTGGTGCTGGTCCTGCTGTCGCCAAGGCGGAGCGGTGGCTGCACTCGTGGGGTTCGCAGATGGATCACCCACCAAATCCAGTGGCCGCTCTCTGGGATCGGAAACCCGCTGCGGTTCCTTCCCCCCGGGGACGCGGCTTGACGCTCCACCTGTCTTCCTTCGAGGAGGTTGATGTGGTGAGTGTCGACGAGGATTTGCACCCTCAATCGCCCCAATATGAGGAGCTAGTGGAGGTGGTTACTCGTGCTGTGGCCAAGTTGAATATCGAATGGCCTGCCGAGAAACAGGCTGAACCGCAGAAAAGCAAACTCGACGAATGCTTACTGCGAAGTAAGCCGCCACCTCCACGCCGGAGCCTGCCGTTCTTCCCCGATCTCCACACCGAGGTGTCGAGATCGTGGGCTAGACCTTTCTCAGCTCGCCTCTTCATCCCCACCTCTGACTACTATGGTAATGTGGCGGGGTTGAATGAGCACAGATACAGAGCGATGCCCCGGGTGGAACAGACGCTCGCGAGCTATCTGTCCCCCGGCGCGGCATTGTCTCTGAAGGCTCCAACCTTGCCCTGCAAGCCGCTGCGCACAACATCAGCGCTGGTGGGCAAGGGGTACGCGGCTGCAGGTCAGGCTGGTGTGTGTCTGTATACCATGGCGGTGTTACAGGTGTACCAAGCTGACCTGCTGAAGGAGATAGATGAGGGAGAGAAGCTCAGACCTGATGACAACACTGAGCTCTGCAGAACCGCTGATTTGTCTCTCCACGCTACCAAAGAGACCACCGTGTCATCGGCAGGTCTATGGCAGCGGAGAGACATCTCTAGTTGACCCTATCTGATATGAAGGAGAAAGATAGGGTCTTCCTCATGGATGCCCCGCTTGCACCTTCTGGCCTGTTCGGCGACGCTATCAACTCCGTCGTCGACAGGTACCAGGAGGCCCGTAAACAGGCGGCGTTCCAGCGGTTCCTCCCTCGCTGATCTCTAGCTCAGGGGGCTGCTGGACGAGAGCAGCCCTCACCGCATACCAGCTCCTCATATAGAGAGGCACAAAAAGAGAGCGTTGCCACTCGCGCTCCCCCGCATCGGTACCGAGGTGGCAAACGCTCTGGGTCGGGGGCTTCAAAGGCTAAGCCGGATCTGCGGACCGTCCTTCAGTCTAAGAAGTCCTCGACCAACAAGCACTGACAGGCATGGACCAGGGCTTATGAGGGCAGACCCCTCTTGGGAAGAGCGGGTTACACCGCATTACATGGTGTTTGTCTCTCCTCAGTGCCCTCAGGAGATCAGTCTGCCAACCCTGCCAGAGTTCCAGGGCGCAGCGGTCTCCAACGAGCGAATTCTCTCAGTTACTTCCACCCAGAAATGTAGCGGAGCTAAGAGGCTCGCCGGTTCGGCCATCTCCTGCCGGTCCTCCGCTTCAGAGCACCGAGCTAGCATCTCTAAGTACACCAGAGGCCAGTCTTGAGAGACTGGTTCCCTTCGTAGACTATTTGGCAGCGTGGAAACTACTGCCAAATGTGTCTCAATAGGTCGTGCACATTGTAGAAAAAGGCTATCGCATTCAGTTCGGTGCTTCGCCCTTCAACGGGGTGATTCCCACACTGGTGGGCCCCGAGCAGGCTCTGGTCATTGAACAGGAAGTAGACACTCTCTTGAGGAAGGAGGCCATCGAGGTGGTTCCTCCTCACGAAAGAGAGTCTGGGTTCTACAGCCGTCCACAAAGCTGCTCTGTGGAGAAGAGCGAATCAACTGCTGGTATGCTATGGTCCCCCTAAGAGGGGTCTGCCTGCTTCTAAGCAGACCCTCAGTCGGTGGATTGTGGATGCCATTTGCATTGCCTACGAGTCCTCTGATCTCCCCTCGCCTCTGGGGATCAAGGCTCACTCGAACCGAAGTGTGGTGGCCTCCAAGGCCTTTTTGGCAGGTGTTCCTATGCAGGACATCTGTAACGCTGCGGGATGGTCCACGCTCCTAACATTCGTCAGGTTCTATGGCCTAGATATGCAAGCCACCCCTGGCTCTTCTGTTCACTCGCCCTATTTGTGCTCCATCCACACTAGGCAGGGATTTGAAAGCCTGGCGGCGTGGGCACCTCGTTCTCATAGTGTTTTCTACACAGCTCGAGTTCCTAAAGGAGAACGTCCCAGGTTACGTATGTAACCATGGTTCCCCAAAGGGAACGAGACGCTGTGTCTCAAAGCCATACTTCCGGCATCCGGAACCACACGTGCTTTTAAGCTTCCTGGTTGATTACGTCATCTGCCCGTGACGTCTTGCCCATCCATTGGACAGATTACACACGTGGTTCAGAGCGCGGTCACGCTGAAGGCGTTCCCATAGTGTTTTCGACGCAGCGTCTCGTTCCCTTCGGGGAACCATGGTTACATACGTAACCTGGGACGTTTTTGCTTGTATACAGGTGCTGGTCATATAATTAGAATATCATCAAAAAGTTGATTTATTTCACTAATTCCATTCAAAAAGTGAAACTTGTATATTATATTCATTCATTACACACAGACTGATATAGTTCAAATGTTTATTTCTTTTAATTTTGATGATTATAACTGACAACTAAGGAAAATCCCAGATTCAGTATCTCAGAAAATTAGAATATTTTGAAAAGGTTCAATATTGAAGACACCTGGTGCCACACTCTAATCAGCTAATTAACTCAAAACACCTGCAAAGGCCTTTAAATGGTCTCTCAGTCTAGTTCTGTAGGCTACACAATCATGGGGAAGACTGCTGACTTGACAGTTGTCCAGAAGACAATCATTGACACGTTGCACAAGGAGGGCAAGACACAAAAGGTCATTGCAAAAGAGGCTGGCTGTTCACAGAGCTCTGTGTCCAAGCACATTAATAGAGAGGCGAAGGGAAGGAAAAGATGTGGTAGAAAAAAGTGTACAAGCAATAGGGATAACCGCACCCTGGAGAGGATTGTGAAACAAAACCCATTCAAAAATGTGGGGGAGATTCACAAAGAGCGGACTGCAGCTGGAGTCAGTGCTTCAAGAACCACTACGCACAGACGTATGCAAGACATGGGTTTCAGCTGTCGCATTCCTTGTGTCAAGCCACTCTTGAACAACAGACAGCGTCAGAAGCGTCTCGCCTGGGCTAAAGACAAAAAGGACTGGACTGCTGCTGAGTGGTCCAAAGTTATGTTCTCTGATGAAAGTAAATTTTGCATTTCCTTTGGAAATCAGGGTCCCAGAGTCTGGAGGAAGAGAGGAGAGGCACACAATCCACGTTGCTTGAGGTCCAGTGTAAAGTTTCCACAGTCAGTGATGGTTTGGGGTGCCATGTCATCTGCTGGTGTTGGTCCACTGTGTTTTCTGAGGTCCAAGGTCAACGCAGCCGTATACCAGGAAGTTTTAGAGCACTTCATGCTTCCTGCTGCTTGACCAACTTTATGGAGATGCAGATTTCATTTTCCAACAGGACTTGGCACCTGCACACAGTGCCAAAGCAACCAGTATCTGGTTTAAGGACCATGGTATCCCTGTTCTTAATTGGCCAGCAAACTCAGAAAACAACTTTGTTGGCCAGCATACAAAGAAAATCCTTTCTTTGTATTGACCTTAACCCCATAGAAAATCTATGGGGTATTGTGACGAGGAAGATGCGATATGCCAGACCCAACAATGCAGAAGAGCTGAAGGCCACTATCAGAGCAACCTGGGCTCTCATAACACCTGAGCAGTGCCACAGATTGATCGACTCCATGCCACGCCGCATTGCTGCAGTAATTCAGGCAAAAGGAGCCCCAACTAAGTATTGAGTGCTGTACATGCTCATACTTTTCATGTTCATACTTTTCAGTTGGCCAAGATTTCTAAAAATCCTTTCTTTGTATTGGTCTTAAGTAATATTCTAATTTTCTGAGATACTGAATTTGGGATTTTCCTTAGTTGTCAGTTATAATCATCAAAATTAAAAGAAATAAACATTTGAAATATATCAGTCTGTGTGTAATGAATGAATATAATATACAAGTTTCACTTTTTGAATGGAATTAGTGAAATAAATCAACTTTTTGATGATATTCTAATTATATGACCAGCACCTGTATGCTGTCAATTATAGTTTTTAGAAAGAAAATTGGAATCTGCAAAAAATCAGTATTGGCAAGTGACACAAAATCTGAATTGGCCAAGAAAATTCCAATCGGTGCATCTCTTAATTTTATGGCTTTCTGTGTTTTCACTGTTATACGCTCAGGGGCGCTATTACACATCTTCTGAATGAGAGCAGATCAAAAACACAGACGAGGAAGATGCATAAAAGAGTGATCTCATACATATGAAAAATAATGCGATCATCAACAATAAACAGCATATAAATCAACTGCCTAATGTTGGAGTGAAATGTTGATCCAATGACGTGGTAAATGACTGTGAAAGCTGTGGGGGTGTTGATGGAAGCAATGGACTGCATCTATGCTTTGATCATCGTATTGAATATGATCCAGATGTAGTCTTTGATAAAAACGAGTGGTGTCAAACGATTAATTGCGATTAATTGCATCCAAAATAAAAGTTTTTGTGCTGTGTATATTTATGCATATTCAAACACATGCATGTATATAAGAAAAAAATTATGTAATGTTTATATATTATATTTATATATTATGTAAATTATATGAATATAAATATATACATGTAAATATATACTATATGTATATGCTTTTATATATACAGTGGGTACGGAAAGTATTCAGACCCCCTTAAATTTTTCACTCTTTGTTATATTGCAGCCATTTGGTAAAACCATTTAAGTTCATTTTTTTCCTCATTAATGTACACACAGCACCCCATATTGACAGAAAAACACAGAATTGTTGACATTTTTGCAGATTTATTAAAAAAGAAAAACTGAAATATCACATGGTCCTAAGTTTTCAGACCCTTTGCTGTGACACTCATATATTTAACTCAGGTGCTGTCCATTTCTTCTGATCATCCTTGAGATGGTTCTACACCTTCATTTGAGTCCAGCTGTGTTTGATTATACTGATTGGACTTGATTAGGAAAGCCACACACCTGTCTATATAAGACCTTACAGCTCACAGTGCATGTCAGAGCAAATGAGAATCATGAGGTCAAAGGAACTGCCTGAAGAGCTCAGAGACAGAATTGTGGCAAGGCACAGATCTGGCCAAGGTTACAAAAAAATTTCTGCTGCACTTAAGGTTCCTAAGAGCACAGTGGCCTCCATAATCCTTAAATGGAAGATGTTTGGGACGACCAGAACCCTTTCTAGAGCTGGCCGTTCGGCCAAACTGAGCTATCAGGGGAGAAGAGCCTTGGTGAGAGAGGTAAAGAAGAACCCAAAGATCACTGTGGCTGAGCTCCAGAGATGTAGTCGGGAGATGGGAGAAAGTTGTAGAAAGTCAACAATCACTGCAGCCCTCCACCAGTCGGGGCTTTATGGCAGAGTGGCCCGACGGAAGCCTCTCCTCAGTGCAAGACACATGAAAGCCCGCATGAAGGACTCCAAGATGGTGAGAAATAAGATTCTCTGGTCTGATGAGACCAAGATAGAACTTTTTGGCCTTAATTCTAAGCGGTACGTGTGGAGAAATCCAGGCACTGCTCATCACCTGTCCAATACAGTCCCAACAGTGAAGCATGGTGGTGGCAGCATCATGCTGTGGGGGTGTTTTTCAGCTGCAGGGACAGGACGACTGGTTGCAATCGAAGGAAAGATGAATGCGGCCAAGTACAGGGATATCCTGGACGAAAACCTTCTCCAGAGTGCTCAGGACCTCAGACTGGGCCGAAGGTTTACCTTCCAACAAGACAATGACCCTAAGCACACAGCTAAAATAACGAAGGAGTGGCTTCACAACAACTCCGTGACTGTTCTTGAATGGCCCAGCCAGAGCCCTGACTGAAACCCAATTGAGCATCTCTGGAGAGACCTAAAAACGGCTGTCCACCAACGTTTACCATCCAACCTGACAGAACTGGAGAGGATCTACAAGGAGGAATGGCAGAGGATCCCCAAATCCAGGTGTGAAAAACTTGTTGCATCTTTCCCAAAAAGACTCATGGCTGTATTAGATCAAAAGGGTGCTTCTACTAAATACTGAGCAAAGGGTCTGAATACTTAGGACCATGTGATATTTCAGTTTTTCTTTTTTAATAAATCTGCAAAAATGTCAACAATTCTGTGTTTTTCTGTCAATACGGGGTGCTGTGTGTACATTGAGGAAAAAAATGAACTTAAATGATTTTAGCAAATGGCTGCAATATAACAAAGAGTGAAAAATTTAAGTGGGTCTGAATACTTTCCATACCCACTGTACATAATAAATATACACAGTACACAGGCATATTTTATGTAAGCAAAAACTTTTATTTTGGATGCGATTAATAGTTTGACACCACTAATAACACAATTTTTATCAGCTTTTTGTTTAAAATGTTGCTATTTTTATGAAACTTACCTACATTCAAGTGCTAGAATAAAACTTTTATTTATTTATTTTTTTTAAAGTAGAGGCTTTGTTCTTTATGTATTCATGTTCAGAAATTCTGGGGGCCATGAAAATTGAGGAAATGGTCAAAAACACTGGCGATGGCTGCCACCTTTTTTCAAAAACACTGGTGGGGAAATAGTTAAAAGCAGCTTCACAGTGACAGGAAAGCAGCAGAATCAATGATGCAAACTTATGTTAAAAACATATTAAGTGTCTTTTAACAGAATTTCATAGAATTTAAAATGTTTTCTATTGATTTATGGCAGCAGTAAATCAAAATGAAGGCTATAATCTGTAACTGAGCATATATCCCAAAGTATGATGTAGATAGGTGCACTTTTGGTGTTTTAGAGAGCCGATTCAGATGTTTGGATCACAGTGATTGAGTGATACTGCTGTACAGTCTCAGTAAAATAGGACTGCAAGATGACAAATGGCCATGTGCAAATTGCGTTCAGCACAATTTTTGGGGCGTTACTGGATTTGCATGCTCCCTTAAGTCAATCAGATGCTAAAACACAAAGTGTGCAGTGGGCAAAATTCATTAAAGTGTTTTAGTAAACAAACTATTTTCAGTTATAACCTTAACTATGTTTGTGTGGGATGTATTATCACATATTTGTGTATGGGAGATGATGTAAATATCCATCTTTGCTGAACCCCCCTCCCCCACCCCCTGTAGAGAACAATTTGATTTCAAGTACAAATGAGAACCAGCAGATGCTCAGACTCTTACAAGCAGCCGTTATCTCGTCTTTACCGTTCACCAGCTCATTGAAAACCAATGAATTCTTTGCCCTCACACACACACCCACACACACAGATGCCATTTCCCCATACCTCCTCCTCTCTCCTGTCTTTGCTGTGAAGACACCAGAGGCTGCTTCTTTGGGGAGTGCTTAAAATCCTGAGAGATGGAAAGAGGACTGAGCGTGCATTGAGCTCTCAGCCCATTCAATCTTTGGGTTATAATGGCTTTCACAAACATCAGAAATCCTCTCATCTCTAATCATCAAGCTCTATTCAAATCCCTGCCAGACTGTGGAACGCCTCTCCGTAAAATACTGCGGCTTTTATTGTCTCCCTCTCATTCACTTATGACACTTCATGCCCCTCACACACATCATCTACCCCCAAATAATCAATAAAACTGAGCGCTCGCTCTCTTTTCTTTTCATGTCGCTCCTCTATATACAAATACCTAGAATTCTTCATGTCTGTGGGCTTCATCCATCCATTCACATTCAACGATGGCTAATTCAGTGGATTTTTTTGACAATAAAAGGTTTAATTCAGATCAAACCTATTTAGTCTGTAGTAATGTTGCGTTTACAAAATTTACAAAAACAAACAATCAAACAAGTACACAAGTAAACAAGCAAATGAAAATGTATTTAAAATAATCACATACTAATAATAATGCTAGGCCCTTTATGAGTGGGTGCCACAAGGGTCTAGGATTATTGTGATTTATTTTAATTATTATATTTTCCCTTTAATGAATCAGTTGGTAATTATGTCTGACATTTTAAAAGCTCTTTTTTATTGATTATTAAAAAAGTCAATTCAGAACAAAACTGTTCAGTTTATACCATCAATAATACTACAAAGCTATACTATTAACTTAAAATAAAGACAAGTCTAGAAGCGAAAGTTCGAAGACGAACTTTGATGTTGGCTTGGCAAAGCCCATTTGGGCAGCCTTGGGGCAAAAGAGCCAGAGTACTTGTGTGTCCGGCGTTCTTGAGCTGTCCCGCTGCAACAAAAAAAATAAAAAATAAAAAAAATAATATATTTTTTTTAAAAAGTACAACAGTTATAGTTTTCATAATATTTTTTCTATTCTAATAAAAAAGCCTACTAGGCTATGACGACACCTTTGACAGAGTTGGCTAGCTGGATGCGAAATAATTCATGTCTTTTATTTTTCCCCCTGTTTGTTATTTGTTAATTATTTGTTACATTCAGTTATGTCAAATATGCTGTCAATACCATTGAAATTAACAAAAAAAAAAATGTAATGTTCTATCAGTATTTAGGAGATTACAGTTTCTGCATACTTATTATATTGGGCTTTATTAAAGTTTATGAAAATGTAATGAATTTATATGCATTTTTTTATTTAGTCACTTAAATGAAACATTTTCAAAGTCTCTGAACTGAGATCTTGAAAGATTTGCTATCCTGTGGCTCCCTCAGCCACTTAGACTGCCTGGGGCTCAGGGTCAACTTTGCCAAGAGTGTACTGTCACCCAGCCAACGAGTGTCGTTCCTGGGGACAGTTATCGACTCAGTGCAGATGACAGCAACTGTCTCAGTGGAACGAGCCATGACAATTCAGCGCCGCGCGGCCTCCTTCAAGGAAGGGACCGCCCACCCACTCAAGGCCTTCCAGAGAATGCTGGGCCTGATGGCAGCAGCTTTGCCAGTGCTTCAGTTGGGCCTGCTTCACATGCAACCCATCCAGTTCTGGCTAAAGCAGAGGGTTCCATCCGCGGCTTGGCGTCACGGTCGCCATCACATAACGGTGACTCGGGCCTGTGTATCAGCCCTGGCCTGTTGGAAGGACCCCCTCTGGCTGAAGCAGGGTGTGATCTTAGACACGGCGCACAGAAGGAAGGTTGTCACGACAGACGCTTCCAACAAGGGTTGGGGAGCGCTGTGCGAAGGCAAACCCACCTTCGGTCTTTGGTCCGAAGAAGAGTCGGGTGTGCACATCAACTGCCTAGAGATGCTAGCAGTGTGCTGTGCCTGTCAATTCTTCCTGCCGGACATGAGGGAACATCATGTGCTAATACACTCAGACAGCAGGTCCGTGGTGTCATACATAAATCACCAGGGCAGCCTTGTCTCGAAGCGCCTCTGCACGCTGGCGAATGACCTTCTTGTTTGGGCTCAGACCAATTTGCGCTCACTGAAGGCGACGCATGTGCCAGACAAAATGAACCAAGGAGCGGACATGTTGTCGAGGAACAACGTCTCCTCAGAAGAATGGACGCTCCACCCACTCACGGTTCAGAAAATCTGGGATGTCTTTGGCAGAGCTCGTGTAGACCTCTTCGCCTCCGAAGACAACTCTCATTGCCCAATCTTTTTCACAAAGAGCACGGATGCCCTGGCCCACGAGTGGCCCAGCCTCCCAATCTATGCGTTCCCTCCAATCGCTCTGCTACTGCAGGTACTCAGACGAGTCAGGGAACAACGGTACAAGCTTCTTCTAATAGCAATGGAGGAACCAGCCGTGGGTGTCGGAGTAATTCCAGCTGCTCGAAGTAGCCCCATGGCCCATTCCCTTGAGACGGGACCTCCTCTCTCAAGCGAATGGCACGCTGTGGCATCCACGGCCCAAGTTATGGGCCCTGCATGTGTGGCCACTCAATGGGAGCCTTTCGACCTCCCAGAGCGTGTCTTAAACACTATGGCAGAAGCTAGAGCCCCGTCTACCAGACGCCTCTATGCTCTGAAATGGTCTATTTTCTTGGCTTGGTGGCAAGACCGCGACTTAGATCCGGTTACCTCTGATGTATCAGTAGTTCTTTTGTTTCTGCAGGAGATTCTGGATAAACAACGTTCCTCATCCACCATCAAAGTTTACGCGGCAGCCATAGCGGCTTTCCATGCCCCTATTGCTGGCCGATCGGTGGGCAGGAATAGTGCGGTGGTCCAGTTTATACGAGGCGCCAGGAGAATTAACCCCCCATGTCCTCGTACAGTTCCACCTTGGGACTTACCAACCGTACTAAGGGCCTTGAAAGGCTCCCCCTTTTAAACCATTGCAATCCACGAGCCTCAGATCACTCTCGTTTAAAACCGCCCTGCTGTTAGTGCTGGCGTCGGTTAAGCGAGTAGGAGACCTACAGGCCCTTTCCATCAACCCTGCTTGTCTGGAATTCGGGCCTAACGACTCCAAGGTCGTCCTGAAACCAAGGCTGGGTTATGTACTTAAGGTGCTCTCCACTCCGTTCAGAGCCCAGGTCATAGCGCTTTCCGCGCTTTCCCCTTTTGATGGATGACCAGGAATTACCCCTCCTCTGCCCCGTCAGGGCCCTGAGGGTATACAATGAGCGGTCTGCCTCATACAGGAGATCAGAACAGCTTTTTGTCAGCTTCAGTAACCGCGCTAAAGGTCGCCCTGTTACGAAGCAAAGAATTTCCAGGTGGTTAGTGGATGCTATCACCCTAGCATACTCCTCCTTGGGCTTGCAGTGCCCCATTGGAGTCAGAGCCCATTCCACCAGAGGCATCGTCTCTTCCTGGGGATGGTCCATGGGGGTGTCCATTTCGGAAATTTGTGAGGCGGCCGGCTGGTCCTCGCCATCCACATTTGTAAGGTTTTACAACCTGGACATCCCTGCCTTACAGGCCAGAGTCCTTTCTGCTTAGTTCGCCGCCTCCGGCTAGTTTAGCAGTCTTATGGGTTCGCTTGACCATCATTGTTCAAGCCCCTCCTTCACTTGGACGGTCCATATTATATGGATACCAGGTATAAACTATAGGGGACGACACCCAGGCCACGGATGACCCTGATGGCTCAGCCTGTGCTTGGTGTATTCTATTGACTCCCCTGGGTCTTACTCCCACGTGAGTCTTGGTTCTGAGTCGTTCCCCATCATAGCATGGCGTGATTATACTGGTTCCCATACAGCGTTTTACGACGCAGTACGAGTGGAATATCGAAAGGGAACATACTCGGTTACTATCGTAACCTCGGTTCCCTGAGATATGGGAACGAGTACTGCGTTCCTGGCCGTGCTATGAGCTACACGCCTCAGTCGCTTCATTCGAAGAAATCTGAGATGCGGCGGCGAAGCGGCCGGTTATATAGCCAGAGGCCCCACCCATTTTGGCGGGCTATGGCGGGCTGCATAGCCCAATGTTCGCTCAGCGCCGCCACCGAGCCATTGGTTCAATTTTATAGCACTGCACGAACCAATGGACGTGCAGTTTCACTGCGTGATTGAAAAGGCTTCAGTCAAAGAGGAAAAAGGAGTTTTTCCCATATAGCGTCTTACGACGCAGTACTCGTTCCCATATCTCAGGGAACCGAGGTTACGATAATAACCGAGTACGTTTTTTTGGTGGATTGATTACCATTTGTATAACCAGAATTTTACTACAAATACCACGGTGAAGCTATATAGTGTAGCAAAACCATTGTTGATTTGTGGTCACTATGGTTTAACTATAGTAAACGTTTTGGTTTTATTTTTAGTAAAACCACAGTTAATTTTCATAAGGGTTGTGTTGTTGTCTGCCTTAGCTCCCTCTAAACCTGTTATAAAACGATGTGAATATTTGTCTGCTAAATTCCTATTCTTTCCAATAGTAATTATGTCCTTTTGTTAATTTTGCAGTAATTGACTGCTACTGCTAACATTTCCTAGCAGTTTAATGTTTAACTAAGTAAACAAAGACAAAACTACAATAGTCTATTCACAGATGTAACTGACCTGCACTTGAAGTCCTGAACAGGACAGTTTTTCCTCTCTGCTCCACCTGGGCACTTCCACTCCATTCTCGAGTCTCGCATCCTTTTTGGCGGACGTGCGGATGTGCGGAGCGTGCGCGAGGCGAATCGCGTTGCCAGTCAATACTAACCGATTTGTGATTTATTAGAGTTTTATTATTGAATAGCAAATTCGGAAATAATCACTTTAGTACGTTCGTCAGGTAACAAAAACAACAACAATATTGAAGAAAAAAAAATACATATATTTATATGTGTAGGGCAGCGGGCCAAATTGGCTGCCAGGCCACCGGGAATTCTCCCGGTGCTCCCGATGGCCAGTGGCCAGTTCGCCCCTGGACGCAAGGCTTTCAGTTACACACACACACAAAAAAAAAAACAGCTCAAAAACACCTGAATTTAGCTCTTGTTGTGTTCTAATGGGTGGATTGTTTACAATCGCTGGAATATTTTGATTTAAAAGGCTGTAAAACATGTTCAAATGCTGTAGTTTTGCGAGGAGTGCTCTCGCTGATCGGTGCGGTCACAGATTTGTAATTTTGAACACTGCTCTGGCCATCAGACAGTCATTATTAATGAGTCCTGACCTAGTAATGATGAGATATGTTGGATTAGCTTGTCAGCGTGAATGAAATTTATGTATTTATTTGTATTTTAGCCGATTTTAAAGTGAAAGTGAGAGGAATTACGACTCCTCCCTCTAGTGAAGGGGAATTTCTTCTCTAGGGGCGCAATTTTTCTCAGCCAATGTAAGTCTATGGGAAAATTTTCATATTTAATAATTATTTATAAAAACACTAAGTCTGATCAGTCTGAAAAGATATAGCAACTAACTAGACATCAGGGCCCAGGTCTCTACCGAGTTTAGGGCTTGTGGCTTTAAAGCCCTAGGAGATAGGTTTAGTAAATTGAGTCTCAGAAGAATAAAATATAAGTTTAAATAGCATAACAATATGTTGGTTTGCCAAGCCAACATAATTATATTATGCAGGTAAAGAAGCAAAAAAAAAAAAAAATAATAATAAAAAAAAAAAATAATAATAATATATATATAAATAATAATTAAAATAATCTGCTCAGATACACTCATTCCATGTAATGAGTCAGACTGGAATTACATCAGCCATTTTAAATGTTATCAATAAGGAGTTTGTGGTGCGTCAAATGTTTCCTCATGTCTCTGGCAATGTGCAGTTTTGTTTTGCAATTAAAGCTAGATATAGGTTAGCTCATAATGTTATGTACCTTTTGAAATGACTGTCAAGCATTCTGCATTTGCACCTGCATTTACCTGCTCTAGAAACAAAGATGTTAATGAGTGTACTGTGACGTTGGGGGCAGGTGAGAGGACGATTCAGCCCACTGATGACGCCGTCACAGAGAAAAGGGCCTTGTAAGGTAAACAAATTCATCTCACATTGAGGTCTTTGGCTTTGTGTCTGAGAATGATCTACAGGGGTTGGACAAAACATGAACACCTTCAATAGGCACAATTTCATTGTTAAAATGTTTTCTGCCATTTACCTTTAATACAGCTTCCAACCTTCTTTGAATAGATTCAAGCTTCTCACTCTTCTCTCAAAAAACTGCCCACAGTGGTTTGATCATGACACCTTTTTTGTGTTCACATTATTTTTCCAACCCACTTATATTCTACTGACAAACATATTTTAATTTGTTTTTAATAAACCATTTTAACTGCTTTAAAAAATGTTTACATTTAAAGCAATGTGGTTCTATTACCATAGTTATATATACATAGATGCCTCATTAACGACTGTTTCTATGGGTCGCTATACGTAAGCCATCCACCATATTGTAGTGGTCAACTTGACATCATTCACCATAGTATTCACTGAATATTTGAAAGAGGCCACACTCCTGCAGAGCCGATGGTCTGCGAACCCAACGGCTCTGTGCGAACCTACAGTATGGTGAATGACGTCAAGTTGACCGTTCCAAGATGGCAGCCGCATCTACGTGCCTGGAGCAGTCGAATAGGGCATCTATAAATGTCTATGTATGTCTATTACTCCCAAACTTTGAGTAAGCGACTCAATGTCACAAAATGCAGTCATATTAACGAGTAAACTATTTTCAAAATCCACAATATGAGTGATTCAAAACTCTCCAAATTTGGTTTGTGCACACAGACACAAGGGCTCTTGTACACACTGCCAAATGCTTGAAGCGGCCTTTCTACTAGATGAGAGCCTCTCTATTCAACACGTCCCTCAGCAGTCTCTGTTTGATCATAATTTAGAGAAAACCAACTGTAGTAGACAGATTATTTATGAATTTTTATTTTAAATTTATTATCCTGTTTAATAATAATCTCTCTTTTAAATATATTTATATGTACAGAAAATATATGGATGCTTAGGCTGTGTACATGTCTGAGCTTCCTTTTGATGTCACTAAAAATGGTGTTTGTTTACATCCCTTGATCTTATGAGCGTGTGCCACAGACATGGAACAGACTGTCACAAAAATGATGATAAACAGGCATTATGAACCCACTCTTTTCTTCTAAGTAGGTTCTGTTGAGTGTAAAGGCTGATAGGCTTTTTTCCAACTATACACTGTAGAGCACAGCTGAGATAATCTACTCACTAAAAGAGCCCTGTTTCCACTGCAGGGCCTGTATTCCTGCGAATTGCTTCAGAATTCCAGTGTGTATATACAGTATATTTGTTCAAGTATATTTATATATGCATTTTTTTATTTAGGGCAAAACAGATTCCTGTTCGTTGCTACCGCATGTTTTGAGTTTGAGCTCCGTCAAGTTAATTCTTTATCGTCTATTTTTTATCTTAAAATCAATTTTATACACCATCATTTTCGTTTCTATAACGTGTGAATATATTACCATTGTTTTACTCGCTGTTACTTGCTTTAATGGCAGATGTGTGTCTACCTTTGAGTGCAGGCCTCGCCTCCACCAGATCGCGGATCTGCTTCTCCAAGGCCTCCAGCTCCAGCTGCACCGAATGCAGCTCGAACGTGACACGTTCGAGCTGCATTCGGTGCAGCTGGAGCTGGAGACCTTGGAGAAGCAGATCTGCGAGCTGGTGGAGAAGCAGGCCCAGCCGAGAGAGCGGAGAGCCGCGCTGGAAACATCCCGGGCTGACGCTCACAAGTCCGGGGTAAGTATACAGCGCGCCGCTAACACTCCCACCACCTCTACTCCATGTGTTTCTCTGCACAGACCCTGTGCACCCAGGATGCGATCTTCCCAGATGTCCTTCACTCCGGCGCCGGGACACCATGGACCCTGGGTGCAGCAGCAGCGGAAGATGCGAGCCAGGCCCCGCACGAGGACCTCTCCCCCTCCGCCGCCTCCGGTCTTCGACATCTCCATCTGGAACCGCTTCGCTCCCCTCCGTGAGATGGAACGCGATGCTGTGATCGTCAGAGACTCCATCGTCCGGCACGTCCGTGTTACGTTAGCTGAAGGTAAAGCACACATTCACTGTTTCGCTGGCGTTCGTGTTCTCGATGTTTCTGCTCAGATACCCGCGATCCTGAAGGACGACGAGAGCATCGGCTCGATCGTGTTGCACACGGGGGTGAACGACACCAGGCTGCGGCAGACGGAGGCTGCTATGATGACTTTTGTTCTACCCACTTAAATGATAGAAGTACTTATGTTGTCCAATCTATAAAGACTGTGTCTGTTCCCTGAACAGTGAGGCCAAAATATAAATTTAATATAGGCTCTAGAAATAATCTGACCGAGATTAATCCAGAAAAATGCAAAATAAAAGAACAAAAACAATTTTTAAAGTTTGGGCTCCTAAAGATTAGATCACTCGCACCCAAAGCAATTATTGTAAATGAAATAATCACAGATAATAGTTTTGATGTACTCTGCTTGACTGAAACCTGGCTCAAACCAAATGATTATATTGGTCTAAATGAGTCTACTCCACCAAGCTACTGTTATAAGCATGAGCCCGTCATATTGGTCGTGGTAGCGGTGTTGC
Organism: Spinibarbus caldwelli; assembly: GCA_039654775.1. Lineage (NCBI taxonomy): Eukaryota > Metazoa > Chordata > Actinopteri > Cypriniformes > Cyprinidae > Spinibarbus > Spinibarbus caldwelli. Next base: position 27,999,681 of record CM077226.1, on the reverse strand, counting down.
AACAATATATAGTGATATTCTCAATGTTACTCAGAAAACAGGATACAGGTTTAACTCATTCAAAATACTTCTGCTTAATGTTATACTGTCAGATATGCAAAAGAAATCTCTCCTATCTCTTGCTCTGGCTATTGTGTATAGACCGCCAGGGCCATATACAGATTTCCGAAGAGAATTTACAGATTTCCTCTCAGACCTATTGGTTACTGTTGATAAAGCGCTAATTGTCAGAGATTTTAACATTCACGTTGATAATACAAATGAGGCATTAGGACTTGCATTTACTGACCAAATAAACTCTTTTGGAGTCAAGCAAAACGTCACCGGGCCCATTCATCGTTTTAATCATACGCTAGATTTAATTATATCGCATGGAATTGATCTTACTGATATAGATATCGTACCTCAAAATGATGATGTTACTGACAATTTTCTTGTATCGTGCATGCTGTGTATTACTGATATTAACTATATGGCTCCTAGTTATCGTCCAGGAAGAACTATTGTTCCAACCACTAAAGGTAGATTCAGAAATAACCCGCCTGATTTATCTCAACTGCTCTGTGTACCCATAAATACACATGAGCTAGAAAACATGGACACTATCTTCTCTAATACATTAGAAGCTGTTGCGCCCATCAAGTTGAATAAAAAGTTAAAGAAAAACGTACTGCGCCATGGTACAACAGTAATACCCATTCTCTCAAGAAAGAAACTCGTAATCTTGAGCGCAAATGGAGAAAAACTACCTTGGAATTTTTTAGAATTGCATGGAAAAACAGTATGTCCAGTTATAGACAGGCTCTAAAAGCTGCCAGGGCCGAGCATATCTGCAAACTCATAGAAAATAACCAAAACAATCCAAGATTTTTATTTAGCACAGTAGCTAGATTAACAAATAACCAGACACCACCCGATCTAAATATTCCCTCAGTTTAGTAGTGATGACTTTATGAATTTCTTCACAGACAAAATAGATAACATCAGAAATACAATAACAAATGTAAAGTCTACAGCATCTAATACTTCAGCTTCATTCATCGTACCCAAAAAAAAAATGCAGTGCTTTACAATTATAGGACAGGAAGTGCTAAATAAACTTATCACTGCATCTAAACCAACAACATATTTATTAGATCCTGTACCCACTAAATTACTGAAAGAGTTGTAACCTGTAGCAGAAGAACCGCTTCTCAATATTATTAACTCGTCGTTATCTTTAGGTCATGTCCCAAAACCATTCAAGCTGGTGGTTATTAAGCCTCTTATTAAGAAACCACAACTAGATCCTAGTGAACTGGCAAATTACAGACCAATTTCAAATCATCTGTTTATGTCTAAAATTCTAGAAAAAGTTGTGTGTGCTCAATTGTGCTCCTTCCTGCAAAAAAAATGATCTCTATGAAGAATTTCAGTCAGGTTTCAGGCACCATCATAGCACAGAAACCGCACTTGTTAAAATGACAAATGACTTGCTTCTTGCGTCAGACCAAGGCTGCATCTCATTGCTAGTTTTACTTGATCTTAGTGCTACGTTTGACACCATAGATCTTGACATACTCATAGATCGATTACAAAACTATATGGGTGTTCAAGGGCAGGCTTTAAGATGGTTTAGATCCTACCTGTCCGATCGCTACAACTTTGTTTATTTAAATGGGGCGTCATCTCAGTTATCACCAGTAAAGTATGGAGTACCACAAGGATCTGTACTAGGTCCTCTGCTATTTTCAATATACATGTTGCCCCTTGGTAATATTATTAGAAAATACGGGATTAGATTCCATTGTTATGCTAATGATACTCAACTATATATCTCACCAAGACCAGATGAAACTTCTAAATTATCTAAGCTAACAGAGTGTGTTAAAAATGTAAAAGATTGAATGACCAATAATTTTCTCCTATTAAGTTCAGATAAGAGAGAGATACTACTTATTGGACCAAAAAACAGTACACAGAATCTTTTGGATTACAATTTGCAACTAGACGGATGTACTGTTACTTCCTCTACAGTCAAAAATCTGGGTGTTATATTAGACAGCAACTTGTCTTTTGAAAATCATATTTCCCATTTTACAAAAACAGCATTCTTCCATCTTAGAAACATTGCCAAGCTACGAAACATGTTACCTGTTTCTGATGCAGAAAAGCTAGTTCATGCATTCATGACCTCTAGACTGGACTATTGTAATGCACTGCTAGCTGGTTGTCCTGCATCTTCAATAAACAAGCTACAGGTAGTCCAAAATGCAGTGGCTAGAATCCTTACCAGATCAAGAAAATATGATCATATTACCCCAATTTTACAGTCTCTGCACTGGCTACCTATTAAGTTCCGTATAAGTTACAAAATATTATTACTTAACTATAAGGCCCTTAATGTTTTATCTCCTGCGTACCTAACTAGTCTTCTCCCATGCTTCAATCCATCACGCTCCCTAAGGTTGCAAAACTCTAGACTTTTGGTAGTACCTAGGATAGCAAAGTCCACTAAAGGAGGTAGAGCTTTTTCGCATTTGGCTCTCAAACTCTGGAATAGCGTTCCTGATAACGTTCAGACATACTCTCTCTGTTTAAATCTAGATTAAAGACGCATCTCTTTGGCCAAGTTTTCAAATAATGCATCTCATAATCTTGTACTGCAGTTATATCTGATCAAATGCACATTATCATTCTTTAGCTTGGGTTAAACAAATCAATTTTGCTTGGTTGGAACAGCAGCTACGCTAATTATGTCTCTATTTGTTTCTCTGTTTTTGCCATGGGAACTAGAATTTACACAAGCTTCAGTCTGGATCCAGAACACCCAAGAAGAGATGATGCCAACCCCTCAGAGGACCTCAGATGATAACAACCCTGAAACAACATACAGAACTACCAAATCTTGCTATAAGTTTGATTTCAGCATATAATAATTGCTGTTAATAGTGTTCACCGTCTGTTTGATTACGTCTTTAATTGATTTTTTCGTACATTTCTGCCATATGTACATTAACTGACATAGTCACCAATGATAAGCTACTACTAAATATATTGTAGAAACTTAATTTTCTGTACAGCGCTTTGCAACGATTTGTATCGTGAAAAGCGCTATACAAATAGACTTGAATTGAATTGAATTGAATTTATTTATTGTTTAATTGTTCAATTTAGTTAGTTGTATGTTATGTATTAATTTAATTCATTTAGGCATTTTTTCCAGTATTAATTTATTTGAAGAAAAACCCTTTTTTTATTGACTGCAAAATGCATCCATGTTCCAGCATCCAGTGGAAAGGAAGCTGTTATAGTAGTGAAGGTTTGATGGTATTTGGTCAGGTGTAAGTTTACAACAATAAAAAACTTACATCAGTATGAAATCAGATTTACACAAAATATATGCTGTACTTACGATGCTGCATAATATATGCTGCATTGCGATGAAAACCACATCTTTTTCCATAATTTTTTAATGTACTCTGTGTAGCTTCTTTGAAGGCAAGAGCAGGTCATGTGTGAATGGACCCTTATACTACATCTCTGCTTTGATTTCTAATTTGGATAGTTATTTGGTCTGCAAACATAACCGCAAATCTTGCTTCACATAAATAAGTGCAAGCAGATGGAACCAGCAGTCTCAGTCAGTGATGATTTTACATATTCAGGCTCGCTACGTTGAGTTCATCTTTGTGTCTGGGTCACAATGCTACATTAAGCTCAATTAAGTGCGAAGAACCTGCATTTTTATGTATAGATCTAACCTATGGCTTTAAGAAGTATGCTTTAAAAACTTTTAAATAGCACAAGATGTAGTTAATCTCCTGCAACCCATCTACATTTCAGAACAATATATGTGCTGATCAGAGTGCTTTGTTGTATTTGTATATGTTTGATAGCCTACATGTGGAATTTTAGCCAATATGATTTGGCAATCATTTGGCAGTCTTAAAGATGTATTGATCAAGTGCAAGAAGTTATTTTTTTTTTGTTGTTGGGAATGTGATCAAATGTACAATGTTATGTAGTTCTATATTGTTAAATTGAAACTTGTGATGGTCTTGTCGGCAGTATGTTGAGAACTACTGCTTTCAGTGTGACGGGAAATGACAGCCTTCGGTGCTATTTTCCTCTAATAACACAATAGTATAGCGTTAGTCAACAAAAGAGGCAGTCAGTGACTGCCGGTGTGTGATAAAGACCTATTTATTGAATGCTCAGCTCTTTTAGTACTTTTATACAAGTTTAATACAGGTTTCAGCAAAACAATCTGTCAAATAGCTACCGGCTGTACAATTCAGTCCGTGATTATTCTACGACTGAAAATTCATCCTAGAATTCATGAATAATGTCTCAAGGTTTGTGTGACTTAGTTGTTGTTTCCAGAGAAAGGCGTTTGAGTGAATCACTTTTCATTTAAAAGGAAGAATAGGTGGAAGCAACCGTCTGTAACTGATAGCCGAGCTGTGCGGCAAACTTTCAACATCTTTAATATTTTATCTGTGCGGTATCTTTAGTTTATAAAACCTCCACCTCACTTCAATCTATAAATCAGCATCAGCTTCAGGGAAATGACCTTTAAAGCAAAGCCCTGAAACTGAAGCTGAGAAAAGGAAGATTTATTTCCTGTCCCCAGAGTTCCTTTCCTGGAGCATAATGATAAACATTTTAGGTCCATCACACTACTCATCCTATCTCAAAAGATCCGGCAATACCTCTGTCAGATGTGTGTCAGCATTTTAAGCAAATTAGACTAATTCCCATGCTAATCTTTATTTTTAATCCTGCTGACCGATGTTATCGAGTGGCCTTGTGCAAATGGAGTTAATGGGATCATGATAGCACTGTGATTTTCCGTAATGGGTCAATGGGTTTGGATTGATGTTGCCGTGATTTTGTTTGTGATGTGCAAAATAATGGTGTGAAAGCCAATGCAGGAGCTGATACAGAGAAGTTAATTCCTACGAGGGTTCTTTTGGCCCATTGCTAATGCTGTCTGCTGTGACATTTCATTATTCATTGCTGGCCTTTGTCTCGATGCAAACAACCTGAGTTCTGCAGTGACAACTAGATGCATTCTAATCTTATTGCCACCTAAAATAGCCTCCGTGAATCTCAGCTCGACATTTGAGTGAAAGCACAAAGTTCTGCCTGTTAATTTGCCCTATGCCTGTAATGTTCGCACCTCAATTAGAGCGGTCTAACCAGCAGCACGGTTAGCAAAATCGCTTGACATCAACAGATAAATGTGGACAGCATGCAGTCAGAATGGCCACAGATGAAAGTTTATTTGAGTCCGGTGGGTCTCGCTCTCACTATCTCCCTCTCACACACATTCACAAACACACTTTCTGAGTATAATGACTGGTTTTCATGCACAAGAATGGGCAGCCGGCTGTCTGAGTGTGATACTTGTAATGAAAGCTTCTTGCAGGAGCGCATGCCCTTGGTAATATTCCTTCCATTGTAAACACCACACATCCTATGCAAATGAGAGAAGTAACACCCAAATTACTGCTGTTTCCTTAAGGAAACGTACGCTAAAAGATCTTTTAGCTAAACTCAAACTCTGGAATAACAGTATACTGAACTGCCAATAGTTTCACATTTTGCATACTTTTTAATCTTTTTACTTTGAGGTCTCGCTTCAGTCCCACTGTCTGAGCCTGACGTTTTATGTTCATAGTGTTCCTGCACACTTTTAGAGACTGAATATTTTATGTGTGTAATTCATAGGATTTTCTAAAGGGAACATCTGGGTGGTTGTTGTGCATTGACAATCCCTGGATTGAAAAATTGTAAAATGCTCCATTTTCTCACTTGATGAAGTGTCTATGATTTGATCACAGTAACATTTAAAGCCATTGCAAATATGAGATTGAATTGTGAAAGCACATAAAATGGATTTGCCACTCAATGATTTGATGGAATGGAGGAAGCAGGATGGATTGTTTGTCAATATTTATGAATTGTTAGCCAATATTAAAAGCATTCATGCTGGAAACTATTTAATGTGCTGATTCTAAGAAGTGAATCTGTCCGTCTGGTACTAGGTTGTTAGAGTGAGAATTTAGTTAAAGGTATTTACTATTTCACAGACATGATTATCTAAATTACGTCTGTGAAATAGTAAATACCTTTCACTTTTGGATGGATAGAAATTTGGATTGAAGAACTGGTTTATTTTTATTTTAAAAATTTGAATTTAAATTGAATTTGCCACACCCTACATAAAGTATGGCATGAATGACATGAGTCTGTTAAACCCTCAAACTTCAAGATGGCTTGAAGTTTTTTTCTTTTTTTACGAACTTTCAAACATGACTTTGTTAAGCTTACATTAAAAACGGTCTTGACAAACAGTTTGTCTAGTCAATAATAATAATAATAAGAAGAAGAATTATTATTATTATTATTATTATTTTCAATTGCAATTCTGCACCTTGTTTGCTACCTTATCTTACCTTAAAGGGATAGTTCACCCAAAAATGAAAATTGTGTCATTAATTACTCACCCTCATGTCGCTTCAAACCCGTAAGACCTTCGTTCATCTTCAGAAGACAAATTAAGATATTTTTTATAAATCCCAGAGCTTTCTGACCCTGCATAGACACCAACACAACTTAAACGTGTGGCCCAGAAAGGTAGTAAGGACATTGATAATAAATTGTCCATGTGACATCAGTGGTTCAACCATGAAGTCATGAAGTTATGAGAACACTTTTTCTGTGCAAAGGAAACAAAAATAGTGACTTTATTCAACAATTTCTACTTTTTCGGGTCAGTCTCCACTGGCATTCACGAAAGTACCATGACGCATGCATTGAAAAAAGTTGCTATTTTAGTTTTCTTTGCGCAAAAAAAGTATTCTAGTTGCTTCATAACATCACAGTTGAACCACTAATGTCACATGGACTATTTTAACAATGTCCTTACTACCTTTCTGGACCATAAAACGTTTCGTTGCTGTCTAAGCAGGGTCAGAAAGCTCTGCATTTCTTAAAAAAAATATTTGTGTTCCGAAGATGAATGAAGGTCTTAAGGGTTTGGAACTACATGAGTTAATTAATGACAGAATTTTCATTTTTGGGTGAATTTAATTGAGTTTAATTTTTAATTCAAATTCAAGAACAGAATGCAAAAAGCATTTTTAATTCAAACCAGTACTGGATGGTGCAGAGCTCTAAAGTCTACATACATCTTTTTATTATCAAGTGGTTTTATATAACTGTTACAGTACATAACTGCTGCACCATTATTTGGTTTTTGAACTGTCAATTAGTCAGCAGTTGGGCTACTCAAGTTGAGTTCTCCAAGAAGATTGCCCACTACAAAAACCCTCATTTTGGTGGAATGGATTTTCATTGAGCAAGTCCAACATTTGATAATTATTGCAGGTTCTTATACCAGCTAGCCTCAGGATCCGTTCTCAGGCTTTCACGTATTTGAACAGCCATTCCAAAATGTCCTGATGCGTTTTAAGGCATTCTAATTAAGAACTCCATATCTAATCAGATCTTTTAATTGGCAAAGCAATATAGAATTACTGCCTGACAAGCTTTCAAATACACTGGGGGGTAAATGTACGCCCTTGTAGGACTTAATCATCTAGTGGGCTCAGCAGTTTCATATGGATATCAATCCAGCAGGGGGACAATTAAGGTCGTGGATAATTCATTTTCACCGGTACACTCCAATGCACAATACTATCTGAAGAAATGCTTTATTTCTTACGGGATACAGCAGAGAGTTGCAGAAATACTGCACACATTTCTGTAATTTCTGCATTGTCTTTTCATCTTCTAAGACAGCTCTGCATCTTTGTTTTATAGCACTTCTTTGTGACTTAGGCTCCAAGCTGCCATGCCTGCACATTAAGCAAGAGGGTCCACAGAGAATTGTGTTTATTGTGGCCGCGGGGAAATTGAGAATTCCAATAAAGATGTCACGTACATTATGATTCCTATTATAATCATCTGCGTCTCTGTATCATCTTACTCAAAGCTATCTCGGCATTCCTTCTGCTCCTTCCTGTCTGAGCAGCTTCATAACTCGTTAATGCTCTGCAAAAGAATAACGAAATGCATTTCTGGAGTTATTAAACTTTCTTTTTATCATGGAAAGGCTGAAGGAGAAGTGAAGACTATCCTTAACTGCACAACTAGATTAGGTAAATGTATTTTGATAAGTACCTTTGATTATCTACAAGATGGTATGACAAGAACATTATCATTTATCTCTGTCATGTAACTGTGCCAGAAATATGGAGGCTGCATTTACAAAAGCAAGAAGAAAGTTCTTCAAACAAACACCAAAACAAATTATTTCTGCTTGGCAATTTAAGAATCAACATGCAGCTAGATAAGACATGTTTAATGACTTGAAATAATCACTTGAAGAGCGTTGTGTTATGCATTTCATTCAGCTCAAGACAGCTATATATGTAAATGCCAGTCTGTGTTATTGCGGTCAGCTGTTGCATTGATGTGTGCAAACAGCTTTTGGGGTCTTTTAAGATGAATGGAAGCTGATAGGCTGTTTTCAGCCATAGACCAACACAGTGAATGAACTAATTTGCTTGCATTTAACCCAAGTTCCTTACAAACTTTATAATTTATTAGTAGGATCTCATCTAAATATCCAGAGAATGTGTAAAAGATCCAGATGCATGGAATAATGATTTTCTGTCCAAACCAGTTTTTATGACACAATGAAAACAATTGCCAATTGAATTGAAACTGGAATGAAACTGTTGGACTGATGTGTTTTGATTAGTTGTAGCTCAGTGCAAGATCCTTTGAAATGTGTTTTGTTTTTATTTAGCATATTTATGTTAACTTTCTTATGTCAGTTGGAAAGTATCTGTTCTAAGACTTTGGGACAGTATAATTAATTCACATAATAAACACTATTTAAAATGAATGAAGTTCAGGCAATGGTTTGATTCTGCCATTTAATTTTTTATCCCCCTTTATCCCACTCTAGTGAAAAATTTAAGACTGGCCAAAAAGATGTTTTTTTTTTTTTTTTTTTAATTTTTATTTTAACTGTTTAACTGTACCGTTGTCTTATTTTCCTACTGTATTTCCAAACTATTTCCAAAAGGACATTCACTGTAGTGCATGCAACATGTAGACTAGACACATGCTTTCCTTTCCTTTCCTTTCCTTAACGTTTTCAGACTTTTTTATTTATTTTTTTTTTTATTTTTTTTTTTTACAGAATATTAGTGCAAGTTCTTGTGCAACAGCAATCATTAATTTGCTTATTTCTATACATTATTAAATACATTATTTATGATTCCATAAAATTACCCTTTAATTTTAGAATAAAGTAGGAAAACACATTGAAAATTAACTTTTAAATTAGACCTTGTTCACCTTTGAATTTAGTTTGAACTCTTTGCAATTATGTGCATTGCTGTACCTGTGCAGTAGAACTCTCTTCAGTTAGCACTAATTAATGTGTTTCATGCCATAATTAAATGCTTTTGTGCCTATCCTTTTTTCCTATTTTTTTATGTACATTCAGATTGACAATTCTCATTTCTATCCATATTTACTCTCTCTAAGTCTCAATACCATACAGATCCATGAACTCTCACTGGGCAATTAATTGTGAGAATTTATGAGCTACGTCTAATTAAGGAGCGGTAGCAGTGCATTACACTCACATCTGATGAATGAATTAGTCTGTTGTGCCAAGTGATGTGAGGCCCTGTCACTGGGAGAATACTGTGTGTATATCATTAAAGAACCAGAAGAGTTAATGGCATGAAAGTTCATAGCTGCTGGATATGTCTGAAAAAGTCATTAGGTGATGCATGCAAGAATTCAGCCTGCATCATGGGAAATCTTGGCTGTTGTGTGGTAGACATCATATGTCCACTGTTTTAGAAAAGTGTTCATAAAATAAATTGTTGTATGCTTACATGGTTAGCTCAAATCTTGTCATTTACTCATCCTCATTCCAAGCCAGACTTTCTTTTTTTTCTGTGGAGAGCAAAATAGAAATTTTTGAGTTGTACTCATTTTAATCAGTTACCTTTAACTTTGCCTTCCTGTTTGACTCTGTTCCATTTGTATGATCTGTAGCAGCTATGTGTGTTGGTCAAGGGCTGGTGCAACTATAATGCCTCTGTTAAGTAGGATGTGTCGAGAGATTCTTTAGACAATGAAGAACAGCTTACAGTACATGGTCTAATTGCAAATCATTTCGACTGGCAGCAGCTCTAGATGAGATTGCAGTATGCAGTGCATGAAATTAAAACTCACAAACTGTAGAGGTCCAAAAAATATAAAAAGCTGCAGGCTAAAGTATAGATTTCTGCTACTGAAAAGAGCAATTATATTGTTTCAGTATTGTTTGCAGCACTAGATTCAGTAACAATTTAAACATGTTCATCAGTATTAAGTGTTCTTTATAATTACTCAGGAAAAGGATGGATGATTTATCATGTTCATTAACATGGTGAGTGTACCAAAAAAACAAACAAACAAACAAAAAAAATACAAAAAAAAACAAACAAATGGCAGTTGTTTTAATATCTGGGTGCCTTCCTTGGTGATTAAGTATCAGAATATTTTATATTCTCATACTTATTGGTGATTAATTTCTATGGGTGTAAAAAAATATTCAATCTGAACCGAAAAAACGCGGTACACCAACCACGATACTCTCATGGCATACCGAACACCCCCTGCCCAAATACTGAATCAGACCACACAGCTGCAGAATTTGTGATTTTACCCTATCCTGCTGATTTCAAACTGTTCCTTTTTTATGATTTTAAAAGTGCTGTTTATAACATTTATGTTTTTGGCACACAATGTAGAGCATACAAATATACATTTTTTAATATTTGTTCTTTAATACAATAGCCCTGGGTGTAACATAGGTATTTTGGTTACAGTGTTTATTTAGTAATTTTTTAAGTTAAGGCAAACTGTATTTGTTAACAAATAGTAGAGTATTCTTGTGGATGATCTGAATATCCTACTTCTCCCTATGCCTACCCTGAATACTGAAACTGTGACCCCAAAACCGCGAAATGTACCGAACCATAAGAGACTTGAACCGTTAATTTCATATTCTGATGCTTTTTCTGAAATGCATGATATAGGCAAAAAAAAAAAAAAAGAAAGAAAAAAAAAAGATAATGGTGCATACACTGAAATATTCCAAGCCAAATATTTGTTGTTTTAAACAGAGATCATTATTGCTTATGTTGTATTTTATTTACTTGTATTTAAGAAAACAAATTTTACTGTACTGTTCATACCTGAAAAGAGTCCTATGAAATCCATTTAATTTTAAAATTTGTATTAATAAAACAAATTCTGTTTTATTTTTTTTCCAAATTCCATTTTTTTCCCCCCATTTTAATTTTTCTGGATTCCGTTTTTTTCTGTTTGAATTTTTCTGGACTTTGACTTAAAGGTTAAATTTTATTAATCTAAAGCCATGTCTAATTAACTGAAATCATGAAACTTACACAATTAATTAATTATCCATTTAATAAAAATTTAATTTTTAAGGCCCCATGAGATATATATATATATATATATATATATATATATATATATATATATATATATATATATAATATATTTTTATATTTTATATTTGTTATATTTTTTTTTCTCAAATTCATATATATATATATATATATATATATATACACACACACACACACACACACACATATATATATATATATATATATATATATATATATATATATATATATATATATATTTAACAAATTCTGTTTTCCATTAATTTTATGGACTCCATTTTCAGGGTTTCATTACATTTTAATAATCAAAATCATTTCTAATTAATTGATTTAATAAAAAATATATTTATTATTTTCTTAATTTTTTTCAGAAAAACTGTTATGTTGTGTTGCTAAATGAATTCTGGTAAATAATTTTTAAATGTTCCATAAAATGTTTTAATAATTTTATTAGTAGTAGTAGCAGAGGTTGCGTTAGACTTTAACGCTGTCCGTCATTTTGATGGACAGGGTCGTAAAAATTCCGTCATAATCTATTATTAACCGTCATTTTAATTTTCATATTTTAATTTTAATAACACATTTAATTGCTTTTATTTTTGTTCACATTTTCATTTTTAACAATGAACCTACAGGACGAGCATATAGGCTTATGCAAACAGATGAACAGAGACTGTGCGTCACTTTTCATGTTCAGCACCACACACCGTCGTGACAGCGGAGGCCACTAAAAACAACAAAATATGCTAGGACTGGGTAAAACAAAAATACAATTTCTCTATTTTAATAGATTCTCATTTTTATGAACCAATATCGATTCTTATATCCCAATCAATGCTGTTTTCAGTTGATGAATGATCAATACATATATCACGCCTCCCATCCAATAAATAATGGGCTAAGGTTTGTGCTTTGTTACTTTTGATATGAAACAAAGTCTCAGATTTCAAATTCTGTAAATTTTATTTGGAAATTCAAGCAACAAATACTGTTTTGGCTCTCTTTAATGTGGCGTGATAAATCACTGCAGACGCTTCAGATCAAGCAAAGCGGCAGCGCTTGAACTGATCATTTCTTTCACCAACTGGACAAGGGTGGGAATTACAGTTATAAATTACACACCCTCAGTGTTATCTGTCATAGTGACGGACAGCCTTCAGATTTTCCCGTAACTGGTAAAAAAAAAATATATATATATATATATATATATATATATATATATATATATATATATATATATATATATATATATATATATATTCTGTCAATGACGGAAAATGTTCGGTTAACGCGACCTCTGAGTGGTAGTACTATCATTTTATTAAGTAATACATTTCTGTCCCAGTTTCTTCAGTTTAAACTGAACTTTTATTTTGATGGGTTGATCTTACAAATCTTACGTTTCTGTATGTATATAATATGACAATAGTTTTCTCAAAAGAAACAGTAAAATGCTCATGAAGTGACTCTCAGAGCAGTTCTAGAGATCATGTTCATGTGTTCATGTACTCATATATTGAGATGTTTTGATTTAAGTGTACTAACTTAATATTGATTTATCCATCCAAAATTGGGCAAATTGACATTCTGCCTAATACAGTAAATGCTGTTTTTATGACTGGATTCCGTCCGCATTCGTGGAAATCATAGGGGTTTGAAAACCCAGGCTTGGGGAGTAACGGAATACATGTAATTGCATTATGTAATCAGGATACAAAAATCTAGTAACTGTAATCCGTTACAGTTACATAAAAAAACAAAGGATTCAGATTACAGTTACATTTTGTAAAATGTGGGAATATTATAAATAACATTTGTTTAATTTAAAATTAAATGAGTTTTTTGACATAACGCCATATTTAGCGCTACTTCTTCATACAGTAGTTCCTGGTTCTGTTGACACATGTTGACTTACATGAGCCACCTGCTGGTGCGTGCGCAAAAAACACCTGTCTACAATTATTCTCCTTAAACGCGGGATGAGACGTTGCTACAGTTAATTACGATGCTTCCTGCTGGGAAAAAGCTTTTCATGTCTGGAAATTTCACAGTTATTTTGTCTTCAAAAAGGATAAAGGAAATAAAGCGTAAGCTATGCATGAGGATTCTTACTTTAACAAAGGCTACTCAACCAACTTGAACATTTGCAGGTACGACTAGCATGGAAATCATCATGTTTGCTAAAATTTAGTGTTTGTTATTGATTTAAAATTCCATGGTGTGCATGACTGCAGTTGTGTGTAAGTTTTCTTGCAGAAAATGAGCTGGAAAATGTAGAAATTAAGTCCCCACAACCCAGATCAATCAAAGAAATAAAGAAAGATCATGTAGCATTTCACATAGGCTACATTTCGACATGTAGGCTTATTTTAAAATAGACTAATCTGTATATGGTGTATTTTTTTTAATGTCATGTATAAATTATATTCATTTTTACTTGTATGCTTATTTTAAAATAGACTAATCTGTATATGGTGTAATTTTTTTAATGTTGTGTATAAACTATATTAATTTTTACTTGTAGGCTGCATGTTAAAGAAATAATAATAAAAATAAAACTGTAATACTAAACTGTATAGCCACTAGATGTCTGCATATATATATATATAAATACAGGCTGTAATATCTAGATGGTGAAACAAGACACGATTTTTAGTAGTTTCAAATAGTTTTTGACTATAGTTTTTATAAGTTTTAATTTTACAGTCATGGTTAAATAAAAGTACTTAGATATTGCTTTTTTGACTTTATTTACATATGTGACTAAAAGGAATCCAAAAGTAATCAGATTACATTACTTTCATATTGTGGTACTTGAATTACTTTTTTGATGAAGTAATTTGTAACGGAATACATTTTAAAAGTAACCCTCCCAACCCTGGCCCTACCTGAAGGTGTCCATTGTATACAGAATGTTTTGGTAATACCAATATAGAAAAACAAAAAATAATGCATATTATCCCAGTCTTTTTAACCTTGATTCTCAATCAGTCATTTTGCAAAGCAAATTAAGAGGAAATTAACCAGTGTTTTTTTTCTATTCCCATGAACAATCACATTGATTCAGCCAGAGTGACTTGTCAAGGACCGGGAAAAAACATCCTTACTGTTGCCTGCACAGCTGAACAGTGACCTTGAGACAGGCAAAACAAGTCAATAAGAGCTCACTCTTGCTTCTGTCTCACAGCACAGATGTTTCACTTTCCCCTCCGGTAGAAACAATAATACAAGCATGGAACTTAGTTTGATTTGTCCTCTCCATCAATAGCATCCCGCTGGCTAAGAAATCCATAGAAACAAAGACACTGTGGGACATGTCACTGTAACTGATCAATTGCGGGAGGCTCTGCATGAATATAGAAAACTGCCTCATGAAGATGGTCTAATATGTCTTTTAGGCTTATATCTCAGGGCAAGCTCTTAGAGGCAAGACAAAAATCGATACTACAAGTTTTTTGACAAGTACATGGAATATAAACGGAGGAGAAACATAGTGTAGAATGTGCATTTGCTGTTACAGACAACTTGTTTTATGTGAGAATATTTCAGAAATTTGAATGACTGTGAATTCATTAGCAGCTAATTGATGTACATTTTGAGAAAGAAAATGTAAAGAAAGCATTATTGTAAAAGGGTTTTTTTAAGGCCAAGCCAGCTGAATACTAGAACTAGATTTGTATTGTCAATTTTTACAATTGAAACTTACTTGTAGACTAAATGACCTGGTACAGTTTGAACTTTACCACTGCAAGCAATCAAGAGGGTGTCTCTGCTAATAATGTTTTATGATCCAGGTTAGAAGTCTGTATCACTCATACAGTATATATATATATATATATATATATATATATATATATATATATATATATATATATATATATATATGTCTTCAACAAGATCATTAATTTAATCAGTGATTAAACCAATCCAGCATTAAGGAGCTTCTGGCTGAGAAAGCTAATATTTACCTCACTAATCTAAAATGCTATGCAAATATCAATAATGTAATCACAAACAAGATAGATATAACTGCATAAATCATATCTGTACAACAAATCACTTTTTATTGCGTCCTACCCCACCCACGCAAACCAAACACACATGCAGATGCGCATTCAACAACACAAATCAAAGTAATTGGTGCTTATAATCTTGCCCTACAACATAGATAAAAGGTAGAGAACAAAAACAAAGCTTATTATGATTATAATGAAAATAACTTTCTGGCATTATTTCTGCATGGCTAAAAATGATCACATTGATAATAAGTAGGAGAAAATTCACAACTTTGTTTTAATTAAAGAGTTTCGTCAAGTACTTGTATGAGTTATGGTCCAAAAGCTTAATGGGTGATTTTTCAAGTAAAGCATGCTTTTAAACAACGATTGGAATTTTCACAGCTTGTTGGGAATTCTGTGACGTGAAAACTGAAAAACAATTTAAATTCACATGAGTGGAAAAATATGAGGAGGACTTTTATTGATGATGCTACTTGAAATTCCATTTAGTGTTTAGCATACATTTCCCTGCATTTTCATGCACAGCATTAAATGGAACATGTTCTACAGTTGTCTAAGTAATTTCAATATGGTCACAAAACATATCACAACTGTGATAATATGAGATTTGTAAGGGTTGTTCATTTCAGTTCAAATTGTGATCGGTTTGATTAGCAACCAAAAGCTGCAATTACGTCGATCAAAGAGAAGTCAGGCTTCATCTCTGTCTTTCTCTCTCATAACTGCATTAGTCTGCTATCAGTGGCTCGAGCCTCCTTCATATGTCTGCAATTACATTTTAGAATTAGCAACACAGGGCTTCAGACAAAATCAATAAAGGAGCCATTGGCTCCTATATAAAAAAAGGTGCCACATAATAAACGTTTTAATTCAATTTTATTTTATTTTTTTAACACTAACATTTCAGGCATACTGTCATGTGTTTATGCTTCCCCTCCTTTTACAGTATCAGCATTTTAAAGTTCACTTAAAGTGGGAGCTAAATGTCTTTTCCAACTTGAGAACTATTTACAGTCCCAAAGAATTGCTTATTACACAGAATCTTTGCCATTATCACTGACGTAACTATGTCAGCATCACTTGGCCACTGAGTGTAGTTTGGGCTCCTCTTCGATGTATCCTATAAATGTTGTCATATGTCTTGCACACATCCACACACGTCTGATTTTCTTCATTAGTAACACAATTATATAGGTGTTGGATTTTATCTTTAGCTCCTTGCATTTTCTTATCATGTAGACAACAGGTTAAGTAAAATATGAATATGCAATATAGCGCATATATTTAGTAAAATGCTCCTCTTTATAGTTATTTTTTCTAGCTGACTAATGGGCTTATGGATGCTCAGTTGTTGTTCTGAGGTAAATGTATTGTTATGTGGCATTGTTCACAATCTTTATAAGGTTTTCCACAGTTTGAAACACTAAATGAGCGCTTACATGAGACATATCCAACAGCACGGGTTGGACATATCAGTAAGTTGTACTGTAGGCTTATAATATACCTTCTGATGTCCAATCATGTTTATTTTGTACTATAGTAGTAAAGAGAAAGATTTGATAAGTTCACATGCCGTTTGATCTGAGGTGCAAAATCGCTCGCTCATGCCGCATTAAAGAGCACCAAAACAATATTTGCTTGTATTTAGTTATGAATTTGGCAGAATTTTAAAGCTGATACTTTGTTTATTAAAAGGTAACAGAGCACAAAACGTATTACGATTATTTGATGCTGACATCCCACCCTGGAAAAACTCATTTCAGCAAGGTAGTACTAAAAATATATCTTGCAAATTACTATTTTTGGTCGCAAATACAACCGATGTAGACATAGTCTGGAGCCCTGCAATGGAAGCGAGGGATGAGATGCGTAGGAAATTAGTCCTACACACAACAGCATTTTAAGAACAAAAACCCGATGAATGTCTTGAAATACAACATGTGAACAAGGTCTTGAGGTGTAGTAACCATAGTATAAGCAGAATAATTGACTCCAGTCCGTTGAATTATAAGAATATACACCTGAAGTGATGATGCGAACTATGCAAATTATTATTCCGGTAAAGGTGTTAGTCTCAAAAATAAGTGCATGATGTCCTTTTGAATATTGATTTCTTACCAGTTTTATTTACACTGGAGAGTTGTTCCAGGAAAAATTCAAATGTGAATAAATAAATAAATACAGATGCATACATGGCCATGGGCTAGAATCTTTTACAGTTTTTCTCGATTGCTAAAACACTATAACCAGGCTTTTGAACTAAAATTTCAAAACCATAATGCCATTTTTTTTAAAAAAGCACACCAATTTCCCTAAACACTACTCCCCTGCTTTGACACATGAGTCAGATTTGGTGAACTGTTACTGCAAAACTCTACACACAAATCCCTACATTTCTCAGTGCTTACACCATGTGGTCATTTAGAAAGCACTAGCATTCAGTATTGTTTACACAAACCAGCACAGTTTGAGCTCAATTAGCACACAATTACCCAAGTGGAAATACTAGGAGTCAAAATTTAATCACACACCAATCAGAACCTTCGATGAATAGATTAAAGGGACAAAGTCAGCTCAGTCAGGTTTGAAACAATGGATCCAGAGACACGTGAAGAAAGAGGTCAAGGACACCAGAAAGGAGAAGGAGTAGGGAGTGGAAGAAGAAATGAAGGAAGAGAAAGAGTAGGAGGTGGAGGAGGAGTACGGAGAGGAAGAGGAGGAAGATGAAGAAGAAAAGGAGAAAGAGGAAGAGGTTTTCGAACATCTTTCTGCCTGCATACTCTCCCTTTCTAAACCCTATAGAGGAGTTTTTTTTTCAGCACGGGGGTGGAAAGTATATGACTGAGAACCTTACATCTGCATTCACCTCCTCCAGGCCATGGAAGAAGCCTGCCTGGATATTTCAGTTGATGCGTGCCAGGGTTGGATCAGGCATGCAAGGGTATTTTACCCCCGCTGCCTGCCCAGGGCCAGTATAGCCTGTGATGTTGATGAGGTTCTTTGGCCTGTCCCAGACCAAAGACGGGATTGCTGGGGCAGAATACAGTAATTATTTTTGTTGTTGTTTGCTGTATTGTACTGTACTCTACAGTGCATTAAATTAAGGAATAAAACGTGCAAATGCATACTGTACATTTGTTGTGCCTTTTGTTATGTAAAGCTGGTCGCACACCAAGCGATTTTCAAATATTAACCGATTTTAAAACCATGCGAGACCACAGACATGAAGACAGTTTCAACCGATTTTTAGCCTTATAATCCTCTGAACGTGCACACTAGACGATTCAACAAGACCACACGCTTGATGAATATAGGAATGATTTCACAGTGACATGAGATCTCACGGAGACGCGCGAGATCAAACGTGACTAGAGAAGAAAAACAAATAGAGGACAATCAACGTCATCAGCTGGCTCTCCTGCCGTACATTTTGTTTCACAGTGAAAAACAAAGTATAAAAAGGAATATGGGTGATGTTTTCTGCTTTTGTGGCATGTTTGTGGCTGTCAAGCAACATGACTTATTACTGGTTTTTGTAGTATTGTTTTGAATTAATCTCATCGGAGTGTAAGACTGTGATGTAGTGTGTGTGTGTTTGAGGGTTTGTGTGTCATGTTTGAGAGCAAAGTTTGGTTTTTCAGCAAGATTGAGTTGTTTTGAGTGGAGAGCTTCATTTTGACCTGAATATAGGACGTTTGAGGAATTGAGTCAGAAGTTATGGATTTGTGTTTTGAAAAAAGAGGCATAATTTCAAGAAATGTGTTTAAGCAATCGAGAAAAACTGTAAATGCAGTAATAACTCAATAGATGAGAAAAACCTCTCATTAAAAATTGAACAAATCAGAAAATAGCTCAATTTTATCTTTGTTACATACCATTAAGTAGTAATTAATTAAACTTCCACCTTTCCTGGTCAGTTCAAATGTTAACGCCATAAACATACTGAGCGTTATGAATTCAATTACATACTGTACATTGCAGAAATGTCTAAATGTTTTCTATTGTCAGGCTCTCAAAACATATGTTACCTGATTTATTTGAACATATGCTCAAAGAAAATTTCCAGATTAAGTCAGAATTAATCACCGCAGCGGCATGGCAGAGCTTAAAAATAGACTCCAGTGTGAACTGACAGAACACTCTGCTGAACAACCTTCTGTCAGATTTCAGTCACATCTAGCATTTGTGTGTGTGCATATGCATTTAGCCTTATAATATATATATATATATATATATATATATATATATATATATATATATATATATTTTTGCAGGCAACTAGGGTTTACAGGGATGAAGAAGATAATCTTACTGATTCCTTGTGTGGTTGAGTTTTGTTAAGGACATAATAGGGAAAGGATTCAATTTCTTTTAATCTGTTTTCCTTTAGCCCTAATATTCTGCTTGGGTCTGAGAGATGCGTAGTCTTTTAAATAGCTCAAAATTGTACATAACATTGAAATGACGCATTGTAGCAATTTGCCTAATCATAACATTATTTATTATAAACAAAATCTCACCCTGATAACCCACTTTACCTGTTTGTGTTCCATGGAAATTGTAGTACAGCAACATGAATTACTGCAATGATATTTCACATTCTAACATATACACTCTTTCCAGTTGCTTATTTCTCCTTATTTATTGTGTTTTTGTACAGTGTATTTTTGCAGAGGTCAAAGTGACACCAGGGAGCAACATTTCTAGATTGAATGCCAGTCACACGTGTGTGTGTGTGTGTGTGTGTGTGTGTTTGTTTTATTTAGCCAATTTTTACTTTCTAGTTTACTTTCACTGTGTAAATTTAAATGTATTTAGATCTAGCTTACATAGTCTGAATCTGAATTCTTTTGGCAGGTTGCAGTTGCCAGGTGAATGAAGGATTTGTGTTAATATTGTAAAGAAATGAACTTGATTAGATGGCAGCTTTGAAGTGCCATGCTTAACTACTTCATTTCTTTAATTTTTCATCTTTGTTTCCTGAGAAGGTCCATTCATGGTTCATTAGATATTCTGTCAAAATGGTTCTGCTGGGAGAAGATTGAGATCCAGCATTTTTCTTTTGTTGGAACAGACAAATGTTTGCCGGGAGGTGTATCAAACATTTGCAAAGCTGCCTATTAGTGAAAAAAAGGATTAAATGGCTACTATTTATTCTGCCAGTTGTAGAAGGAGAGTTACCAGATTATTCTGGCTGGTGGCGAAATGCTAAATGTTATCAGCCTAATGTGGTTTTGAAAACTTGAATTTTTCAAAGCAATCAATAAGCAAACCATTTTCAGAAATAAACTTTCCAGCTTAAATTTTGTGGTAAATAAGTCATGCTTAGAGCGAGACCAGAAGAACTAATACAAGGCAATGTTTGAGGTAAATGTTGAAATGAAAGGTTATTATCCATTCATTTGTTCAATATTTTAGGCCTCTGCAAAAATAAATAAATAAATAAATAAATAAAATAAAATAAAAATAAAAAATCTAATTTATTATTTTAGAAAACACAAAAGCTTGCATGCAAGGAAATATTTGACTTTTAATAATCTTAGTGGTGAAAAGGAAATGGGGTGAGAAGTACACTCAAAAAATGGTGCTAAATAGCACTAAAAGTAGTTCTTTGGCTCGTAATCATAAGGGAACTACTTTAAGTGCTAGATTGGACCTATATCTTTAAAGATGGTGCTATATAGCACATTAACCACCCCAAAGAACCGCTGAAGAACCATTACAGGTTCTTTAAAGGTGCTACATAGCACTTAAATTGGTCAAAAAACACTTAGCGGTGCTATATTGCACCTCAACTAAAGAACCAATGAAGAACCAGTTTTTGTGTGTGTGTGTGTGTGTAGGGGTGCGCACAAATAGTCAAATATTCGATCTGTAATTATTATTTGAACTCTGCTCTGAAACTGAATAGTTTCACCATTTCAGTAGCTCACACAGCAGGAAGGAAACACAGGGAAAATATATATTTCAATACTTTCTCGCACAGTTATATCATTGGGTAATTATACTGTAAATAAAATGCGGGTATCAGGGAGCCGCTGTTAATATGCAGGGCATTTAAACTGCTTTCGAATGCACGATCGCTTTTTACTTTCGCTTTCAAGATTTGTGATCGCACGAACTCTGTTTATATGGAGCGGCAGTACTTACCACACATTTTACAAGATCAGATGCTTGTCAGTGGTGCTCAGGATATGTAAATCATTCGCCATCATCCTCAGTCATCTCTGCTTACTCTGTTTATGTGGTAAGTGAAATCTTATGTACTGCAATGTAACAGGTTACCGCTAGCAAGGAGCTAACCATGTTTCTTTAGTGGCTCGCGTTATTTTAGTGTTATTTGCTTTCCGTGCCTTTCTGAATACAGACACCAACCCATCCCTGCACTTCACATCCCCTGCACAGCCTGGAACATAACATTTATTCCCATGATCTACCATTTTCGCTGTTGTCCTCGCTTGTTTCTTCACAATACCTGGAGAACTTCTGATGGTTCAGCTGGCGGCTGCCCAAGAACATGGGCGGGTATATGCAAATGTTGGGGGCGTAACTATCAGTAATCCCGACTGTTACGTCACAGTCGGTTTTATGTTCTGATTCACCTATTTTTCAGTGGTCTTTTGCATTCACGAGATTTACATAAGAAGGAGGAAACAATGGTGTTTTGAGGTTCACGGTATGTCATTTCCATGTACAGAACTCTTATTATTCAACTATGCCAAGGTAAATACAGTTTTCCATTCTATGGCACCTTTAAAGTCAGTTCAAGTTGATTGTATTTGATCACAGAATGTCATTGTCTGCTTTGCAAAGTTTTGAATTACTTGTTATTGTTATCAGACTGGGGAGCCAACTTTCACACATTAACATGTGAAACAATATAAACATGATAAACATAGGCCGACTCTAGTGTGTGTATGGTCTGCAATTGGTATGGCTTGAATGCCTTTGTTCTTTTTATATATACATATGTGTGTGTGTGTGTGTGTGTGTGTGTTTATACACGTTTTCAACTAAAAAAAAAAACCCTCTAACTTAATGTTATTGTAGAACATTGTTGTGTATAATGCCTATAATCATAAGCTTGTTCAGAAATGGTGACAAAAACTTGTTTATTATTCAATTCATTTTTTATGAGCCCAAATATTGAAATACAATATTTTTGAAAAATGGGCTAGCGGATGTTTTTAACAAGTTAATTGATTTAGACATAATACTTTGAATATTGACTACTTTGTTGGCCAGAATTTTTAGAATTAATAATTCCCTTAAAATTATTCCTCGTGCAATGTACAAATGTGAAGTTCAGTTCACTCTACCTTCACACATTTCTGAAATACTCTAAAATTGTCATATAGACATTCCCCACCTACCCTTTCTCTCTCTCTGGCTTTGTTGCTTATCAGGAGCTTCCAGCTGTTGGTAGACTGTCCACAGAGACTGTTAGGGCAGAAGTCGAGTTGGCAACAGATGCCGGCTTTTCATTTCCCTAATTTCATTTCCTTATTTACTCCTCCTTCCCCCTAGTAATCCAGTTCACTCAGTTTTTCCCTCACTTTCTCTCTGTGGAATCTGTATCTCTTATGAAACACACTCTCTTTCTCTCACACACACGTACACATTCACACCTTTGTGGTGCTCAGCCTCAATCTCAAACTCTTAAATCACCAGGGTTTGAGATTAGAGATGTGCTTTAAGCTTGTCACTCAGGGGAACATGGGATGTACTTTGTTATAACACCATCTCCCATGTTCTGCTTTAATCTCATAATCCTGTCATTGAGGATTCAATAGGTTTGACTGTCCATCAGTCTGCATCTGAGAATGTCATATTTCAGAATAGTGAAATTAAAGAGTCCATCATACAGAAGATTAGAATAGTTTTATTTTGATTATAGTTCTGGTCATGTGGTCAAATCAAACTTGGACAGTATATACACTGAAAATGGTGTAGGATTTACTATGAAGCAATATGTATAAATGCAGCAAATATATTATATTATTAAATTATGTATGACTTTCAATCAATACTTATATCATTTATTCAAATGTTTTCATTTAAAATATTTATTATGGTAATAAAGTTACCCTTTAATTGTTTTCTCCCTATCTTTTGGTGTTAGCAGGGGTCACCAAACTTGTTCCTGGAGGGCCAGTGTCCTGCAGAGTTTAGCTCCAACCCTAATAAAACACACCTGAACCAGCTGATCAAGGTCTTTCTTGGTATACTTGAAACTTCAAGGCAGGTGTGTTGAGGAAAGTTGGAGCTAAGCTCTGCAGGACACTGGCCTCCAGGACCGAGTGTGGTGACCCCTGGTGTTAGTGTTAATTTTTGGATCATGTTTACAACCTGGAAACTTTTAAAAGCATAAGAGTCACAAACTTCTGACTGGCTTTATGAAAAGAGCATCATGTGATGTTCATAATACCATATTATTATAAAAAGCCTCATGTTTGTAGAACTCCATGTTAAAGTGTGCCAATTCCTGTACACTTGTTGACGTGATAAAAGCACTGATCCTTTCACCTTATTCATAGTATTTTTCTTCACGGCTTTCCAAACTATCATTACACAAACAGCACTATCCATCCTCACAAAGATAGAGGGCTGAAGGTCATCTCCACATTCAGCAACACTAATCTCTCTCCATTCCACCCTGCTAGAGGTAAAGCCACTTCAGAGCACAGCATGAGAGAAACCTCCATTACTGCGCTCCATGTTCTTCCTTGTTCCTCCAGTTTAGGGTCAGTCCGTGCTAACGCTAGCAGTGTTTACCGTGTGCCTGCTGCTTTATCATGTGGATGGATATGCCTTGGAAAGTTGTGGCCCATGTTAAATCAGGCGTTACATTCAAAACAATTGCCAGAAGGAGTGATATATGTGATATAGATTTGAGTTCTAAGTATATATGCGTATATGTATATATGCGTTATCATTTTTACATAGAAAAACATTTTAAACAAAAATAAAAATAACAAAAAAATTGTATATATAAAAAAAAAAGACAAAATGGTTAAAGTTTGTTGTTCAAACACCTCTCAAATTATCTTTGCCTAAGCTGAAATCAATGCCTAGTGCACAGTTAGTCAATCGCAAGAATCCTTATTTGAATACTGAAGTGATTCAATCAATCAAGATGAAAAAGAATACAAAAATGAAAGAATAGTTTATGAAAACCATGCACTCTTCATAAAATGCTATACATATCAGTGGCTGATTCAAGAGTCAGATCTCTCATGGTGTTTTTTTTTTTTTTTTGTCACTGTGAGCATGTATTTGGGTCCAGATGGGTTTTGTGATTGTTGTTTGTTAATGCAAAATTATAATACAGGTTAATACAGACAGTTGCTGAAAATTTGTGTTGATTTTGAGGTGAAATTACCCACGCAGCACTCTGGGTTTTGACATAAACATAGTGAATCAATCAATGATTCATTCAAACATTGATTGGTGGCATTGACTAGAAAACACACTCTGACAAAGTCAGAATGGGACTATCAGCATTGCCAGGTCTGCAGACACACGAGTTGTACGTGATAGAACTCTCCTCATACTCTCTTATGTGTTTGTGTTAAATCAGGTTACTCGCTGTTCGCTTTCTTTTTCCATGGCCCGTCTGTCTGGATAATCTTGTTACGTTTCGTTTTTCCAGAGGGCCAAATTCTGCTTGCTCGAACGTAAGTGAAGCATCACTTTCACATCAATTTCATTTAGAGTCGACTCCAAGGGCTCAAACTGTTAGAACCCTCAAGGCTCGTCTTCAAGCTAGCCAATCGTATCCCAAGTTACACCTATATAGTTAACACTGTCAAACTCTGGCATAAGAGAATGTACATATCTGCAATCCCTTAAGTCAGAAATTGTAATTCTCATTTCAAGTCAGTGCACTATAAAAGGGATAACATAGTAAAAGAAACTGTGTCATTGGAAATGCAGTCACGTCTTAAGCTTCCATTGTTGCTGTTCTGATTTACGGTTTAATACCAGCTGAGTTAGATCTGAATCACCCTGCACCTAATTTCATTTTGGCCGGGCTAGATAACGTATGTTGCGCTCACGCGTAATTAAATGACTGCGCACCACTGTGAACAGGAAGTTCATCTCTGTTTTCCATTGTGTTGTAGGTTTTTGCCATTCTGTTCACGCTCTGTTGCCCGTGGCCTTGACTGACGTCCTACACAGCAGGTTTTCTATTGATTGTATTGGAAATAAGGTGGTGGAAAGGGTGAATACCTTTTCAGAAGTATTGTGGCAGAGATTTGATTCGACAATAATGAGCAATTATGAAATCCTTTGCCAAGATGTCTTGCCACAAACTATAGAGGATAAAGACACTGCTTGAGTCTGACAGTCTTTTAAGGGGTATTTTTTTTAGCATTGTTACTTTTCTTTTTGTTGCATAGGGCATTTTTT
Source organism: Spinibarbus caldwelli (assembly GCA_039654775.1). Classification (NCBI taxonomy): domain Eukaryota; kingdom Metazoa; phylum Chordata; class Actinopteri; order Cypriniformes; family Cyprinidae; genus Spinibarbus; species Spinibarbus caldwelli. Next base: position 27,973,751 of record CM077226.1, on the reverse strand, counting down.
TACAAGCGTACTGGGGTGATACAGCTTTTATAGTGCTGTTTTTCTTTTCTTTTCTTTTCTTTTTTTTTTGTTTAAATTAAACTATTTATTCATTTGATGTTTTTTTCTGGTAAAATTATTGATCACAACAACAACAAAAATTTGATTCTGCAATAAGTAGCAATCTCAAAATAATTTCTCTTTTTTTTAAGAATAGGTGTTTTTCTTTTTGGCTTTTGGATCAGTTTTATAGTGCTCTCACAAAACACTTTGACCATTATTGAATAATAGCAAGTAAAAAGATTCTTTCACATGTTAATTAGCATAATAGTGCACTTTTATTAATAAGAAATCATTATACTCCGCCCACTTTTAATGCCCTTGAGGTATTCAAGCTCAAATGTGCCTATATTTTGCTTCAGTGGTTAATGGAAAGACTTTCAAATCAATCTTATCAAACCTTATCAAACCCGGTCCATAATTACTAGCAAAGAAGATATGGAAGCTCCACTATTATTCTTTAATTAAAATGGAAGCACACTGCTGTTGCAATTCTTCTGAAATAGATCAGAATCGCATGACATTAGTAGCTAAAAATGATCAGAGTAGGAAGCAGAAGCCTTATACTATTTTTAGAGTAGTTTTAAACCTTTTTCATTCATGGACAGCAGAACACTTCCCACACATATGCTCATACGTGCGAGGGCATGCATTGCCATTGCATTTTGACAATTTGCATGGATAAAAGTGGTTTGAGTAATGATAGACAGCTTTTTCACTGGACCAAATCCAACTGAAATGCTAGAATGTCCATCTGTTACAGCTCAATCCAGTGAGCCAGGCAGCTCAATTTAGTCTCATCTCTGTGTTGAAGAACTGACATCAGAGAGGAAGAGGAGAGAGAGAGTTTTGTTTACTGAGTGGAGACCAGCTGAAATCGCGTTTGGTCTCGTACGTACCTTGTAAGTGTCTGCGCTTGCGCGGCCATTTATTGTGATTAACAGGAAAGTGTGTTCAAGTGCCAGCAGAAGACGGTGTAAGAAATACTCTTTGAGAGAAGCAGTCTATCAGCAGAAGTTAAAAGTAGCTCGTAAGTGTATTTACTTGTCTCATTAGTGTTTAGTGCAGTTGCCATTGTTAGGAAACTCTTGTTTTGTTTACTGAGTGGAGACGTGCTGAAATCACGTTTGGTCTCGTACGTACCTTGTTAGTGTCTGCGCTTGCTTGGCTATTTATTGTGGTTAACAGGAAAGTGTGTCCAGCTGAATTCAATTAGTGATTTGTTAGACGGGTATAAAAAAGTTTGTTATACCGCAGCAGCGGTCGCGGCAGCCCTTGTCGTGTGAAGACCGAAGTGTGTAAAGACCATCGACTCTACCGAGCGACTCCACTGGACAGGGACACCGGCAAGGGATAAGTATCGCTTTTCATTTATTCTCTTTCCTATTACTTGTTTCACTTCTCTTTTAGTTTTTATAACCATATCTTACTTATATGTTTGGCACAGTTATTTTTTTAGGATTACTGTTAAACTAATGTAGTTTGATTTGTATATGTTATATTTGTATATCTATTTTAATTTTAGTTACAGTTGTAGTAATGTTTGTCATTTTATTAGTTTTTTTCTATTATGTCTGTATAAGTTATTTATTAAGTTTTAGTTTTATTTAATTTGAGTTATTTTAGTACTTCAACAAACTACATGGAAATGAAATAATATTGAATTTATGGATATGTGTGTGTGTGCATATATGTCTCTCTGTGTGTGTACATACACGTAGTTGTTTTTGGTGTGTTAAAATCATTATTACACTCTTATACCTTTTGTTCTCTTAATATTTTGAATTGTTTGTAGCTTTATTTTGTTTTCATTTAAATGTTAAGTTTAGAAATTTTGTCATATGCATTTCTCATTTTTATTTAATTAATTTTTTAATGTGTGTGTATATATACTATTTATAAAGTTTTAGCTTTTAGTTTTGGATCCGTTTTAGTTGTTTTAATACTACAATTGATTGTTTCTGCTGTCCTCATTTGTAAGTCGCTTTGGATAAAAGCTAAATGACTAAAAGTAAAGTAAAGTAAAGTAAAGAGAGGAAAAAGAATCCAGATATTAAATTGGTCTTAGACTAAAATGTTTACACTGACTGCTTTAAATCAAATGTTTCAAACTGCTTTAAATGACAGAGTGAATGTTGTATAGGTAAAAAGTTCTGTGCTCTCTAAAATTAAGAACCTGTAAATTAATCAAATCCAAATATGATGCTGTAGACATTTTAAGTATTTTAATATAACATTTCAATAATCTAGAAATTTTTAGTAATTTACAGTTTGGATACAATAGTATTGTAAGCACAGTAACTTTGTCAGTTTTTACTCTGCCAAAGAATAACAGTTTCCTAAAAAAGTCACAGCAAACAACGGTATAAGCAACACAATGGTGACATTCCAGATTAAAGCAATGTTTTTGAACAAATCATTTGAGTGAATGATTCAATGACTGTTTTAAAATGACAGTTTGTTTCCTTTCTGAATGAATTAACTCCGTTAAACAAAAGATTCAAAGTTTCACTGAAAGACACTATAGTCATTTGGCGTAATGATGTAGCTGCAAAGACAGACACTGAAAAAAAGGCTTTCTTTGCATGGTAAATGATCATTCACCATAAAAGTGATCAATTACCATAAAAAAAAAGATAATTAAATGCTGTTTGTGTATACAGTTAATGAAGATGTTAATAAATTCCGTATTATTAATTAAACAGTAATGGTACTGTGGCTTGCCTTTTGGTGTCCAGTGTAAAACTGGGTCCTGAAGTGAATCCCCAAATTTAAGTTAAAGCATATTTCGGTAGATATATTATAATCATGCAGCAAAACTGAACGATTCTGAGGTGGATGACAGTCTAGGCGTGACACGATGTCACACTGGAATCAGTCTTTTGTACACCATCTAATGAATCAAAGTGGTTCTGCCTGGCCTCATCATTAGTTAAAGAAAAGACACTGATTGCCTAATGGATGACTATAATTTCCCACACTTCCACATTAATCAATTCCCCAAATTGCTTAGAACCATTTAAGTCCTGTTCAGTAATGTAGGTTCAGTACTGCTTTCAGTGAGTGTTGTTGAAACCAAATGCCTGTTTAAATATCACCTATTTTTGGTTGATAAAACCATTTTTGTAGCATTTTCTCTGAATAATGTTTCAATGAGTGTTTTATAACCTGCTACACTATTGCCGATGGCACACACTCTGTTTTTTGATCATAAGTACATAAATATGATAAATATTTCGTGTCAGTTTTTCCTTTATCTTGCTTCTCAGTGTAAACAAAAAAAAGATACAAAGGGTAGTGCTAGTCTTTCCAAGGTCTGACAGGTTGCTGTTGTTTTTCTTCTGTTCAAGAAGCTGTGGCCCAGTCTGGAGGTCAAGGTTATAGTGGAGAGGAGGGGGGCTGCTCTGTCAGAGATAAGAGAGCAGAGAATGATGTGGCCAAATGGCATGGAGAGAGAACGGGAAGAATTATCTGATATTCCCAGGACTTAAGCTTGACTGTGAATGCCATCCAGCACCAAACAAGATTCTATTCTTTCTCTCTGAAAGGATTCGTAACTGTTCAACCTTGTAGAATTTATTGTTTTTTTTTTTTTTTTTTTTTTTTGGGCTCAGCAGGAAGGGCCTGCATTTACTTTGTACTGTGGTATTTTCAACATGAGGGGATGGACACTCATCAAACTCTTGAAAAATAAAGATGAGGACGGACATTTATTTTTAGCTAAGCTCACCGCAAAGTAGGCCACTTCTAATGTGATACGTTGTCTATTACTGAAGCAGAAATCTGAATGGCTGGCTTGAAAAGACAAGTCTAATTAAAGTATCTTAGGTATTTTCATGTCATTACTGAGTAACTTGAGCTGACTTGATAATGGTGAGCTAAACAGTCCTTTCAACCTCATAAAGCTGTAATCCACTTTGAGAATGTCAGATATTTTAACAATTCTATGCAGCCTTGTCTTTGTGATCACAAATAAAGCCATAGTCATAGTTATGCCCTGAGGGAAGATGTTGCACTTTCATATCTATGGAGTTCAGATATTTAGCCTACTTTTGGTATCAACTTTATTTCAGACCTTTGATTAGATACTTTTATACTTTGGAAAGCAATATTTTTGGGACATTATTTTGATCAAGTGGAGACTCAAATGAGATTAGGGTTTGTTTCCATCAAGACTCTTACTTTCCATTTAATTTCATTGCATATATATTCATTCTCACTATATCAAGCACCTGTTGTGGTTTCCTTGTTATTCTGTTGCTTTTTTTCCTGGCTTTTACTTTTTCTGTCATGGCATCCCATAGAATTTGAAATTCCCAAAGCCTTTAAATTTGACGGTTAATATTCCTGGTGGCAAATTTGAGGTCTGTACCAGCAGATCAAAGTTGTGCATGTATTTCTGCATATACCTGGAATAAATATAATTATTTTTCAACAGTTTCTTTTTCTCATGATAATTTGAGTAAATACTGTATTTTCTACGATTTTACTTTCATTATTATTATTATTATGATTATTATTATTATTATTATTATTATTATTATTATTATTATTATTATTATATTGATTGACTAATTTTTTTTTTTTTTACTTCTTATTCAGCATTCAACAAATCTTTGGTGAGGCCATCTTCAGACTTATCTTTTTGATATTTGTTTCTATCTCCATTTTGAATTTTATTGGAAATTCTGTCATTTTGTTTTATGTGACTGCCAATTTGGAGGCAGTGCCAAAAGATATGGCAGCACCATCTAGAGGTCAAAATATACAGTATCTAAATTTAAATAAACACTGCCGATTGTCTGTATAGCTTCATTTGGTAATATGCCACCTATTGGTCAAATATTTGCATTTGTATTATAAGTAATTCTACTCACAATTTCTTGCTGTCTTAAACTGAACATTTGTGCCACTTGCTCAACCAGCAATTGCTACTTGCAGTTAGATATATTTTTGCTCAGTTGGAAGATCACCCTCTGATGTCACAGCGGTCAGTGTGTTTGACAAGGCTTATATTCAGGCTAGCCAGTCTTTTGACCTACAAAATCTTCCTCCTCCTTATGTCAGTGTTTGTGCTGACAGCTGCTTAATGTCAACTCGCTGAAGCTAGCAGTACAGATCTGATCATACCAATCCCCCACTATGGCTATCTATAGCGACAGACCTTCCTGATTTCAGGAAATTCATTCAACATCATCCATTTCTAATTTTGTAGTTATCAAACACCGTAGCGCAGCTGTTATGTTTTTTGATTAAAACTCCACACTTTTTTTGTTCTAATTCTCTCTGTCTGTGATCCTTTACTGTCTGTCATCTGTCATATTTTCTGCGCTTTAGAGCTTTGTATATGCACACAAACAAAATCTTACAATCCAGCCAAACAAACACTTTCAAGCCTTGTTTTGGCTTTTTAAGAAACCAATAGCAGTAAACCAGTGGTGGGAAAAAGTAATTCCCTAAACATTCAGTTTCCTAATGGACTTCATAATTGGTTCTGTTAATACACATAGAAAAAAAAAATATTGGTTTTGAATTCTTGGAAGCGCCATAAACAACCAACACTGGGAGATAAACTCATAATGGAATTGCAAAGTCACAAACAGCATTTGCTCACCTCATTTTTCAAAGGCCAGCTGCTGGATTGCCAATGTGTTTGGGTGCAAAGTAATCCCAACTAAACATGTTTAGTTCTAAACTCTTGATCCTGGTAAGTGTTCATTTTGCAGAAGCACAGCGCTGTAGAAATTTTCCTCTGTCTGAATACTTAAAATCATATTAATTTGTTTTAGAATTGTAAACAAAACTCAAATGGCTAAAATGCTGTTTATTGTAAAATTATGGAAGTAACAATTTTCACATAGGACAAGGAAGAAAATTTGTTGACCTTTCACTCAATTGGGGTTGCTTTTGTAATATAAAGGCCAGTCCATCTTCTGAACAGATGAGGCGGACTGAGTTTAAAAACAATTTACTTTAATAATAGTGTCTGTGCATGTACTGTGATGCACATTTTGCATCCTATTCTGAGACAGGCCATTGAGTTTGCTGTGTTAGCAGACTATAACCTCAAAAGGCCAATTGACTAAATTAGTATTGTGCAAACATTTAAATGAAGTCATTGTCATTGTTGTCAGTGCACACACCTCCATGCAAACCAGGCCTGTTATAGATTTCATCTTCTTTATAAAAGTCAGTGCTATTTAATAAGCATTGTGCTTTTATTGTTCATGGAAAGCATGCAGTAAATGGATCTTTATTGTAAAGAGATGTTTGTCTATAATGATCATGGCAACAGTAACTCAAATAATCATCAAATGTTTGAAGAAAGTTGTAATAGATCATATATCCATCCACGTGGTGTAGTCAAGCACACTTTAGCTTTTTAAAAAGTGGATTCAAGTGTCTGGATCACAGCAGAGAAGCAATGACGTGAAGTATGCTAGACTGCAGTAGTATGCACTTGACATTTTATATAACTTTATTTTATGTAATAAATATTTGTTGTATTTTACATAAATATTTAAATGATATCCTTAGTGTTTAAGTGCATGGCAGACCAACAGGTTACTGTACATGGATATTGGCATTTCAGGCATTTAAAATTGCGTCCAAGTATGCAATTTTCAATGTGGCTTTCATAGAGTCAGATAATGCCATGTTAGATAACTGAAAAAGCGCATTAGGTAAGTGAGAGCTGACAAAAACTATTAAGAAATAAGCACAGAGCGAAAAACAGATCTAATGATCCCTTTGTCGTTTTGAGCTAGAATGACAGTTACAGGTGCATTCGTGCTGATCACCAATTGAGCACCACCTGTAACTTGTCTTTGCCTGAAATCCTTGATGAAAAGAGAACAGTTTGACTCACTTGTGAAAATAATGTGTTTTAGAGGGAGGAAAAGAAGGGGGGGGGGGGGGGGGGGATCAGTGAGAGTGAAATCTGTGGTATTTTAGCCCTATTATTTCCGTTCACAAAGATTTCATTCTGCCTAGCTGAATCTGCCCTGTATTAACAGTGATTGCCTGGTGGTTCAGCTACCTACCAGCAGGTCTCCAAATGTTCTCACTGAGAGACAGGCCTGCCATCAGCCTCATGATTATAGGACACTGGACCCCTGTTTGGATCTATTAGACCCGTCCAATCAGAAGAAGCCAGATGAACACTTTGATCAGAAAAAGGGTGCATGTTCCGATGGTTAATATGATTTTAACATTTCATATTTTTTAAATCAAAAGGGCTTGTTAAATAACCTTCAATTTTACACTTAAGTGCATGAGTACTTTAAAATTTGCGTGTCTGTGATGTGTAACTCTAAATTTCTTGTCTGTGTAAAGGTGGAAGCTTTATGGCGGTGATTGTCATCGAGTGTTTTTTTTTTGTTTTTTTTTTGATGCAAGGACCCCTAAATTTAATCATTATCCCCCTGCGACCCTATTCCTAAAATATGAACACAGCTATATAAAGAATATTTATGTATAAAGCCTTTATATATAGTGTGTGAGGAAAATACAAATTATGATATTATAAAAACAGCATGCTTTTTGCTAAATTAAATAGTTGTCTGTACCAAAAAGAAGTAAAGGATATATACTTTGTATTAAGTTCATATTAGACTGTGAATTTTATAATAATAATTATTTTTATATTTATATAATTATTAATAATAAAAATAATTGTTATAAAAGTTTTCCAAAGTCTAATATGGAAATAATAATATAAATAATATATTATTATTTATTTTGACTTTTTACTTTTTTTTTTTTTTTTTGCAATGAGTATATTGTTTTTTAAAATCCATGTTCTACATGACTCGCATTGTTTTGTTTTTATAGAATGAGTTGATAGACACAAATCCGCAGCATTTCAGAAAATCATGGTTTGCTTACTGTGCTGTTTAATAACCAAACAGCATGCGACGACATGAATTGGGTGTGTTGAAAGATTAAATTCTGTTATGGGAACAGCACTGACCATAACCTATTGTTTTAGATCATCTTCTGCGTCAAACACAAGAAGAAACCACACACCACGAGAAAAACAATATCTGGGCGAACGATACAGAGTAGTGACTTTATGAATTAGTTTGATGTTATTGACAAATCCTCAGCGCACCTGACAATTTCAGTCGCAGCTTTTTAATGAGGAAACATTGCCGTGTCACTTATCGAATGTCTTTTAGAGTATTGTTGTGGATCATTACAGAGTTAATCTGTGGCGTCTGTGCAGGTGTGAGCTCCACACCGTTGTTGCTTATCAAGTGTGACACATTGATCAGTGACCTTAATATCCTCGTATTGATTTCAGTTGGCTTTGGCTTCATCCTTAAGCTACCAATAAAAAATCTCATCCACCCCAAAGCCAAACTTTGGTTTCCAAGGTGATTCTGGGGACGATGAACCAATGGCAATCTTAAAACAAAACTTGGCAGAATTGAACACTTATTTACTTCCACCATAAATCACTATGATTGATTAGATTTGAAAGATTAAAAAAAGGAAAAAGCAGGGCCTTCTTTTCAGCAGAGGTTTCTGGCTGTGGAAGTGCATTTCTAGCTTTCGAATGCTTTTTGGACGAGTTCTTGATCTTAGAGCGACGACAATGCTGCTTTGAGTGGATTGGGCAGGTTTACATGGTAATCGGCATAGATAGCCACCAACCAGCATGTTTTTGCAGACTTTAAGGGGATTTAAGACAGTGCAATCATGGATGAGAGCGAGCTGTAGGACAGCTCAGCTGACTGTGGCTCCATCAAGTTCATCCGCTTGCAGGATGACTCTCTCCCAGCCCACGTTTTTGGAAGGCTTTCTCCAAGAAAGAAAAAAAAAAAATCCACATTTACCACAGGCACTTCTGAGAAACGGCATTCTGCCGCACATCCCAAAGCTTCTCTTGTGACTCATAGAGTACCAGATACACAGCTCAACTCTTCTGCTCTCGTCTTTCAAAGTGTTGATGCAAGATAAAGACTCAATTCTCAACAGGTCCAGCAACAGATAAGACTTGAGCTTCAGGGCACTCCAGCATGATAGAGTTTCTCGGTGAGCTCCCAGAGGGCCTTATCTGATCCAGGGAGTGCTGATCAGAAACCGTGGAGGAGTGGGATACATCCCAGGATGATTCTGGCCTCCACAGATGTGACCGTCACTTCACCTGCCACAATACCCAGAGCGTAACTTTTGCATCATAGAAAAAAAAAAAATACTACAGTTGAGCTCAAGAAAAATAAATCTACTCCTTGATGATTGCCATACCTCAATTGCTTACACAGATTTTCTTACATTTTAATCAGTTTTTAATCACTTTTCCCCATTCTATTATTACGTGTGAGGCAGAGATGGCTATTTGAGTTAGTGACTCGGACTCGAGTCGCATTTTTATACACTTCAGGCTCGACCTGAAATGACTCCAGACTTGACTCGAAGAAAAGGACTCGTGAATATTTTAAAAGCAACTCGAGTCTTTTATCCTTAAATACTTATATAACTGATTTTCAAAAGGAGGACCGCAACCGCACCCCGGCATCCATCCGGACCGCGAGCCGTAACAGCAGCACCATTTTAAGAGAGCAGCGCGTCAAAACAGCGGAGCGGATCACATAACATGTGTTCAGGGTGGTTTATGGTAAATATCTTTCAGCGCTATATCGTCTAGTATTTTTATCTAAAGCCAAACACGCTTAATTCAAGCCCTTTCAGCTCCGTGCGCTTTGTCTCTCTCTCTTTCTCTCTCCAGACGCGCGCTGGCACCACCTGTTGACGCGGTTATTTTAACAACAAAAGAAACACGGTGAACACCAAAATTATAGATTACTTTCACTAAAACACAGCAGGAAAAAAAAAAACACTATTCTGCTAATATAGTTATTTTTCTTACTATCTATTTATCTATTTATAACCTATGACTCTGACTATTCAGATCAAATGTGACAAGACGTTTCTTATCTTTTAAATGTTCTGAAGAACATTTAAAAAAAAAAAATGACAATTATAATTGGGGAAATTGTTGTTAGATGACTAGGATGGAACTTAAACTTTGAAACTGTTAGTTATCTTTCTGCTCAAGATGAGAACGTTTTGATTATTGTAGCTACACTGTTTTTAGTAGGCTAGATACTGCTTTTAAGTAAAATATTAAAATAGTATAGATTTCAGGAGGAAAAGCCTGAACAGAATCAGTATTTATTTATTTTTTTTCACATGGCCTCTCATGTATCTAAATGTAAAAATACAATACATGTAAAAAAAAAATATTTATTTATTTGTTTGTTTGTTTTGTCCGGACCTTTGCTTGGAAGACAATATAGTCCGTGCTTCTTGGAACATTAATTGAATACCCCTGAGTTATGTAGCCCCTGCTACAGAATTTGTTACGGTTTTATATTTCATATGCAAGTAAAGTTTATGTTAATATTGAATAAAGTTATAAGTGTACTGGAAAAAAAACAAAAAAAAAAAACACTTTGAGAACTTTGAGAGAACCTAAAATGTTGGGCCTGTCAATTTTATTTATTTATAATGTAATTGGGTGCCTTGTGAATAATGACCAATCAGGTATCAGGATATGGGAGGGGGCAGAACGAAGAACGAGAAAAAAAGAGAAGGATAAGAGCGAGAGAAGGGAGATGAATGTTGTGGAAAAGTTCATTTATTTCACTAACTCAACTCAAATTGAGAAATTTGTGTATTAAATAAATTCAGTGCACACAGACTGAAGTAGTTTAAGTCTTTGGTTCTTTTAATTGTGGTGATTTTGGCTCACATTTAACAAAACCTACCAATTCATTATATCTCAACAAATTAGAATATGGTGACATGCCAATCAGCTAATCAACTCAAAACACCTGCAAAGGTTTCCTTAACCTTCAAAATGGTTACACAATAGCCTATACAATCATGGGGAAGACTGCTGATCTGACAGTTGTCCAGAAGACAATCATTGACACCCTCCACAAAGAGGGTAAGTCGCAGAAGGTCATTACTGAATGGTTGGCTGTTCACAGAGTGCTGTATCAAAGCATATTAAGTGAAAAGTTGACTGCAAGGAAGAAATGGGGTAGGAAAAGGTGCATGAGCAACAGGGATGACCACAAGCTTGAGAATACTGTCAAACAAAGCTGATTCAAACACTTGGGAGAGCTTCACAAGGAGTGGACTGAAGCTGGAGTCAGTGATCAAGAGTCACCACGCTCAGACGTATTCAGGAAAAGGGCTACCAAGCCACTTCTGAAACAGAAACAATGTCAGAAGCATCTTACCTGGGCTAAGGAGGAAAAAAACTGGACTGTTGCTCAGTGGTCCAAAGTCCTCTTTTCAGATAAAAGTAAATTTTGCATTTCATTTGGAAATCAAGGTCCCAGAGTCTGGAGGAAGACTGGAGAGGCACAGAATCCAAGCTGCTTGAAGCCCAGTGTGAAGTTTCCATAGTCAGTGATTAATTGGGCTGCCATTTCATCTGCTGGTGTTGGTCCATTGTGTTTTCTGAAATCCACAGTCAACGCAGCCATCTACCAGGACATTTTAGAGTACTTCATGCTTCCTTCTGCTGACAAGCTTTATGGAGATGCTGATTTCATTTTCCAGCAGGACTTGGCACCTGCCCACACTGCCAAAAACACCAAAAGTTGGTTAAATGACCATGGTGTTGGTGTGCTTGTCTGGCCAGCAAACTCACCAGACCTGAACCTCATAGAGAATCTACGGGGTATTGTCAAGAGGAAGATGAGAGACACCAGACCCAACAATGCAGATGAGCTGAAGGCCACTGTCAAAGAAACCTGGGCTTCCATACCACCTCAGCAGTGCCACAGACTGATCACCTCCATGCCACGCCGAATTAAGGCAGTAATTAAAGCAAAAGGAGCCCCTTTCAAGTATTGAGTACATGTACAGTAAATGAACATACTTTCCAGAAGGCCAACAATTCACTAAAAATGTTTTTTTTTTATTGGTTTTATGAAGTATTCTAATGTGTTGAGATAGTGAATTGGTGGGTTTTGTTAAATGTGAGCCAAAATCATCACAATTAAAAGAACCAAAGACTTAAACTACTTCAGTCTGTGTGCATTGAATTTATTTAATACACAAGTTTCACAATTTGAGTTGAGTTAGTGAAATAAATGAACTTTTCCACGACATTCTAATTCATTGAGATGCACCTGTATATATGTGATTTTCTTTAGAAATACGAGCATTGTAGTCCATCTCGTGGACATTAGAGTGGACTTTGAGTAAGTGAACTTTTTGAGTTACTGCTGGCTAAGCGTGACCGCGAAGTTCCCGACTAATTTAAAGTGCGTCACAGACATTAATAGGAGAACAATTGGCGGCGAGCCAATGCATCTCGCATAAACTGTCTAGGATTGCGCTCATTGATAACGAGAGTAATAAGGGGAACGATAACGTATGTGGACTGTGGTGACTGGATTGCCGTCCACCGCTGACCAGAGTTCAGAGGATTCAGAGTTCGGAAGGGCCTTGCCGCAGTAGGAAGTGCCTGCGCTGCCTGGAGGATTGGATTAACGTTGACGTCTGCCAAATGTGTTTCGGGGGGATGGTTTCCAATCAGGAAACCAACAGACTGTGACTGTGTATGATCTTGATTTAAATTATTGATATCGTAAACACAGGTACCTGTTTTCAATCTTAACTTATTTTGTTTGTGGCTCAAGTGAGTGAAGTGGCCGTTTGTTTTTGGCCTCTACGAACACGAGCAGCGACACAGGCCTGCAACAGGAACTGAGTGGTATTTCCCATAGTATTTGACGGTTTAAAGTGTTATATTACATTAATCTGTGACGGTTCTTTATTTCTTTCATATTGCTGACTGTTTGATCTTACATGTAAAGCTCATTTTGACAGAAAGGGATTATACAATTGTGGTTTAACAGCAATTTTATTGAAATTAAACAACTGTAACACAAAATAATTACAGTTTTCCATTTTTTATCGGCAACAGATTCATTTCATTTAAGTAAATTCAACTTTTGGTTAATTTTTTTTTTGGCTCTGTGGTGACTTGTATTTATTTTTGCTGATAGTTTGAGACAAAGGCCTGACATAGGCACGAATTTAAACAAATTGAACCCATCATATAGAAGACCCGGGGCGTCACCCATAAAATTCCCAGTGATGGGAAGGGGGCGTTACACAAAATGGAGGCACCGCTGGGATGGGTTTCATAGATTTGTGGCTATCTAGAAGGTCCATTTGCCTCTAATTTTGTTGATTGTCATTTGTGAGAATATGGAACGTGTATTGTACCATAAATATCAAGATACACTCCATGACTGGTGTAAGGGAGAGGCACTTGACCCAGCTCATGCCATACTAATTGCTGGGGTAGAGGAGGATGTTAGCATAAGCCAGATTGAAGAGCTGATGCAAACTGTGTGCTGTTGGGGTCATGTAAGAGTAAGAGGCAGGATCTACAGTGTTGAAGCAGGAGGATTGCTGGTTCTGTGTGAATGTAGGGAAGAAATAAACCCACAGAACATTCCTCCTGAAGTGAGAAGTGATAATGGCACTATTGTATGGTACAAAATGGTGGTTGATACAAAGCTTGGTTCGTCAGGTGACTTTGTTGGCAAGCTAGAGGATTTCCTGCAAGCTGAGGGTAAAACAGTTGCTGATCTCCAAGATTATGTAGCTACCTCAGCACCTGCTAAAGGTACTGAAGAATCCCTTATTCATGCTATGGCTGAAGTGATGAAGCAGTCTAACAGAAGTATGGCAGAGAGTCACAGTTATCGTCGACTTCGAGTGTTTTCTGGTATTACTCCCACCCCAATGGGAGAAGAACAAGTTGAGTATTGGCTTGAACAGGCAAGAGTGATGGTAGATGGCAGTGATTGTCCTGAAAGAGAGAAGAGACGTAGAATAATAGAAAATATGAGGGGTCCTGCACTAGAAATCATTAGGTCCTTACGTTTCAGCAACCCTGAAGCTAGCTCAGATGAGTATATTTCTGCCATTGATAGGGCTTTTGGATCTCCGGTGACCGGAGAAGATTTGTACTTTGCATATCGTCTTATTCAGCAGAAATCTGGAGAAATGTTATCTGACTATATGCAGAGACTTGAACCTTTTTTGGCAAAAGTAGTCAAAAAGGGGGATGTTAGTGCTCAGGACATGAACAGAGTGAGAATTGAACAATTATTGCGAGGAGCAGTAGGAGCTGACCTTATGCTCTTGCAGTTACATCTCAAAGAGAAGAAAACTGACCCACCTTCTTTTCTTGAGCTGCTTAGTCAGATTAGGGCTGAGGAAGAACATGAACGATCACGGCGTAAAGTTCATGCAAGAGTTCGGAGCGTTGGAGCACAGGATTGTGTCTCTGAAGCTGATGTAGATTTGCGAGAGCTTAAAGCTGATGTGAAGGCTCTGCAAGCCAAAATGTCTGAACTGAAAATGAAGTCTAGCCAGAGTCGGAAAGCGATGATCCAGTAGCAGTTGTAAATGAACGGACTGAGGTGAATTACCCTAGACTTGTATTCCCCTCTAATAAGGACGGTAGGTCTCATGGGGCATGAAGACCATTTAAAGGCGGGGAGAGTGTAGCCCCTGCTACAGAATTTGTTATGGTTTTATATTACATATGCAAGTAAAGTTTATGTTAATATTGTATAAAGTTATAAGTTAAAGTGTTCTGGGGGGGAAAAAAAACACTTTGAGAGAACCTAAAATGTTGGGCCTGTCAATTTTACTTATTTATAATGTAATTGGCTGCCTTGTGAATAATGACCAATCAGGTATCAGGATATGGGAGGGGGCGGAACGAAGAACGAGAAAAAAGAGAAGGATACGAGCGAGAGAAGGGAGATGTCGGCTAGATATCGCCCTGTATGTATGTGATTTTCGTTACAAATACGAGCATTGTAGTCCATCTCGAGGACATTAGAGTGGACTTTGAGTAAGTGAACTTTTTGAGTTACTGCTGGCTAAGCGTGACCGCGAAGTTCCCGACTAATTTAAAGTGCGTCACAGACATTAATAGGAGAACTATTGGCGGCGAGCCAATGCATCTTGCATAAACTGTCTAGGATTGTGCTCATTGATAACGAGAGTAATAAGGGGAACGATAACGTATGTGGACTGTGGTGACTGGATTGCCGTCCACCGCCTGCGCTGCCTGGAGGATTGGATTAGCGTTGACGTCTGCCAAATGTGTTTCGGGGGGATGATTTCCAATCAGGAAACCAACAGACTGTGACTGTGTATGATCCTGATTTAAATGATTGATATCGTAAACACAGGTACCTGTTTTCAATCTTAATTTATTTTGTTTGTGGCTCAAGTGAGTGAAGTGGCCGTTTGTTTTTGGCCTCTACGAACACGAGCAGCGACACAGGCCTGCAACAGGAACTGAGGGGTATTTCCCATAGTATTTGACGGTGTTGTGCCCATTTTCGACCCCTGCCCAATTATTACCCCCTCTCGCTGAAATCGCTACCTGATTGCCTAATCCTAACCCCACCCCTAATCCTAACCCCTCCCCCACACCTAACCCTTAACCTACCAATACTAGGGGGGTAGTAATCTGGCAGAATTTGGCACAACACCGGTTTAAAGTGTTACAATACATTAATCTGTGACGGTTCTTTATTTCTTTCATATTGCTGACTGTTTGATCTTACATGTAAAGTTCATTTTGACAGAAAGGGATTATACAATTGTGGTTTAACAGCAATTTTATTGAAATTATACAACTGTAACACAAAATAATTATAGTTTTCCATTTTTTATCGGCAACAGATTCATTTCATTTAAGTAAATTCAACTTTTGGTTAATTTTTTTGGCTCCGTGGTGACTTGTATTTATTTTTTGCTGATAGTTTGAGACAAAGGCCTGACATAGGCACGAATTTAAACAAATTGAACCCATCATATAGAAGACCCTGGGCGTCACCCATAAAATTCCCAGTGATGGGAAGGGGGCGTTACACATATCATAATGAAATAATTTATTTGTATGGTTTTGTAATATCGGTGTCAAATATTTCCTTATGTGTCATGGTAGATTGGACTCTTATTATAGAATTTGATTACAGAACAACTGTTTTGAACATGGTAATGGATTAAAACATATAAGTAACAGGCTGGATGTGCATTAACCTTGCATCTTAACACCCTCTTAACTTTTTTTTTTTAAATTTTAAAAATTTTTTTTTTTTTTTACAAAGCAGATCATAGATCATATATTTTGTCTATAGCCTATAAAACAGCTTCGTAAATATGAAGATTTCAATGCATGAGGATTCTGAATGGGATTTTTTTGCGAGCCATTAAATGACTTGAGACTCGACTCGGACTCGTGACCAAAGACTTGAGACTCGACTTGGACTCGTGACCAAAGACTCGAGACTTTACTCAGACTCCAGCGATAAAGACTTCAGACTTGACTTGGACTCCAGGTTAAAGACTTGTGAACATCTGAGGTTTGTCTTCATGGATTTTAGATTCACACTCACTGAGAGGTCAGTATTTCCAGTGACTCTTGATGAGAACATCATTATATCTTAGTTTAGTCAGAGATGGCTAAACACCATTATTGGACCCTAAATTAATCTTGCAAGTTGCAAGGTGATTAAAATGAGCAAAAGGGTGACTAATAGGTAACTAATTGGCAAAATTGTGTATCAGTTTTGAAAATAAGTGGAAACTCTATAGATTTTTAGTTTTTGGATCCTCAAACTTTAAGCATAATATAATTCTCATTAAAAGAATAGTTTGAAAAAAAAAAAAAAAGAAGAAAATTTGCTCTTAATTAACTCACCCTCTGGCCATCCAAGATGTAGGTGACTGACTTTAAGTAGAATTCTAAAGATAATTTTTCACTGAATCATTGGTGATTCATAATATATAATAATTCTTAATCATAATAATAAGTCAATGGATTCTGTCACTTTGAGGTCTTATGAAGCTAAACGATCAACCTGTGCAAGAAACTGAACATTATTTACAGCATTATTATTGGTCATTTGTAGCCTCAAGTAAGCAGTCCTGGAGCACAAGCTTTCTGTCAAAAAGTCTCACATGAACTGACACCATTGTTGTTTACAACAGAGAGGGAGGATGTGTGTGAAGACCAAACACCTTCAGCAGAAGTTTAACACCAGCAAGTAAAGCAGTTTAAAAGAAGAATTACAATGACTGTTGATGCCACCTTCTGCACATGTGTGTGAGCAAATTTAAATTTTTAGGTAAACTTTTTTTTTTCTTTAGGGATGGAATTGAATTGAATTGTGCAAGTAATAGTAGTATTTAGTGTAATATCTGCACTTATCTCTGTGAAATAAGGCACAATCTATAATGAACCTAAATTATATAGAAAATGTGTTTACAGAGCCCGGTCTCATGAAAATGCTTATAAATAGTACACCAAATAAAAACGAAAACTCATGGTACTGATACGCAAAAATGTACTTTGGCGTATATATAATACGAACGTGTTTGGCGTGCATATAATACGCAGTTTTCTCGTGCATATGATATGAAATTTGTTGGCGTGCATATAATACGCAGTTTTCTCGTGCATATGATATGAAATTTGTTGGTGTGCATATGATACGCAGTTTTTGCGTAGGCTACATATGGTACGCATCTACCCCACAACCCTAATCCTACCCATCGCGTTACATACACACGCCAAAGTCCATTTTTGCGTATCAATACCACGAGTTTTCATTTTTATTTGGCGTACTATTTATACGCACTTTCATGAGATTGGGTTGGAGCGCACAGAAAAAAGTTAAACTAAATTGCTTGTGATTAGTGAATAATGCAGGTTTTTGCACTGAAAAGCCAAAAAGTGATGCAACAGTTTAGTGAATTGGCCCCTAAATATATTTTGGAACTGAAAAATTCAGGGTTGAAAGATTTTGCATGTTATTGACAATCTTTCATAAGGGGACTCTCAGCCATGGGATTGTAGAGAACAAGATGAAAGATGGCCAGAGATAGACATGCTTTCATATCAGTTCAAAAAGAGGCCTGGCTGCTTTCACCTCACAGGAGAGATCATACAAGAGATCAAGAACCCGTCTCTTTTTCATGGGTTGCCAGGAATTTAAGGTGAGCCAGAATTTCACAGACCTCAGGTTCTGTTTTCTCGCTTTTTAATGGTCATGAGATCTTTCATATTTACAGCTGAGCTTATTCTGGATTTTGCAGTTTTGCAAAATCACTTACAGTAAATGCATTTTCATAGGTTGAATGAATCAGCGATATATTTTGTCTGATTATTAATTCATGTTAGATCATTTAAACTCGCTGCTTAGAATTGTCAGCATTTATGTTTAATATTTGTGATCTAAAACATCCGACCCTTTATCATTTAGGCCAGGAACAGAGAGAGATGAGCTACATGTGTAAAACTGAGCATTGCATTTAATTCCTGGAATATAATAACATATGCATGGAGCCATTTTAATGTATTTACCTACTTTTTATGATGCTTGTATTTTAAAGCCATTAAAATAATCATTATTAAGTACAGCATCACCTACTTATACACTGGATTTTAACTTCACTTAATGCATTTTAAAGGAAGTGTTCACCCCCAAAAATTAAAATTTGCTGAAAATTTACCCATCCCCTGGCCATCCAAGTTGTAGATGAGTTTTTTGTACTTTGGAAGAGATTTGGAGAAATTTCGCATTACATCACTTGCTCACCAATGCATCCTCTGCAGTAAATGGGTGCCGTCAGAAAGAGATTTCAAACTGCTAATAAAAGCATCAAAATAATCCCCAACTAATCAACACACCTCCAGTCCATCGGTTAACATCTTGTTGAGCGAAAAGCTAAGCTAGCGTGTTTGTAAGAAACAGTTCTGACATTAAGGCGTTTAACTTTAAACCGTCACTTCTGGCCAAAATATCCATAATCCAGTCCATAGTCCATAATAACACTTCCTCCAATGGAAAGAACCATCTGTTGTTCTCTCACATCAAAATCCACCAACATATTTGTTTGGAACAGTTTTGGACTCTTTTCTGTTGTAAACTCTGCTTGATCTGTGCATGTTTCTCTCCTGATTCAGACAAGACTCTTTTTTTCACTGGTGAAAGCAATATTGCGGATAGAAGACTTGTGAAGTTAACGTTTGTAGTGAATTATGCTTTCGCCAACCTAAGGAGGCGAAATAGTGTAGTGATGGGTACTCACGTCACAGGTGACATTATGATTTTTGGATCACGTGTCTCTTAAGGTGTGGTTAGGAGTACATCACATAAGAAAGATTGGTGGGATACCTAACTTGTAGAGCCTTACTGCATTATCAACACAAGGAAGATACAAGTGTAATAAAACAAATTTTATTAACCAAAGATAGACAAGAGTAATCAACAACTACTAAATGAATACCATGAATGAAAAATGAATAAAGTGCATAAGATTCATAAAATGCAAGTGATTATGTTGAGTGTTGCTATGTCAGAGCTATGTTATCTGTAAAGATAATCTGTTGCTACTCTGAAAGAAATAAGGTGAAGAACCTTATTATGCATCAAACAAATACATGAAAGATTTGCTATAAACTGCAATCAGCTATATAACATCTAATGTCAATTAGAAAAATCATATACTGATAATACACAACAATGCCAAGGTCTCTGGAAGAGGTTTGGATAGGTGATAGTTACGTTCTCTGTGGGTGAGTGAGCAGTCCGGTGGCAGTGACTTCATCCACTGGTTGTGCTGGTAACAATGCAGTGGGGAAAGGAGCAGGAATCCGTTTCGACAGCCTTGAACATGAACCGCTGGAGGGTGCTGATCTCCTGGAGCACCAAAGGGTCCTAAAATCTGGAACACGCAGATGTGACCCTGAAGTAGGTGCAGAAGGTCCTTAGCCTGGAACATGCAAGCAAAGGTACCTTGGAGTGAAGGTTTGCTCTCCGGAGCTTAACCTTGTTGCAAATGTCTGTGTGTCTTCTGCCTCTCTGGGCTAGAGACTCAGAATTTGGTCGATCCGCTTTGTCTCTCTAGGATGGAGACTCAGGACATGCTGCATCTGTTGTTGTCTCGCTGGACGAAGACTCTGAATTAAGTCTGAACGTAGATTATCTCTTTCCTCACAGGCTGGAGGCTCAGAATGTGGTCGTATCTGTTGCTGCCTCAAAGCTGCAGACTCAGGACTTGGTATCTGTTAGCGTCTCTCCCTTTCGGGACTCAGACTCAGAACGGGGGTATCGGATGCTCTGTTACTGTCCCTTTCCTTACAGGCCGGAGACTCAGAATGGGTCGTTTCTGTTGCTGCCTTCCCTGTAACAGGCCGGAGACTCAGAACTTGTTTATCTGTTAATGTCTTTCCCTTTCGGGACTCAGACTCAGAACGGGGGTATCGGATGCTCTGTTACTGTCCCTTCCCTTATGGGCCAGAGACTCAGAACGAGGAGTGTCTTTTGGGAAGGTACTTTTATCCTTTTACGATGAGGAGGAGATTGCAATTTGGCGCTTCTCCGTTTCCATTCTGTGATTGGCTATCTCCATCAGAGTGGGGGGACATGGTGTGGCCCACCCTTCTTTCCTCCTGTGGAACTTATTTGCATAGTCCAAACACGCATTTAGAAAAGTGTCACTAAAGTTTTACCAATGCATCATTCACTTACCAAACCACAACCAGAATACCTTTGGCAATGTTACGAACACATGAAGTCCAAACATGATGGAAGAAGATTGAACTATCATGCATGCATTCATTTGTCCATTAACACCTGAGTTTGTGTAAGATGTTGCACTACACGTCGCTGTCACTGAGAATACTTATTTCTCTGAATAAGTATAAGATGTGTGTGTTGTAGTTTGCATCAGTTTAAGGTTTGAGAACATAGTTATGAATGGATTTGGATGGAACTCTGTGATCCCTGTTTGTTTCACCCACTGCTGCTGTGTCCAGAGGTCCTTAGGAATCAGTCTGTTGTTGGGTGAAGGGCAAAAACTGCATTTTGACCAATAGGAAGTCCCGTCCTTCCCGGGCTTTGTACCAAAGGTCTTCTTCTTGCCCTCTAAGAGGTGTCTGGCCGTTGTCCTGGCATCTTTATCTGATGGCGTTGGACAGTTTGCTTATGTTAGTCCACCAAGATCCAATCAAAATGTAGCAAACCTTTGTCCACTATAGTGGTCAGAGAGGGGCCCCACCATAAACTGGGCCCTGGAATGTGCTGTCCACTACACGTTGTAATGGTGAATTTTTTTATTACAATCACACAACTTTTCACTTCACAAGACATTAATTGATGGACTGGATTGGATTATTGTGATGTTTTTATCAGCTGCTCAAACTCTTGTTCTGACGGCACCCATTGCGATGTAATGCTACTTTTCTTTAAAGTTGTTCTTATGAAGAAACAAACTCATCTACAACTTGGATTTTAAGCAAATTTAGTTTTCTTGTGTGAGCTATTCCCTTAATATTGGAGGAATAATGAAAGCTGAACTTCTAGCTCATTTTTTGCTTCTTAACTTGGTTGACGTTAATCTAATATTATATTTCTGTTTAACTAATGCATATTTATTTTGTTTATTTTATTGTTTTGTTGATTTAGAACAGAATATCACAGATCAGTGTATTCAGCCCCAGTGTATTCAGTCTAGATCCCTAAACAAAGCAGCAATGTTGGGCAGTAGCAGTGCATTACAAATAGTGACAAACAGTGAAGTTACGTTTCTCAGACAAATTATGCTTTTCTTCAGGGCTAATCATGTTTTCTGTTGACATGCCTGTTTAGACTCATCTCTGAGAATAAGCCATGTTCTGGAGACAGGCTGCACAACTTGTTCGGGGAGCAGTCGGGACAACTTGAACACTGCCAAATCTGTGCTTTGGACTCCTCCATCCTCCCCTGAAGTAAATGGTCCAGTTGTTGACATGATCAAAACATTCCGGGCACCATAATTTTCCAAGTTCAAAAAATGGAGACCTTCACATCCATTAACTAAAAGTCACAGCAGTAGATGCACTTTCTTCACCAGCTGAGTAAAGTCTGTCTCTAGCAGCCAATTTTCAGGCACCTTTCGGTGACATCTCTGAGTCCATTTCAGCCCCATCAGTCATGGTCTGATTTGGTCCTGTATCTCGCTGTGACACAGGACAGCTGCAGCCGCTCTCAGACTGTCAGAGAGGATCACACACTGTCACCTGCACTGAATTCCAGCACTAGTCCAGGCAGCATGTGGGTAATCACACATCATTGTTGACATTCAATTTTTCAATAGATTAGGTCAATTAATATCAAATCAAGACTGTGGGAATATCCAGCGTTTTCTGAAAACATCTAATTGCTCTGAACTAATTATTTTACTGTCACAGATCTTTATCCCACGCTTTCATAGAAAAGAAAAACGGCAAGTCTTTCTAATATCTCAGCTATTTGTTTAAGAGAGCAATGACATTACATGCTTTGGTCTCTTGCTTGTCACATTTTTTTTACCTGATAAACGTACTTCAATGATCCCGCAATTATCTCCAAATGTTCAGAAGCTCTCTCAAAAATGTCTCAATCTGTGCTGAGATTTGTCAAGTTTGCAGTCAAAATTAGAGATCTCCATATGAACAAACATTTCTCATCGGATTTGTCCCAAATTTGAGCTTGGCTTGCCACAATTTTACAGCACTATGCTCTTACTGTATGATTTCATATTTTGTATTTGACAAAGACATTTAAGGGGAAACATCTGAGGCCAGGCTGATTTTTAAATAAATCATATCTGATAAACACATAAAGACTACTGAGGTTCAGAAGAGCAACCGTAAAGCAATAAAACTGGCTGATTTCTCTCTCAGCTCTCATTGAATATCTTTATATGAACTGTTTGATTTACAATAACATTATTATTATTATTATTATTATTATTATTATTATTATTATTATTATTATTATTCTGTCTTCAGAACAAAGAAAATTGCTTCATTCAGTTCTGTTTACTGTCTCTTTCCGTCTTCCAATAAAATGAAACAAAGCACAAAAAATGCATATTTGCATTCACTGCATGTTACAGTTTATGATTCCTGATGAAAAGTTTTATTTTCGTAACATTTTATTGGTTGACCTAATTGAACATTTTGGTCTAACGTTGATGTATGTTCCATGACATAAATGTTTATATTGTTACTATTTTAATAAATAAAACAAATTAATTATAAAAAAGTATTTAAAAAAAACCAAAAAAAATATTTTTGCTCGTTTAATATGAAAGGCTCAAAATTTGTTATTTAAGCTGAAATAAAATTTAAATATTAGATGAAAAGCTTAAAACAAAATTTGGAAATATTGTCTTGGCGACTAAAAGTTGAATTACTAAAATTACTAAAAAAAAAACTAGTGTAGAAATATAATTAAACAAAAAAATACTAAAAGTTCATCTAAAATTAATATAAAAACTGGAAATATAATAATATAATAGTAAATAAATAATAGTCAAATAACACTGCATGAAATACAGTAACTTGTATGTTCATTGCGTCTTTAAAACAAGATTGTGTGCCACTGTGCTACTCAGAAACGCTGAGTTTACTGCCTTACAATAGAGAGATTTCAAAGCATGGCCTTCAACAAAAAAAAAAAAATAAATAAATAAAATTTATCTGGACCAAAATGCACATACTTCCCTAGTCTACTGCATATGAATACTAATATCTTGTGCAGTCTGCATGCTCGTGTTGCTATGGTAGCTTGTTGTCTTTGAGGCCTTGTCAATAAATAGACTTACGAAGTGATAGAAATTTGCCATTACTTTCTCATTAGCAGTCTCTGTTAATTGTCATTCTTTAGTAAGAAGAAAAGCTCACAGAATTTTATAGTGCTGATTCTGAGACTGATTTCAGATTTGACTTTATTTTCCTTGGCCCCATCATTGGCTTAATACTTAATGCTTTTGCAGTGAGCAGTAAAAACATAACCTACTTTTTTACCACAGTGAGAAAAGCATGGGAGATAAAAAGGATAATATAAGCGAGACTTAACTGAGGAGACTAATTCTAAAGGTTCACATCAGCAACCGGTGATTTATTAGCCAGTATAGTAGCTGCATGATAATGTGGAGTCTCATCCAAAGCTTGTGTGTGATCATCGTAGAGATGAGAGTGTGCGTGCATCAGACTGAGATTTATATTGAACCGTTTCTGTAATATATTCCACACCAGATTTATACTTCCATGCTTCTCATTGTTCTCAGAGACTTGTAAGACACAACTCACAAGAACTGATTTTTCAGACTAACGAGGTGGTTCTTGTATTAAAGGAGTAAAAGAAGCCTCCTAGAGTTTGCACATCACACCCTTATCTCATAAAAAGTGGTGAAAATGAAAGAAATGGTAGATAGTTTTTTTCTTTTGTTATTCTAGACCAGAGTTTCCAAACTTTTTTTGTCTTATGCCACAGCCCCATCAGTAAGGCTTGAACACCAACCAGACTAGAAATATATACTCGTTATCATTTAGTAAATTCATTACTTAAGCCTTGTGCTATGCACAAAATCCTTTCCTAATTTGGTGTTCCAGGACAAAAAATGAATGGCCTTTTAAAAGTTGCTTATTAAAGGGATAGTTTACGCAAAAAATAAAAATTCTGTCATTAATTACTCACCCTTATGTCGTTCCAAACCTGAAGACTTTCATTTTTCTTCAGAACACAAATTAAGATATTTTTGATTAAATCTGAGAGCTTTCTGACATGGTAGTTGTTTTGCTGTCAATGGAGGGTCAGAAAGCTCTGGGATTTCATCAAATATATCTTAATTCATGTTCCGAAGATGAATGAAGGTCTTACGGGTTTGGGACATGAGGGTGAGTAATTAATAACAGAATTTTCATTTTTGGGTGAATTATCCCTGTAATCTCCCATTTTGCTATGTTATTACCAAATCTTGGATTCAGCCTTGGATTGACAATTTCGTCAACTTGCTTTCTTTCAGTTAGCACGAGTTGTGTATTTCTTTTGGGAACTGGTTGGTTGTAGTCCTCATTGATCTGAGCTTATGAAAAATAAAACATTATTTGTGGATAATTTTGGTAATATTCTATCAAAAACTGAGGTTAATAAGCTCAGACTGACCAAAAAGACAAACAAACAAAAAATTTAATCCAATTTTTGATAATATAGCTTAACAAGAAATGAAAAGTGTTTTTTTTTTTTTTTTTTTTTTTTTTTTTTTTTTTTTTTTTTGTAGGCTGGTAATTTTTGACTGTGAACACCAAGTGTAACAAGGTGGGAAATACGTAAGTACAAAAATGGTCAAAAATGTTTTGGGAAGTTGTTATACACTGTGTGAGCAAAGTCCAATGTGATAACTTTAAGTAGCATTTCAAAGGAAAAAGAAAAATCTCTCCAGGTCAAAATGACCGCAACACAACATGAACGCAAGCTCATTTCTGCTTCAGAATATATTTTTTTGTAACTCAGATGCAGAAACCCAGCTAACTTATTTTGGTTCCAAGAACATTCTAGGATGGTTAGTTCATGGTTATAAAAATCTCCTAAAAATAAGCAATTAATAAGTTATTAATAGGTTCTCTTTAGGTTATCACAAAAAAAAAAAAAAAAACCTCCCTGTAATGAGTTCTACTTTTTTTTCTTGATAGTCCACATTAGACATTCTACTAACTATAAGTAACTTTGCAAATACATCATGTCTATTAACTCTCATTAGAGTATTAGTAGACTGTTAGGTTAGGGTTAGTACAATAAGTTGACATACTTGCAAAGATACCATTTAATGTCTGACTAGAAATTCACATGTAGTTGCAAAGTTACTTCTAGTTAGTAAAATGTCTAAAGCTAAGTGCTCTGTAACATTCTGGAAAGGTTAGTTTTTGGTCATGAAATAAGAGCCTATATTTCTAGAACATTATCATTTGGTTACTAAAAAAAAAAAAAAAAAATTTTATTCAGTGGTAAATACCATCATCCACAGAAATTCACACAAACAGTAGATTCTTACTTTAATACTTTAACTCACAAAAGCTTCCATCCAGAATTAACTAAAACAACCAGCACCAATTTCAATGGAAATACTTTTAAAAACAAGAAATCTAACAGTGCTTGATAGTATGCTAAACAAATGTTAATATGTAAGAGAGAGACACAGATTAATGAACAGCTTTCAAAGGAAGTGTGGGAGATTTGACGAGGGGAAATTGCAGTAGCCTTCATCTTTTGTGTAAATGTGACAAAATGACATCTCAGTAGATTTCATTGGTAATATGATTACGCTAAAATTGTGACAGAGCTAATTGCCTGTGAAAGCGTGTTTGTTTTATTCTCCTCTTAGAGGTGCCTTCATTTGAATGTCTTAGTGCATTTCCAGCTTTCTGAAAATTAAAGCACAAAGTAAATGAGCTGCAAAGGGAAAGTGCCTCTTTAAATACCTGCCATCTGTAAGTGCCGCGCGCCTGACGCACTTTCCCTCTTGAAATGGCTGAAATCACTTTTGTTTACGTAACAATAACAAAAGGATGAATGCGGATCTGCATAATTCAGCAAAATAGAGCCTGTTAAGATGGTTCGGCACTTAAGAAACGGACTCTCTCTCTCAGCAACCAGTACAGATGCTGTATTGTGTGATTTTCATTTAAAAATATCAAATATCATAATGCATTTCACGGTGGAGAACATCTGCAGTCTACGTGCTGTACTTTCCTACATGCAGGATGCGGTTTGAGAGTCCGCGGTTTGAAAAGACTCATTCAGCAAACATGGCGGAGAGCCTTGACTGGCAGACTGCCACCAAATGCAAATGGCCTCATTAATGACAGTGCGCAGTCAGTGGCGAGGGACGACATGTGTCATTAATGGGTAAATTACACCATTATGAGAGGGTCCTTGTGAGACACAACCTATAAAGAAGTGCCTTGTTGGGGATCTGGCATCCTGGGTCACCCGCAATATGGAATGACCACCTGTGTGAGATGCTGCTTGTGTTGTAGGACGTCTGTTTTGCATAATTGCTTGCTGCAAAATTTGATACATATTCATAATGCGTCATTCGACACATCACAATTATTGAGTCCCATTGTTGCAGGTCTGTCGCCGATTTTAATTTAATGACATGCTCCAAGGACTTTGCAAATAGATAGTAGAAGTGATTTAAAAATGGCTTTGGTTAATATATGCTGAAAGGTCGCCCACTTTCTCTCCAGATAACGGCATCTTGCAGGTGTCCCTTTTAAGCATTACATCAGCGCCATCACGTCTGCAACTTGTGTGACAGCGTTAACAAATGAATGACATAATGTCTCCTTAAAACTGATGCAAAATGCTGAGAACAAAAGAAAAAAGACAAGGGAACAACAATTCAAAAAACAAGCAATAGTGAAATGAAAAAGGAAGAAATCCAATTCCTGAGTTGATGTGTGTGGCAAGGGCCCTTCGGGTCTTCAGTCTGGGAGCAACTTGTTACTCTGTGTATTGCGGGTGTTGCAGGAAAACAATCTCACTAATGGATGTTTCTGTGCCTTCCTACTGGAGGGGAGAGGTGATGCAGAATGGTGGTGGAGGAACGTGAAACAGGCTATTTATTTGCCGTTTTCCCCCTTTTTCAACCAATATGTGATGCATGAATCCCTCACACACAGTAACTGATAATTGGAGTCTTCTGTCTAGTATAGAAATAAGCATTATAAGACATGCATCATAGTCCTATAATCTACAGAAAAAAAAATCTTAAGACTTTTTTATATATTGCAAAATAAGATGTGGGCAAAAATATATGAATACATGTTTAAACATTTTGATAATTTTAGATACTTATATTTTCACATATAAATAGACACTGTATATAAAAATGTTATGAAAGATTGCCAAATATATACAGTATATTTCCTTAAACAGTGTCCATTGGTAACAAATGCTTCCTAGGTGGAGTATAAATAAAAATTGCATTGTATTTAAGATTGCATTTGTATTTCATTGCCCTTTAAGGTACATTTTTTAATATATCTAGGCATTTGAATGTTTAAATAATATGTTTTTAAATAAAAATACATTTCATTAAGCTTTGTTATTAGCATATATTCAAAATCCATTTTGGCCTGAAAAAAAATAATAGCTGGGTTTCACAAACGATTTTGATTTAAAAACCCCTTTCGTAACTGATTTGATCATATGATTCGCTGTTAATTAATTATCTTAGTATAAGTACACAGTCTTATACCTTTGTTTTTTAGCTTTTCAGATACTTTTCAAATTTTTTTTTTCTTTGGTTTGAATCAGTTGCTGTTGTTTTGATTTATATTGCAGGATTCTTTGGTTTGGTTCATGATCTCTTTGTTGAAGAACAGACATTTCAAAAAGGAGCAAATATTCTTCGGAAACGAAGGCCACTAAAAAAGTAAGCAGTTGCCGTTTTTCATAATGCTTGGAGTTGTAACAGACCCCAGTTTAAGGACTATACAATGATTGGAAGCATTTTATATTTAGCATTTGCATGTTAAACAGCTGTGCACACATTTATCCATTGACTTGATTGTAAAATACAGGGGCAGTTATATAATCCTTATATATAATTCAAATGTTTAAGACTTAGTATAGTTATTGTGTTTGTTCTTAGTCTAATCATTCACTCACAGTGTTCTCTGAATGTATGACTCCTTGGCAGAAATATTGTATTAATTAGCAATTTGAACTTTTTTTTAAAAAGCCTTTTGTCTGGCGGCTCTCAGAGAGGGCAATATTCCTAAGCCCACTCTCATAAATCTTTGGCAAAGTCTTGGGAGTACAAACACAAATGGGCCAGAAGCACTTGCTGTAATATGCCTTATCTTACTGTAGGATTAGTGCTCAGCAGAGCAAAAAAATGCCATTTTGCCACAGCCAGTTGGGAGAGCATTAGCAAGTTCCACATAATGCATTTCCTTTGTGATCATTCAACAAATGAAAAAAGAAATCAAGCTATGCCACTCATGTTCAACATCCTTTACAAAGGGCTTCGGTGGGAACGGGGGTATTGTTAAGTGAAGTAAAGAGCAGAAAACTTTAATTAGGGACAAAAGGAAAGTGACACAAGGAACTCACAGTTAGTTCATTGTGCTGCAGTCATGAACGTCTAGTCTTTGGTAAGCCACGCTGCCATAAAAGAAGTGCAAAAACATTTGTTCTTCTATTCAGAAGTACTTTGCCTCAAACTGTGTGGTAAAGCAATATGCAATATCCTTGTAATTCTTTGGAAAAAAGACATTATTAGGTTTAAGCAATGAATGAATGTGGCATCAAAGGCCTTTTGATCAGTTACACCAGAGGGGCATTTTTTGGTACACAATCGTGAATAGTAAGGGGAAGAGGTGAAGACGCAGGAGTGAATCCGGTGCGTAACGGGGGCCCGGGCTAAATGTTTCAAGTGCTCAATGGGGCGCTCAATTGCGCAGGTGCGCATCTTTTGTCACAGTAGCAGGCAAGCGGGGCGCTCTCGGAGCATTCGGCGGCTTAGAGCAATAGCTTCCCAGAAACACATTAGCTTTGAGTCAAGGTTTGGCTGCCTGAGACACCATGTCTTATTTTGTTTCATCCCTTGATGAGCATCAATCGTGGACAGGTGTCAGGGTGACGCTGACAGGTGAATAGAAGGCCTACTGTTAGAACATTCAAATGATTCCTTGGTATTTTAAAAATGCAATAATTAGGCAGTATTTATATTTGAATGCAATAAAAAAAAAAAAAAGTTTAACTTTCATGCTGAGTCATTGAAACTGTTTCAAAATTCACAGCTCGGAAACCAGTTTCTGCCTTAGTACATAACTGTGAATTACTCCTTACATTTCCAGCTATGCAGTATACAGAAAGCAAACCCCACACAAATCCATTCAGGGTAACAATCAGCTCAGTTCCTCAAGGAGGAGTCTTACCCTCTGACCCAAACTGGATTCTGTTTCTGTCGAATAGAGATTGATTACTGTTTTTGGTGGTGATAATGGATAGTGCTGATGGAGGAGAGCTTGAAAACATATCCAAAACAAGTTAGGAAACTTGATGCCAACAGTTCTCCTGTGCTGAAATATCCTTTTTACCTTGATTTTACTTTCTCTCAGCAGCAATTCTGTTGTCCCAAGTTTTAAAAGTGAAAGGTATAGAAAAGTCTATCCACAACATATCGGAGGATGTTATATTATTGTATGTAGTCTTTATGAAAGCTGAAATTTTTGCATCCCAGTCAAATCCAGAAGTGAATAAATTGAAGAAATAAGTGTTTGGATCAAGACATAAGCACTCTTATGGAGGAGAAGCTGTTATTAAATATTGGTTGAGACATTTTATATAATCAAGTGTTTAAAGCGTATACAGCCCTCAATTCAAAAGACACACCTGAGTAAATTATGGATGTGTTCTCATAAAGTCTAGACATATACTGTCTATGGCTTTCTAGAACTCAAAATATAAGACCTTTCATCTTCACAGCAGATAAATAATCTGAACATACACAAACTTTACTCATTACTTTAAAAACCTAACTTTACTGTTGCTTTATTTCAAGAAAGAAGTGTATACAATTTCAACAGATTCTAAATCTCTGTAATTTTTTAATCACTTACTGGATTAAGATTTTATGTGAATTTTCCAAGCTATTAGACAAAAGCATTATTCTTGCTGCCCTGCAATACCAGGGGCATCAAGATGACCTTGTTTCATTCACAGTGGAGCCATTTTAATGATGTAGTGCTATAAATATTATATCTCCTACATTTGTGTTTTAAAAGTGCTCTCGGCTGTGCAAAAACTTTGACTATGCATCAAAGCCCAATAACATTTATTTTTCTTTGCTGAGGACTGGTGATGCTCTCAGCTGTGTGGTTAAATGGTTTTATGCTTCTGATAGGAGAGATGTTTTACTTGTTTGATAAGCTTGCATTAGGGGTTATTGTTGTGTTGAGTAGATGCACAGTGAAACATGAGTAAATATTGATTTTTTTTTTTTTTTTTTGTGGAAACAATAAGTGCTCCAAACTAACAGTATAATTACGTTCTTTTCAAATCCTCCTTTCTGGAAATTAAATATTCTGTTCAAAATGAAGGCGAACAAGTTTTCTTTTAAAACTAAATAATGTAATGCATTGCTTGTATTATATATAAAAGCAATTCCACAATTGGTAGAGAGTGATTTGTTTTGGTTTATTTTCTCTTTCTATCCACATGTACATCCTTTCTCTTCATTATGGCTGAATAAAACCCATCTGAACATGTGCTACGTTCCCAGGTGAATCCGTAATGTGTATTGACGAAAAGAGAAGCGCTATAATTTGTTTCCATTAAGCAATCCTTTTACAGCCAAATATTCTGCATTGAAATGAAATGCCATAAAATGACTAATGATGGTGAACCGCAAAAGTTACTTAATCTCTCTGACACGGTGAGCTCTCTGCAAAAACAAACAAAAAACCCAGGGAAACATGCTGTAGTTGATGTGTCGGTTTCACAACATGTTAAGTGTGAGTTATTGATTTTGTTGTTTATCAGTGAGCAAAGACAAAGCATAAGAGATCTGGTCTGGAGTGAATCAGCTGAATAGTATTGGCAGGTTGTATTGTAAAATGCCATTTTGTTGCATCATTATCTTTCACTGCCAGTGCATTGTCCTTTCATGATGAAGGATATGTTTGAATGGTAATTTGGCCTGCAGTTCATTGAAGTATGGGTTTTGTGATGCAAGTGGAAAGCTATTGATTTCATTTCAAGGGTCTTATATCACTCTTCCAGGGAGTTTGACTTTAACTTGTCTTTTTTTTTAGAAAGGAGACACGTGGCTTTGGGGTCTCGTCACAAAAAAGGAGCTGCCTGATTATCATGCATTTGATATGAACCTTAACAGACCAAAAGTCTTATGAAAGGGCTTTGCTAATAGCCTTACAGATCTGCACTTTTTCCCTTTGGGGTTAATGTTCCAGTAACCAATTACACTGTTAAATCAAGGGGGGCCAAACCGTCGCTGGGTTTAAGAGTTGGCACGTAGGTTCTCTTGTTATGACACAGAGGTGCTGTAGGGTATTAAGGTATATCAAGGGTGTCAGGCAGACATAAATCTTGGGAACACTAGATAAGCAAGGGATTAGGAGTCCTTACCATTAATAATGTATTTCTTGCCATTTACAGTATGTGATGTTATAATTTATCTTCTCATGTGTATGTGTAGTTATGTCATGTAGTTTTCTAGGTCATTTTGGTTAATGAACTGATATTTAAAAGAAAAAAAATGTCTCCGCTTGAACATCCTGACCTTTTTGGTCCTCACATACAAGATGAGCTCACATTTTCACTGGTTCTCTGCATGTTTTCATATTCTAAGAAAATCATGATTCTTTATAGTGGATATTTTTCTCTTCTCAATTGTTTTTAGTTTCTTGTTTTATTCTGCGCATTTAGATTTAGGTGCTTTAAAATACTTTAATACACATTTAAAATAAATCTAAGTAGTGTCTATCATTTGAATCCTGTTCTATTTGAACCATCATGTAAAAATGTTTTGAGTGTTTGAATTTGGGTTGGGAATCAATTGCAGATGATTCGGTAACACTTCAGTATAGGGACCAATTCTCATTAGTTGCTTAGTAGCTTGCCTATTATTAACATATTAGCTGTTTATTAGTATTTATAAAGCACATATTCTGCATGACCATATTCAACATCCCTAACCCTAATCCCTAAACACATTGGGTTTTGCAGTCTAATCTAATGGGACAAAAAGAAACAAGTGAGGAATGATTCAGAAATGAATAAAAATGTTAAAGGGATAGTCTACCCAAAAATGAAAATACTGCCATCATTTACTCATTACCTAGATTGTTGCATTTCTCTAAGCTTACTGTTCATGCTGAATACATTTTTTTCTTGTAAACACTGGAGTTAGATGGTCATGGCGCATTACAGGCAGACTTGAACATCTGATGGACAATTTCAGGATAATTCAGCCTAACTAGCTGTATATAAGCTGTGTAAATTTTGTAGATAAATGTGGCTTTATAGTAATGTACATCAAAGTATAAGGGAAACTGTATATGAGTTCTGTAACTGTCACAGTTTTACTCCTTTAGTCATCTTTAATTCATTTTAAATTATCAGACTCACTGACAGATTAATTTTTAATTAATAATAGATTATGAAACAACATGAGTGTAATAATAATTAAAAATAAACTAGTAAAATGCGATTTTTATCGATATCTATATATCTATACAGTATATCATTTGACATGAAAGACTTGATTCTATAAAGTACATACTTTTTCTTGTTCCTAGCCAAGCGCAATGCTACATTAGACATCTCTTAAAATGTATGAGGTATGTTTTTGAGATAAAACCATATATTAGCATAAATGTTTATCTTCAAAGGCAACAGCTGCTTTTTAATGTTCATGTAGGAGCGTTAAGCTCTCTTGTCAGCAAGAAGTAAAATTTCATTGACTTTTTAAGAGATATGAGAGGAAACCAAACTTCATGTTTGTTTCTTCCTCACGCCCCCCTCTTTACTGTATTTACTCTTTGAAGTGGTTGAGACAGTCTGTAGAACCGAGACCGTGCTTGATATTTCCCAAAGGTGTTAAACAAACACGGCATCATGAAGTGCAACACTCTCCCACTCGATTGCCTATGTGTGGCCCCTTGGGCAAAGCTGTCAATGTGAATCTGTGCGCTTCCACATCTGCTGCTCAGATATGAGTTTATTCCAGCCTGCACATGATTAAAATCCAGATTTAATTACTGGAGAGTTTGCAGCTTTGGGTCCTAAAAGGTAGTTCTCTTGGAAATCCCAGATGTGAGTAGAAAAGACATTTATTAAACCTGCTGTCAGATGGCATAGTGGTTTTCCTTTAGCTTCTTAAAACTGTGCCTTCCTTGATTTGTCAACACATTCTCCCTTACGTTAATGTGTAACAGAGTTGGGAAAACTACTAGCTTTCCAGGTTATATGGTAATTTAATGTAGTTTTAATATAGTTTAATGTACAATCAACCTGTTTTTTTTTTTAAAGGATATAAGCTACTAGCAAAAACTAACTACAATCAAGCTACTTCAGGCAATGTTTTCTTTTTTCAGTATAAACCAGATCAGATGAAATAGTGTTTTTACAGTCAGAACAGTATTTTTGTGGCACAAAAATAATTATCTCAATCAAGGTGTTAGCATTAAACTTAAACTGGTACATTTGGTGCACTTACATTACAACCAAAAAACTCTAAGTTCAATTATGCCATTCATAACTATTTTTAGTTATACATATGATATTAGCTACAGGATCAAAAGCAAAGTGAGGAAGAGTAGAATTTAACTGAATGTGTCTCAAAAAAAGTTGTAAATGCTCCATAAGGATTTACACAGTATAGAGGTTCGAATGAATCAGTGAATCATTTCTGACTAAGTGACTGACTAAATGAATCAGAATCAGACCCAGGCTCCCAGTGTTGCATATAAGTAAGTGAATTTGTTTAAATGCATTGATTTTTTTTTCACTAATTCATTACAGAGTTTGTTTGAGACAGACAATACGTGTTGATTATTGTCTCAGTCCTCTGGGTTATCATGTTCAATTTTTCTGTAGTTCCTTTGCAACAGTGACGTAAAATATGCAGTGTCTCAACAAAAGAAGGTATAGTACAAAAAGCATGTTGCTATGTTATATATATATATATATATATATATATATATATATATATATATATATATATATATATATATATATATATATATATATATATATATATATATAAAAAGACTATTCATTCATCGAACAGTATTATACTATATTCTGACAGTTTTACCTTGGAATCCTGTCTTCAGTGTAGTGGTATTTTCACAGACTTTATCTCAAGGCTAAGCATTGTGAAAATATTGTTACCATGAGAATCTTGGTAGACATGTAGACCATATCGCCTGTGACTGCTTGAAACTACAACAAAGGCAGCAGATCTTATCGTGTGTTGGTTTCTTCCAGCTTTAGTGTTGGCAGTGATAACACGACGCAGCCAAGCAGATGGAGGAGACACGCTTCTCTCCATTGTACAGGACAAGACAAGCTGCTGAGAGGGAAACTATACACAAGATTCAGTTGCGGAGCATATGCAAGAGCCGTAAGCCAAAAAAGAAAAAGAAAACAAAATCTTATGGAAGTTAGAGGCGATCAATCATCTAGTCCCAAGAGAAACAGTTTCTTGTGATATGGGGAATTAAGATTCATACTGAGGGAGATGGATGCTGCCTTCACGTGTTATAAACTTCAGTGTTGGGGAAGTTTTGTAAAGCTACAAGCTACTCATAATTTAAATTTGCTTGTTAGCTGTTAGCAACATAGAAAGAATGGAGAGAAGTCATTGGGCAACAACTTTATTCAATAAGAATGCGCAGAATATTGGTTATACTGAAAAAATATCAGAGGTGACTAACCATTTTAAGTACATACAGCATTGCAGTTTACATCAGTCACTGGAAGTTTAATGAGTCTCAACGCTGAAAGCCATTTTGATAAATTATCTTCATTCACTTGTATTAGAAACCTTTTTAGTAAATTGAGAAAATCATATATTTAAACCGCAAGGCATGTCTCCAAAAGCATGCTGTCATACCAGTGATTTATTTTTGTTTCTGTTGATCTCCGACTGAAAGCGTTCAGTGACAATTCTGTGATTGTTTTGGAGTTTTGTCCTTGAAATGCTTCACAAAAGAACTCAGGAACAACTGCTTATTGATTCCTGGCTTCTTTAGCTTTTGAAAGTACATTTTCTTTCATTACCTCAAACATCTATAATGTATTTTGAGTCGCAGCATTGTCATTAGCCTACATTTTGCAAGTGTTTTTGTTTTGATTTATATGTAATAGATAACAAAAACACAAATTCAAAGAATGTTCAACAGCTGAATGCCACACACTGTCAGCTAAAAACTGCTTTCCTTCATTAGCCACTTAATGGCTCTGTGTGCTTTGAAGGTTTGGCTGTATTGACAATAAATTCAGTTCAGTGAATTGCATATAAATCCATATGTCCATTTATATGAATTCAAAGAGCATTCACTTTCTAAACATTAATAAACTTGCAAAATACATGAAATCCACCCTCCCCCTATTTTTGTATAGAGAAGGGTGAAGAGACACTTCAGAAACAGACACCACATCCTCTCTCTCTCTCAGTATATACACACATACTTGTTTTTGTGCACTTGCAAGCGTATTGTGACAGAAAGATTAATAAAGCACACTCCAAAACATGCTAGACTGTTTGCATGTCTTTTCATCTGAGTGCAAGTCATCTTGATTCAGCTCACTTCTTCTGATTGTATGAGAGAAGAAATGTTTGACTTGTCAGGGTTATTGTTTGACCTTGAAGGAAGGACCAGCTCTCTTTCACTTTGACTAGAATATTCTGACAGGAAAAGACAGATGACTGTTTGTGTCTGAGTCAGAATGAACGTATCTACTCAGTATACCTTCAAGTAATGATTTTCATTATATTTTTTTTTATTGATTTTTCTTCCAAATGTCGTCTTTTATCTCCCTTCAAAACAACATTGTATGTGATATATATGGGAGGAAACTAAGCAATATTTTTTTTGCTGTTGTTGTTTCAGATGCACATATTCAAACTTTTCTGCACAACAATAGAGAGAAGATGCTTATCGTTGTATTAACGAGTCCTCATCTACGTAGCCTGATGAAGGCGAATAGCCAAGAGAAACTAAATCTGCAAACCGTAAAAGACTCTTGGCGTATTGAGCTTTGCCAACACAGCAGTCTATTAATGTCATCACCTTTAGACCATGTCATGAAGCCAGCAAAATAATCCTGCATCGATCAGGATTAATTAGTATTGATGTGAATTAATCTAGCAGAACGAGACCAATCTGTCCAAATGCTGTTGTTCATATGGCTGTTGTTCACTCAGTATTCCAATATGTGGAAGTTACACATGTTGTTTCTTTATTTTTATAACAGCCATTATTTAGAAGTGTTGTATAATACATTTCTGGCTGTATAATGAATGTGTGTTTATTTTCTCATTCAATATTGTCCAACCATCATTAAGACATAATCGATTAGTTTTGGTGTTGATGAATGCATCTAAATTGAGTCTGTGTGGGACATTTTAACAATGTTGTCTTGTATAACTGACAACCAGGGTGAAAATTCAATTAAAGCTGTCAGAACAGATGCTTTTGCAGAACTGAAGTTCTTAAAGCAACGTGATACTGCTGTCAGGTTCAAAAGGCCCATTAATGTAACATGTCAGCAAGACAATGTTGCATTTGAAACTGCACAGAGCTGCGTATTGAGACATTGAAGGATGGAGAAGTCTTTGGATTCTTAGCATAAGGTCTGCAAAAGGTTGAAAACTTTTACATTGTCTACTTAAAGGCAACCAAAGCCCATTTAGAATAGTGTGTTGTCTAATTAGTTTCAGTTCAAGTAGGGATTTTTCTTTATCTTCGGAGCCAGACCAGCAGGATTAAAGGTTTGTTGGGGATTTTACGTTTATTCGTTTAGCAAGAATGATGGGACTGATGGGATCATACCAGCCATTACTAATACACAGGTAATTTCATTAAGGAATTGATGATGGCAGGCGCATTGAGGAGCCCGGCTGGCGGGCAGAGAAATATTAAATCAATAACAGTAGTCAACAAGTGAAACAGATGTCGTCACAATGAAGACAAGGTGGACCTTGAGGGAGCCATCTATCAGTCCCAACATAAGGCCAGGACTTTCAGGAAGTTAAGTGGCTGTGTGCAGCCGTGTTTCTGTTAAATTTAAGTGCAAAAAATATATAGCATGGTGAATTCAGGTTAATTGGAACATTTTTCTCAGTCGTCTCAATGGCAAAAAGTGTCCCAGTTTGCATGAATACATCTTATATAAATGTACTTTTAAGTATAAATGCACGCATGCATAAATAAATGCATTTTTTAATAAATATTTTCATTTTATGTCATTTAAAAAAATCGAAATAAATTATAATAATGAAAGAATGCATAGATAAATACAAAAATATAGTAATAAATAATTTATTAATATTTAAAAATAATTTCTAAATAAATTATAATTACAGTATAAATAAAATAATTTCTGAAGTTAATTAATCAATTAATTACAAATTATTATTAATAAATAAATAAATAAATAAAATCAGACCACCAAGAAGATGAAACCATTCAGTTTTGAGAAAGAGGAAACAGTTACAGAAAGAGGTATGTTGGAATGAAATGTAAGAATACACACAAAAGACAGATTTCAGACTTATTTAATTTTTTTTTTTTTTTTATTTTTTTTTTTTTGGATAGCTGTAATTCCATAGTGTTTGTCTTTCATTTAACATGGATGAAGTGCACTGCATGGCTGAAAGTGTGTGAACAGCAGAATACCACACTCATAATTTCAGATCCATGGGCATTAATCTTTCCCAGCTTGCTCTCATCTTTCTACAGTACTAGATGTTGGAACACGACTGCAGGGATTTGCTTCCGTTTAGACACAAGAGCATCAATGAGGTCAAGCACTGATTTTGGGCTCGCGGTCGGCGTCCCAGATCATTGAATGTTCAGGTCTGGGCTTCGTGCAGGTCAGTTAAGTTTTTCCATACCAGACTCACTAAACCATTTCTACTTCATGGACCTCGCTTTGTGCACATATGTCATTGTTAAGCTGGAACAGAAAAGTATTTTTCAGAAACTGCTGCAAGAAAGTCTGAGGCACATAATTCTCTGAAATAGCACTGTATGATGAAGCATTCATTTTGTCTTTGCAGAAATTACTAATATAGCCAAACTCATTAATTAGAAGAGGCTATGAAGTGTGTTTCTTGTTTTTATTTTTCTTGATGCAGCCACCAGCATGTTTTGATTTACTGTTCTGACATCACATACTATTTACAGCGCAGCAAACTCAATAATAGAATAATAGGACACATTGTCTCTGAGCCCTCTGGAAAAATATACAGAGAGTTGTTATGAATGTAATTTAATGGGACAATCTGTGGCAACAAGATGGCATTCAGCATCTATCACGCTGAATGCATTTGCTATGCTCTCACTAATAATGGAACCATGCGTGTCAAAAAAAGACATCTTGATGAATTTAGTTTGTTTAATTATACTTCACGCTTAAATTTGGGTTTGTCCCTGGGGAAACACTTGAAAGTCAGCACGCGAAACGATTAAATCACTTGATGTGCCGTTAACTCTTCAAAGCGCATCCCAAACAACTGTCAATAATTTAATAACCAAATTGAAATATTTTGACACAGTCATGAAAGGAGGAAACCTTTAAATGACAACTTGACTCTCAATAATTCACGACTTCAGATCATCTATGCGCAACAGAAATGAGTAGGTATAGAACATATATAGTTGACGTCATGCCATCTGTGGACTGTTGAAAAAAAAAATCAAAGAACTGGCACAATTTAAGGCTTGTGTTTTGAGAAGGGACTGATGAAGTGACTTTTGAGAGTGAGGATGAGAGACCGAGAGAGGGAGAGAGACAAGTGCTGAATACTGCCGTCTGTTCCCCAGGAAGCATTTAATTAATTATCATAATTGACATCAATAGCAGCTGTCAGGCTCAGTGACTGTGCTAGGAGTGTGGCAATAGGAGAAAAGTGGTGCTGGTCTCTCAGGGACACACTTACTGTATTGCTTCTTCATTTGACCTGCTCACATGGAAGCCTCAGGCTGGAAGAGAGTCTGTTAACTCATCAGCTTCCATCAGCAGTCTGCTGTCTTCATAATCAGTCCTGTCACTGATGCTGCTGGCAGGAGCAGATATGATTTCTATACTACCTTTCAAAAGTTTGGGGTCAGAAATTTTTCTATATATGTTGCTTTTATTCAGCAAAGATCCATTAAATTGATCAAGAGTGACAGTAAAGTCTTCTACATTGTTATAAAAAATATATTTCAAATAAATGCTGCTGTTTTTGAACTCTCTATTCATCATATAATCCTGAGAAAGTTTCACAGCTCCCACAAAATATGAAACAGCACATATTAGAATGATTTCTGAAGGATCACATGACTGGAGATTTCAGGAATGGCTGCTGAAAATTCAGCTTTGCATAACAGGAATAAATTACATTTTAAAATATATTCAAATAGAAAAGTTATTTTAAATTGTACCTTTTGACTTTTGAACATGTGAACATCTTTTGCACTCTAAAGAAAGTGAGGATTTTTAGTGACTCTTTCTGCAGGTTACATCATTAGTAGGTGGCAGCGATGACTGCCTCTATGAGTAATTGGAATCATTCATTCAGTAGATTCGTTTGAACAGCTGATTCATTCAAGTGACTCCCTGCATCCCTTGTATCCTAAGGCATAGTAGAATAGTACATCTGAATTTCATTTATACTACCCATATTCATACTATATAGAATATATTTTTAATGGTCATGAAGTACCTACATTTGAACAGTAAAGGACAATAAAGACAGTAGCTGTGTACAAAATCATCTTGTCTGTCTTTATGAATGAGTCATTGAATCATTCATTCAGCCAATTCATTCAAAATTGATGATTCATTCACAAAAGAAACACCACCTGCTTGTGTTATGCTGTGACTGTTTTACAGTGGATTTGTTCAGAATTATTTTCATTGGCTTATGATTTCAGAATTGTTGATTTTTCTTTTAATATATACAGTATTTTGCTAATAATATAATGAAAGAATTTATAGTGCTTTAGAATTTACGGTAGTATGATATAAAGAACATAAGGTTGTAAATATGACCTCTTTGAGGAAAAAAACAACTTTTTTTTACATGCTGCCTTGGTGTTGCCATCTTTTTTTTTTTTTTTTTTTTCTTAAAACATCTTCAGATCCTCTTACTTGCTTTGAAATATCACCCCTTCCCCCATAGGGAAGCTTTAGTGTAATTTGACCACTGCCCATAAACTGACCCTGTCAGAAATGTTTTCTCCAATTTTACTATACAGTCCCCTTAACAAGTCCTCTCAGTAGGCACTTTGACACTTTTCCCGGAGATTAAGACCAACCCCGACCAATGCAGCTTGTTCTTTTTTAACCACTCCCTGGGGCACAGTGCTGCTTAGCCATTTGAGTTTCATCAGCGTAACATCCTGCTACAGTTCTACAGCAGTGGTCTTGTCTCGCTCTAGACAGCTTCTAATGCTGCTTCTGTGGGCGTTCATTTGTTTTGCCACACTGAGCCTTAACAACAGGACATGAGCAGAGCAGTGTGTTTCCTTCCAAGCAGGTTATGCAACAGCTACTTGGGTCTAATCAGCATCAGCTGTGACGAATCGTATGGAAGAACACTTCAGAGCAAATCAAGGTGCGGAGACACAACAGTTCCTAACACTGCTCCTGTTTCTGGGACAGTGACCTTTGCATGTAGCAGCCCTGGGCCACTGTCCCATTCCCTATCTATCTATCTATCTATCTATCTATCTATCTATCTATCTATCTATCTATCTATCTATCTATCTATCTATCTATCTATCTATCTATCTATCTATCTATCTGTCATTCTATCTGTCATTCTATCCATCTATCTATCTATCTATCTATCTATCTATCTATCTATCGTTCTATCGTTCTATCTGTCATTCTATCCATCTATCTATCTATCTATCTATCTGTCTGTCTGTCTGTCTGTCTGTCTGTTTCTGTTTTTCTATCTGTTGTTCTATATCAATCGATAATTCTATATCCATCCATCCATCCATCCATCGATTGTTCTATATCTGTCATTCTGTCTGTCTAACAGTCGTTCTGTCTATCTCTCTATCCATCAAATAGCATCACATCGGATAATACAAAACAATAACAGTAAAACTATGCCAAAAAAATTCATGATGGAATTCAGTAAATCAAATTCAGTGAATGTTGTTTTGTCGGCAGTATATAATTATTTCCCATTTTACCAATGTAATTAAATTTATTTATTTTTTGCTTTACATTATCTTGTTTTATTTATTTTTTAATTAATTATTAAATTTTATCTACAGATATATTCATAAATACTAACATTTTTGATAGCATGGCTGTCTTTTTTCTGTGGCTTTTTTGTGCTCTATCTCATAATCTAGTTGTGCTGAAAGTGTGTGCTTAAGTGTGAAAGAAAACAAGAGGGAAAAAAAGAGGGAGAGGGAGAATAAGGAGCCTTGGCATTTTTATTGCGCTTGTACATTTGAGGATCCAACTAATTAAGCAAATAAATCTTGGGGTCGGTTTACACTGCTGGCAATTTGAGCTTCTCTGCCTCCATTGATCGCCGCGCTTCGCCTGGCTGAGCATCACTGACCTGGAGAGAGTGAAATTGAGATATTGCACATGTAAGAATCTCTCAGAGGGGTGTGCTCGACATAGAGCCATGCCATCGGTTTCAACGCCCAAAGGGTCACGCTAGAGCCATAAACGAGATTTAAAAACTTTGAACATCAAGCAGTTTGATGTTCTTCCACCTTACAAGGTTGTTGTGTGATCATGAAACAGTGGCTAGCAAGGAAAACGGTCTTCAGATTAACCCTACTCAGGTCTCAATGGATTTGCTTTGTTCCACCAGTATAAAGTAAACAGCTTTTTACTTGGCAAAACATAGAACACAATATTAATAATTCAAGGCAAGGTTTGTAAAAGACTTACATTTTATCGTTATAATGAGAGATTCATAGCTGGTTATTTTTTCCTGTTTGTGTTGCAAATCTCAGTTAAGCTACTGTAGGTGATTTTAAAATTCCCTTTGAACATCCTGGTCAATTCCAGTGCTCAATACATCAGACAATGATGCATTTACAGCACATCCCAGCGGCCAGTGGGAATAATTAAGGAGAATCAAGCCTTGCGGAGATGGCTCTGTCCTGTCCAATTAATCTTTCACTGATCATTTCAGTGCTTCTTCTGCTGGGACTGGAGAATGCTGGTCACTCCCACTTTGTATTGACCAATAGAGAACTCCTGTGACTGATAAACACGGAGTAACTGCCAAAAAACTCTCAAATTGGGTGGCAGAAGCTTTGCTGATAGCCGATTGATTAGTCTCATATGAGGACGCTTTGTGGTTACTGGTTTCTAAATCCTTCACATCACCTTGAACAAAAGAAAACACATTTTAAAGAGAAAGAAAAGAAAAAAAAAAACTAGCATTTTTCAAAACAATTCAAACAAACAGCAAAGGACAAGTCCTTGATTCACAAACAAGATGTTTCACAAGTCAAAATGTTTAGCCATGTTGTCAGCAGTATACTCTGTCAGTAGCTCCTGTTGTGAACTATGGCTATGGTTTTCATGACAATGATTGAAAATGCACAGGCCTGCACTTTTTCTGTATGGCATATATCAGTTTCAACAGTTCTTGGCCTCTTCTACCTTCACTGTTATGCCTCCCTATCCTTCCAAAATTCATCCTTACTCCTCGTCTTCTTCCCGGCTTTTGACCCTGCTTGTTTCCTTGTTGTTCTTCCATTGTCAGAAACTGTGTTGTTTTTTTGTTTGTAAACAGTATGCTTGCCAAATAAAGCTTCATGAAATGCACCTCTAAGCTTTTTTTTAGAAAACTGGTTGATCATTGATTGATCTAACGCTTTGTTTCCATTCATCAAGATTCCCCTGATTCAATTAATCAGCTCAGGACACATTTACAAAAAGAAGTCTAATAGTAATATATAGAAAATATGTTTGACTGATTATGGCAGTTCCATGAATGTACAGTACCAAAGCACTGCAGTTGGTTCAAAAGAATGAGAACGTGATTTTATATGCACACGTGACTAGATGTGGAGCTTGAGGTAAATGAGAATTTCAGCTGTGATCTGAGAATACCCAAGTGGCTCTTTAAAAGTTTTGTACATGTATTTTTTTCTTGTGATTATGAAAACAAATCCATTTATTATTTAATTATTTAATTT
This sequence comes from Spinibarbus caldwelli, assembly GCA_039654775.1. Classification (NCBI taxonomy): domain Eukaryota; kingdom Metazoa; phylum Chordata; class Actinopteri; order Cypriniformes; family Cyprinidae; genus Spinibarbus; species Spinibarbus caldwelli. The sequence goes on along the minus strand of CM077226.1, from coordinate 27,929,887 downwards.
TTTATATTGTTTAATTATTTAATTTTATTATTTTTTTATTACAGTTTTTCTCAGTCGCTTTGGTGCATTTCTCGAATCGTCCTTAATATTTGCAAAGAAGTATGTGCATTTATCAATTCGTACAAACAGCACCACACAATGGATTACCTGCAAAAGCCTGTCACTTACTCAAAATCTTTAATTCATCTCTCAAAAGTAAGTATTTATGTGAATGAACATATCAGTGCCATCAGAATGAAAAGTCCTTGTGTCATTGTTCACAAACAAGATAGTCAAAATGTTTAGTCATGTTGTCAGTATAACAGTGCACACTGTTAGTATTACCTGATGTAAACTATGGCAACAGTTTGGATGACAGTTACTGTACTGAAATGCAGAAGGCTGCGCTTCTTATGTATGCCTTATATCCACTTCAAAAGTACAAATTTACACATTACTGTATGTGGGATATTGATTGAAAGAGACTGTTTTGAAATGTTTGAATTTATTGAGGATATTGTCGATCTCAATATTTAGCTGCACCCTTCAGCCATTGTAAGGCCATGATTGACAACATGGTCCACAGTAGTGGCCCTTATTTCATCTGATATGCGCCTCTGTCCTTGGCCTCTTCTGCCTCTTCCTCTGTTTTGCCTCTGTACCCTTCCACCACGCATCCTTACTCCTCTTCTTCCCCTCGGCTGTTGACACTGATTGTTTCCTGGATGTGCATCCATTGTCAGAATTTGTAACTCTTGTGTTGTCCTCTGTCTATATATGCTTTCCAATTGAAGGTTCATGAGATGCACCTTTGAGCTATTTCAGACAACTGGTTTATAATTGGTTGATCTATATTATCTTCATTAGTGAAAGTCAAGATTCACTTGTACAATTCATGGCAAATTTACAAAAAGTGTAATAGAAATGTGTAGAAAATATGCTTGACAGTTTATGACAACTAAATCAACCATTATGCATTTAAGACTTATACGATGAACTAATGACTAGATGTTTTGAGGGGTACGACTATTGCACGGAGAACTATATAATACATTTTGAGCAACATGATATTAGCAACTGATAATGCAGGAAACCGCAGACAAATGTACATAATCAGTTGCATGAATGTACCAAAGCAATCGCAACTTGTTCAACAGAATGAGAAACTGCTTTTATGATGTGCACAAGTGACTAGATGATGTGGAGGTTGAACAAGTAGTTTTGAAAATTTCATTTCTGAAATTCGTGCGGTGGAACCGGCGTCAGCTTTTAGGAGTGAAGCAAGTGCTCGCAGGGATGCCGGAAGTATGGCTTCAAGACGCAGTATCTCGTTCCCTTCGGGGAACCATGGTTACATACATAACCTGGGAAGTTCCCCTTCAGGAACTCGAGCTGCGTCCGAAAACGCTATGGGAACGAGATGCCCACCCCGCCAGGCTGACCAGTCCCTGCCTAGTGTGTTGTCTAGGATGAGAGGACAGAAGAGCCCAGAGTGGCTCGCATGTTGAGGCCATAGAACCTGATGAACGTGAGGGGCGTGGACCACCCCGCAGCGTTGCAGATGTCCTGCAAAAGGCACACCTGCCAGAAAGGCCTTGGAGGCCGCCATACCCCTAGTGGAGTAAGCCTTGACTCCCATCGGCGAGGGGAGACCAGAGGACTCATAAGCCATGGAAATGGCATCCACTATCCACCGTCTGAGGGTCTGCTTAGTAGCAGGAAGACCCCTCTTGGGGGGACCATAGCACACAAGCAGTTGGTCCGCCTTTCTCCACAGGGCAGCTCTGTGGATCTCTTGAACTGGACACATACAGTTAAGCTTCTGCTGGTCGGGCTTCCTGAAGGGAGGAGGACAGAAGGCCTGTAGTACGGTAGGCTATGGTGTGACAGAGGGAACCTTCGGTACATAACCCGCTCGAGGGTATAAAAATGCTTTGGCCATTCCGGGCGCAAAGTCAAGATGAGAAGGGGCCACTGAGAGGGCCTGCAGATCTCCGACTCTCCTCAGAGAAGTCAGAGCTAGAAGGAAGGCAGTCTTAATTGTGAGATGATGATCAGATATCTGTTCAATGGGCTCGAATGGAGCCTTACAGAGAGCCTCTAACACCACAGGCAAATCCCACGGGGGAACTCGGGACCGTACTGGAGGCCTCAGCCTCAGCGCACCGCGGAGGAAACGTGTAACTAAGGGGTGTCTACCCACTGACTGGCCACCAAGAGGGGTGTGGTAGGCTGCAATGGCCACCACGTAAACCTTTAGGGTGGAGTGGGTTAACCCTCCGGAGAATCGGGCCTGCAGGAACTCCAGAAGTGTACCAATCGGGCAGTTAGCTGGGTCGAGCTGGCGGTCTCTGCACCATGAAGTGAAAAGCTTCCACTTCAGGGGATACAGTTTCCTCGTTGAGGGAGCTCTGGATTGGAGAATGGTCTCAACAACCTTGGTTGAGAGACCGGAAGCTATGAGCTGTGCCCTCTTAGGGGCCACACCCACAGTTTCCACAACTTTGGGCGGGGGTGAAAGTTCGTACCGCCCGCCTGTGAGAGAAGATCCCTGCTGATGGGAATCTCCCATGGAGAGCCGTCAAGGAGAGAAATCAGGTCCGAGAACCATACTCGGCCCGGCCAGAACAGGGCTACTAGCAGTAGATGAACCCCGTCCCGGCGAACTCTCTCCAGAACTCCCGGGAGCAGAGCGATCGGGGGAAAAACAGACAGACAAATCCTCGGCCAAGTCTGCACCATGGCATCCAGTCCCAGAGGAGCTGGGTGAGTCAGAGAGAACCAGAGGGGACATAGCAATGTCTCTCGAGTCGCAAAGAGGTCCACTTGAGCCTGGCCAAAAGCTCTCCATATCTGCTTCACCACCTCGGGGTGAAGCATCCATTCCCTGGGCCTCGGCCCCTGTCTCGACAGGACGTCTGCTCCCATATTCAGATGCCCAGGAATGTGCACTGCTCTCAGCAAGAGGAATTTGCCCTGGGACCACACAAGGATCTGGTGCGCCAGCTTGTACAAGAGGCACGAACACAGACCTCCCTGGTGGTTGATGTAAGAGACCACCGCTGTGTTGTCGGTGTGCACCAACACATGCCGATCTCTTAGGTCTGGGAGAAAGTGTTTGAGTGCTCAACACCGCCAGCATCTCCAGGCAGTTGATGTGCCATATGAGATGGTGGCCCCTCCACAGACCGCGGGCAGGGTGGCCACTCATGACCGCTCCCCAAACGGTGAGGGACGCGTCCTTCGCTAGTGTTACACGGCGACAAGGAGCTCACAAAACCGGGCCCTGAGACAAGAACCAAGCTTCTTTCCACACATCTAAGGCACGAGTACATTTCCACGTGACCTTGATGGTGTGAAGTGGGTTTCCCCTCAGGGAGAACCCCTTGGTCTTGAGCCACCACTGTAGCGGTCTCATGTACAGCAGGCCAAAAGGTATCACATTGGACGCAGCTGCCATCAGCCTCAGCAGTCTCTGAAACTGCTTGACAGTGAGTGACTGGCCTTCTTTCACTCTCTTGACTGCTGTGAGGATCGACTCGATACGAGCAGGGGACAGACGTGCCTGCATCGTGGTCGAATCCCACACCACACCCAGATAAGTGGTTCTCTGTAATGGAGAAAGCACACTTTTCTTGGCGTTCAGTCTCAAACCCAGCTCCCCCATATGAGCGAGAACGACATCTCGATGTTGAACCGCCATCTTCTCTGATTGAGCTAAAATCAACCGATCGTCGATGTAATTCAGTATGCGGATGCCTTGGAGTCGCAGTGGAACCAAAGCAGCATCCACACACTTTGTAAATGTGCGGGGTGAGAGTGCAAGGCCAAAAGGAAGAACTTGATATTGGTATGCTTCGCCCCCGAAAGCAAACCTCAGGAACTTCCTGTGAGTGGGAAGGATGGATACATGGAAGCATGCGACTTTTAGATCTATCGTGACAAACCAGTCCTTGGACCTGATCTGAGACACGACTTGTTTGATAGTGAGCATCTTCAACTTCAGTTGCATGACTGAGCGGTTCAACTGACGCAGATCTAAAATGGGACGCAACCCCCCGTCCTTCTTTGGAACTATGAAGTAGTGGCTGTAAAGCCGGATTCTTTCTCGTGAGGAGGGACCACCTCGTTGGCCTCCTTTCTCAACAGAGTGTTCACTTCTTGTTCCATTACCAAAGCCTGCTCGGGGCCAACCAGAGTAGGAATGACCCCACTGAAACACAGCGGTGGAGCGCCGAACTGAATGCGATAGCCTTTTTGTACCATATGCAGGACCCACTGAGACACATTTGGCAGTAGTTTCCACGCTGCTAAATAGTCTACTAACTGTGCGTTCACACCGAACGCGTCGAGAGCGTCAAAGTGGCCGAAAGTCATTCATTTTCAATGTGAGCCGGCGACGAGCAGCGGCGAGAGCGGCGCGGCGCGTCTTGGTCAGCGAGAGCGTCGAGGAGAGTTGAAATCAGGTCAACTTTATGGTAATGAGCTATGACGCGGTTGGGCGGCAACCAATCGGAATGTAGAAGTCCACCGTTTGAGAGGAGTCCAGAGAACGCAGCCCTGTAAGCTTTGGTTCCGACCACATTAGTTCCCAAGCAAAATGGAGGAGAGGCTGATTATTCCTGTGGCGGGTTTCCCAGTAATCTACGACTTGTCCCTGTTTGTGTACAGGGACATAAAAATAAATAAATAAATAAATAAAAAATGCGTGTTCCTGGTGAGTTGCTCATGTGCATTAACGTTATATATTTTCTGAAAATAAGTGGGAATTTCATGCTAATTTCAGCGCCAGAGCATGCAAAACAGTTACTGCTGCAGAACATTTCTGACATATCGACACATATTGGATTAAACGAAAACAGGTGTTGTAGAGAGCTGTGACTATTTATTTATTTATTTTACTTATTTATTTTTTACATCTGATGGAGACCAGATGTGTATGTCACATATTTTAAAATGAAAGCAGTCACTTCTGCCTATTTTTTTTGTTTGTTTGTTTTTGTTTTTTTCTACACGGAAAAACAAAAGTGTTCTATAACTGGTCTAATGATATAATAGTATAATAGTCCCAGTTCACTTTTAAACCTTTTAAATCAATTTTCTTGATTATACTTACATTAATTAATGTTTATACCTGATTATACTTAAGAAACATTTTCACTGCAGGACTTTTGGTTGCATCAAAGTATTTTTACAGTGTGGTATTAGTGCTTTATACATTATTAAGTAAAGGATCTTAATACTTCGTCCACACAAATTAATGTTAATGTTAATTAAAGATCAAGGCTAGTAAATGTCTCCTATAATGTTGAAATTAGACTAGCACTTAACCATGAACACAAAAGCCACACCACACGAATGTCTTTTAATTGGTTTATTTCGTTAGCAAACAAGTAACTACAATAAAGTTATTTCCATCGATCAATTTTTTACTATCACATTTAAAATATTTCATGAGGTTAACTTATACCCTTGTGGTCAGTCTGCACAAGATCAACATGCCCCTTTAATTACAAGATCAACATTCGATCTATGTCAGAGCGTCAGAGCGTCCGCGAATCTTTCTACAGCGTTGTTGGCAGGGTGTCCAGAGCGACTTCTGATGCTCTCGACGCTGGCGGTGTGAACGCACAGTAAGGGAATCAGTCTCTCGAGACTGACCTCTGGTGTAATTGGGGCAGCTAGATCGGTGCCTTGAAGTGGTGCTCCGGCAGGAGACAACGGATCTAACTGTCCTAGAGACCTCCGAAGAGGTGGCGAGCCTCTCAGCTCCGCTATGTTTCCGGGCGGACATAACTCTAGTGCTCGCTGGAGACCGCTGCGCCCTGGAGCACTGGCAGGGTTGGCAGACCAATCTCCTGAGGGCACTGAGGCGAGACGGGCACCATGTAATGCAGTGTGACCCTCTCTACCCCAGTAGGGGCCGCCCTCAGAAGTCCTGAGGCCAAAACTTCAGGACTTTTTGGCTGAGGACTTCTTGGCTTCAAGCACTGCTCGAAGGTCTTGATTTGGCTTCGAAGTCCCCGGCACAGAGCATCGCTTAGGCTCCTGGTCCCAACGTGGGGGAGCGCGGAATGCGATGCTCTGCTTTTGAGCCTCTCTGTACGAGGAGCTGGTATGCGGTTGGGGCTGCTCCCACCCAGCAACCACCAGAGAGCGACGAGGGAGGAACCGCTGGAATGCCTCTGCCTGTTTACGAGCCTCCTGGTACCTGTCGGCGACCGAGTTGACGGCGTGGCCGAACAGGCTAGAAGGTGCAAGCGGGGCGTCCATGAGGCGCAGACCCTGTCCTTCTCTTTCATATCGGACAGGGTCAGCCACAAATGCCTCTCTGCTGCCACCATAGCTGCCATCGACTGCCCAATGGCGTGGGCGGTCTCTTTGGTGGCGCGGAGGGAGAGATCAGCGGTTCGCCGCAGCTCAGAGATGTCCTCAGACTTAATCTCCTCCCCCTCGTCAAGCTCTTTCAGCAGGTCGGCTTGGTACGCCTGTAATACTGCCATGGTGTGCAGACATGCACCAGCCTGACCTGCTGCCGCATACCCTTTGTTCATCAGCGCTGAAGATGTGCGCAGCGGCTAGGTGGGCAACGCCGGAGCCTTCAGAGACGATGCTGCACCGGGGGACAGATAGCTCGGAAGCGTCTGTTTGACCCGGCGCATCGCTCTTTAGCCACGCTTACACAACCCTGCCACATTGCCGTAGTAGTCACAGGGGGGGAAGAAGTCGCGGGCAGAGAAAGGCCGTCCCCACGATCTCGACACCTCAGTGTGGAGATTGGGGAAAAAAGGCAGGCTCCGGCGTGGAGGTGGTGGCCTCACGCGCAGAAAGCTTTCGTCTAACTTGCTTTTCTGTGGTTCGGCTTGTTTCTCGGCAGGCCAGTCGATGTTTAGCTTGGCTACCGCACGAGTTGCCACCTCCAATAGCTCCTCACACTGGGACGACCCGAGTGCTTAGACTTTCTCTGTGCTTTAGACATAATGGAGCTTATAGTGGCTGGGACAGACAACATTAAATAAGACTCACAATACAGAATGACAACACACACAGAGCGCTTCGCTGAATGACAGAAAGCTGACGCCGGTTCCACCACACGTGCTTTTAAGCTTCCTGGTCGCTTACGTCACTCCGCCCGTGACGTCTCGCCCAACCATTGGACGGATTACACACGTGCTCAGAGCCGGTCATGCTGAAGGCGTTCCCATAGCGTTTTCGGACGCAGCTTGAGTTCTTGAAGGGGAACCTCAAATTTAAGCTGATTAAATTATAGTCTGATCAGCATCTTAGATGTGTTCTTTGTTTAGGTATGTAATTAATGTAGCTATTATTATACGTTAAATATTCCCATTTAGGGCCAATTTTCACAGAATCTCGCTTCAGTTGAATCTGGCAGTCACAAACCTGCTAATAAGATCTATAGTTAGAAGTTAACATGTTAAATTTTACCATGTATTTACAGTAGCACTTTACAGCATCTAGTACAAATAATGGTTTCAGAAGAATTCAGGATAAAGTTTAACTCTTTATTTTACAGGTTGAATAAAATGTCAGTTATAAATTAATAAAATTAAGGAGGTCACACATTTTATTTTAATGTCCACTTCTTGCTATTAACAAACCAATAATTATGACTTTTTCCTCAAACTCCTAATTTGCTGCTTATTAATAATTAGTAAGGTAGTTGTTAAGTTTAGGTATTGGGTAGGATTAGGGATGTAGAATATGGTCATGAAGAATATGTGCTTTATATGTACTAATAAACAGCCAATATGTTATTAATAGGCATGCTAATGAGCAACTACTGGAGTTAATAGTGAGAATCGGTCCCTATACTAAAGTGTTAACATTAAGGATTAATCCGAAATGAATCCAGATGATTCACATAAAACATTAAATCATAAAGATAAAGTCAAAAAAAGGTCACCAGAAGACATGCAAACTCGAACACTAATTGCCATGAACACCTAAAAACTAAAGATGCAAAACAATATTCTAACTATTCTAAATTCTAAATGTGTAACCTGTGCATTGTGATCTCTAGCACTTTTGCCATGTAAATGCCTCATACAACCAAAGATCCAGTTCTGGGATTCTGAAAGAAAAAAAAAAAAAAAACTCTCAAAGCCTTTTTCTTTCATCATGTATTTTGTAATATCATACTCTTCTCTCAAATATTTTCACTTACCCGCAGAAGGAAAGAAATTATTATCAGCTGTGCAAGATGAAAGACTGTTATCTCTGCAAATGAAATTCAGTGGATAAGGCCCCTGAAAAGATGCAGTGAGCAGGATAATTCTGTGTGGTTAATAAGTGACTTTGATTCGGAGATATTCAGAAAGACCACTGCTCCTCTCTTCCTTCAGGGAGAAAAAGCAATCCGCTCACCCAGTTTGAGCTCACCTCTTTCTGACACTGCTGTTTTGAATAACAATTACATCTGCCGGATTCTCAGGGAGACGTTTCTCTCTCTCCTTCTCCTTCTCCTTCTCTGTGACTGTTCATTTCACACGCTTTGATGGAAGATTTATTTCAATTTCTGGTATGAGGACAGCCATGTCAGTAGGTGTCTGTAGGATGTTTCAACATTTGGATACGGTTTCTTAACCTGTTTCCAAATGCTAAATGTCTGTGTTATAAAGCATATAAGGCACAAATATAGTAAATATTCTTTACTTTTAGATTAGCCTTCTGCTGTTAAACGTCCCCCACTCCTGCATTCCTCAATCTGTCAGGTGCTCTGTGGGGATGAAACTGGTGTTTTTCATTAACCTGTGCCCTGCCTGCCTGTGCCTGTGCTGTTCAGGGACAAAAGAACCTCTGGGCTTGCTGTCTGTCCTGAGTCATGGAGAGCTCAATCATGCGCCCTGCAGGACCCCACACACTGCGTCTGATGGATGCTATGGCCTCGAGGGAGATTTAAAGGGTCTTCATGTACTCTGACTCAGCAGGGGACAGTGAGACATCTCCCGTAATCCTGTGTGTACTTCACATTTTTGATGCAGCTGTAAAGAGCAGGCAACCTCTAAAATTAAATATTTTCATTCTAGAAAAATCAATTGGATTCATCAACATACTTATTTTAATATTTTAAATAAGTATTATTTAAATGTTATATAAAAATGCATAATGTATATTTATGTATGTACTGTATATGTATATATCAGTTCATATAATAAAATATTGTAAATTAAATTAAATATATTAATATATTAAATTAATAAATATATATTGAATATATAATAAATAATTATATATATATATATATATGTGTGTGTGTGTGTGTGTGTGTGTGTGTATATATATATATTACTGTAAACAAACATATACCGTAAACATACAAATATATAATATTTCACTTTAATATAACTTTTTTGGATATATTTAAAAGTGTGGTAGTACAGTTTGTTGACTTTGCTTTGACCTTTGTAAGTAACTTAAATTAACAATTATATTATTTATTTATTTATTATTTTTTATATTTATTTATATATTATTATTTATTCAGTATTATTTTATTATTTTATTAAAAACAGTATTCATACTTTATTATTTAGTATTATTGAAATATTTTTTATGAATGCTCTGGCGTTTAAACGACGCACAATTGGTACTAGGGGGCCCAAAGTGTGGCAAGAAAATATCCCCTACCCCATTACACCACCACCAGCCTGAACCGTTGAGACAAGGCAGGATGGATCCATGTTTTCATGTTCTTTACGCCAAATTCTGACCCTACCATCTGAATGTCGCAGCAGAAATCGAGACTCATCAGACCAGGCAATGTTTTTCCAATCTTCTATTGTCCAATTTTGGTGAGCCTGTGCAAACTGTAGCCTCCGTTTCCTGTTCTTAGCTGACAGGAGCGGCACCCGGTGTGGTCTTCTGCTGCTGTAGCCCATCTGCTTCAGGGTTCGACATGTTGTGCGTTCAGAGATGGTATTCTGCATACCTTGGTTGTAACGAGTGGTTATTTGAGTTACTGTTGCCTTTCTATCATCTCTAACCAGTCTGCCCATTCTCCTCTGACCTCTGACATCAACAAGGCATTTTCGTCCACACAGCTGCCGCTCACTGGATATTTTCTCTTTTTTCAGACCATTCTCTGTAAACCCTAGAGATGGTTGTGTGTGAAAATCCCAGTAGATCAGCAGTTTTTGAAATACTCAGACCAGCCCGTTTGGCACCAACATCCATTCCACATTCAAAGTCACTTCAATCCCCTTTCTTCCCCATTCTGATGCTCGGTTTGAACTTCAGCAAGTCGTCTTCACCACATCTAGATGCCTAAATGCATTGAGTTGCTGCCATGTGATTGCCTGATTAGCAATTTGTGTTACCAAGCAATTGAACATGTGTACCTAATAAAGTGGCCAGTGAGTGTGTGTGTGTGTGTGTGTGTGTGTGTATATACACCTTTTAAAGCACAGATTTTAGAGCTCAGTCTGACATTTATAACACATACCTTACGGTAACAGAAAAAATTAATTACTGTCCAGTCCACTATTGGGCCTGGAGGTTATTCTCTTGCATTGACAACATGCATACAGATCACATCTACATTTTGCATCATGAATGCAAAGTCAGTTTCAGACAGCAGGCGGAAAAAGCTTAGAAGAGAAAGTCGCTTCGAATGTCTGTACATATCAATCAATTTCACCCTTCAAACCAGAGACCATGAAGAATTCCTGCATTTGACAAGATGCTTGTTTTTTTATGCCTCCAGCACAAACCTGTTTTCAGTGTTTTTCACACTCATGCATTTTTAAGTGCCTTGCGGGTCTCCAGCTTTACTCCAGCGATCACAACATGTTAAAAATCTAAGTAGTCATCTTATATATTCACACTACATGAGTCTCTTACCCCTGAGCACTTTTTATTAATTAAAGCAGAATGCTGTTTAATTGTAATATCTGCTACAAAATCATTGTTTAATTGTCCGTTGTGTTGAGATGAAAACCGGACACCCACAATCACATCCATTTAAAAAAAAAACAAACAAAAGTACAGGAGCTTTAAGCTGGTAAGTTAATGTATGCAACATGTTTTCAAAACCCACTCTTTCACTGACTTCTGAGAAAAAAATATGCATGCAAAATTAATTAGATGACAGTAACACAGAGTACTTGAATTAGAAGGACACCTACATGACATGGTGGTTTTGTATTTAATTACCTGGCAACCAAAAGAAGTAGTCATTTAATTCAAATTATTATTATTATTTTTTCCCACAAGAAGAAAATAAATATATCAGATTAGTCATAAAAATAAGGGCTAATCAGATAGATGGTGCACTTGACATTGAATTGTTTGAAATTGCTCTAGGGAAGGTGACTTAAATTTCATTGGATGAGAAAAAATTGGGTAGATGTCCACTGTACTTCAGAATTTTGTCTTAAATGTAACATGACAGCTCTCATAAATACTTTTTGACAGCTTTTGGCCTCATTTCTATGTCTATCTCCATCACTTTGTCCAAAAACATGTCAATGTGAATTGCCATTTACAACCAATTTTGCTTCTGTAATGTAGTGAAACGGGACATTTGCTGACAAAACATGTAGAGTAGGGATCGATTGGATCATCAGACATTTTACACACAAGAATGGAGTTAGACCAAAGGAGTGTTTGCTAAAATTGCTAAATGGCTATTTGTTAACATTATCTAACAGCCCTTTCAGCCTAATTAACAAAAAACGTTTTCAGAGGAAGATTAGAAAGACAAACTTTTTTCTTTGGAATAATGTGGACTAATGAATTGTTCACAATAAAACCAAAAATGTGTGTTAAGAAATTAACAGGGTTAGTTTTGATGTCATGCTGACTTTAAGTTCTGAGGTCATCTTCAGTTTTGTTCTCATTAGTATAAAAGATTTATAATTTTTATCCTAAATTCACAACAAAATGATGAACTTCCAGAACTCACCAGAGAATCTCTACTCTGTTTGGATTGGGGCTCTGTGCTGCCTTGAGACCAGGTGCGTCAGGATGATTTGATATGGGCTCAGGTGTTTTGGTTCACATCTGTAGAATCAGAGATTGGAGAAAATGACTTTCCAATAGAAGAAATTGTACAGACAAACTGAGTGAGACAGACAGATGATAGTTAAGGTCCAGGTCAGGCACAATGATGGACGACTAGCCACAACAGAGTCAGAAACAGTTGTGATTTTGGTTGTGTGCTGCTATTCAATTAAACATCAGGCACATCATTAATTGATTAATTATGCAGATGCTTATTCGTGCTACTGAAAACTCTGAATGATACATCAATCAGGGTTTGTTTTTATTACGCAAGGCAAATTTGCAATATAAGTAGCATAATGCCTTCAGATATTTCAGTTCTATTCCTACACAGAATGATTTTAACCTCTTGTACTTTTGTTGCTAAAAAGTTTGAACTTTTATTTTTAACAAATATAAATATTTCAACCTAATATAAAGTCAAAAGGTATTTTAAGTTGCATTAATTAAAAAAATAAATAAATACAAAAGTACTCTTATACAAACTTAACTTTTATTATTAAAATTGCTTAATTATAGCACAGGATTTGGAGAGTTCTATTTTGTAAACTAAAAAAAATATATATATATGAAAAAAGTTTTCTGTAATTGAAATAAACTGAAATAAAATAAAATAAATACTAAAAAAATAGAAATTTTATATAAAAAATGAAGTACAACAGAAAAACTACAGTATAGAAATATTTTCTAAAAATGACAAGCACATAACAATTACTAAAACTAAAAATGAAAACTGAACATATTTAATATATGAATAAATAATGTAATAATATACAAATAATGCTAAACACTGGAGCCTGGGATATTTTAGCTTGATGCTTCAGAACAGCCTTTGTAAAGAGACACACTTATTTTATAACACACATTTCTAGAATAATTAAAAAGGCAAGATAAAAAAGTGATAATGACAATCCAAGCACTTCCCCTAAAAATGCAGTTAGTAATGAAATGTAATCAGTAACCATGATAAGAAAGAAAGGGGGAAAAAAGATAAGACATTGTCCTACTTTTGCTGCTGTCTCTCCATGGCGTTAGCATTAAGCTCTGAGCATGTCCGCTGAGTGACAGAAAGCAAATTGCTCTGAGATGAAAGAAAAGCAAAGCAGGATTTTATTCAAGGGACAAAGGGTCACATACTTTTTTTCAGCTGCTCCATAGTTTTGCTTGATAACTACAGATGTACCCTAACGTGATTAAGCTCATTGTTTTTTATTGTAAAGGTAGAACAGTGCAATTCATTGAAGAATTTGATAAATGATGCCTTATTGATGTACAGTATTATTATAACTCTGAAATGAGCTCCATTGTTGTACAACGCAAGTTGCAATTCTACTTGTATTCACTGTGTTGTCACTTACATTCCACAAGTTTTCTTGGTATTGTATCACTGAGTTTTGATAAAGCCCAACCACAGCCACAATGAAAGCATATGTACACTGACAGCTAAGCTGTAGGCGTTAAAATAGTCCAGGACATTGTTCATTCTAGACTGTCAGTTCTATATATTTCCTTGATCATGCCAGACTGTCTGAGAGTTGTGAGTTCATTTGTAAAAAGCATTCAAACCATGATGACAAGCCTCCCAGGAGAGTTAATATAAGTCCTTATTCTACACTTCCTGTGTTAAAAGCTCTTGGCTCTCTACTTTTGATCTATAATGATAATATTTCAAATCTGCCACAGCAATTCAACATTTATGTGACTCTTGAGTGCTGTCTTATTGGCTAAGTTAAGTCTTAGCAGTTGAATTGTAAACTACAAGATCAGATATACTGTATACTTCAAGTTTAGTTTTGTTTGTTGAGCCCTTTTAGTTTTTAGTAAAATAGTGCAATGTTTTTATTGTGTGCACAAAGTGTTTTGAAAGCAAAAGTGACTAATTTTACATGCTTGTTCGCTCAAATTCACTGCAGTCAAAGGTTTTAGTGCTTGTTTATTGTGCTGTAATTGGGTGACGCCAATTGTAGTTGACAACTTTCATATAACCAAACGTCATGATTGTAGCGCTTGCATATTGCCTTGTCATTCAAGGCACTCAAGGAACGTTGTTGCAGATAATGGCAATTCATGGTTAACCAGTGAGATGTTGTTGAACCTGCCATTCATGCTGTCAACAATCTGCCAATTCTCGTTATGTATTGAGGATAAACACATAATTTTACTGTGTTTAGAGAGGATTCTGGCTTCTGACTCTGACTCCGACTCCATCCTTAGAACTATACACTCTTAAAAATAAAGGTGCTTCATGATGCCACAGAAGAACCTTTTTGTCTAAATGGTTCCATAAAGAACCTTTAACATCTGAAGAACCTTTCTGTTTCACAAAAGGTTCTTTGTGGTGAAAGAAGGTTCTTCAGATTATAAAAAGGTAAGGAAGAGATGGTTCTTTAAAGAACCTTTGACTAAATGGTTCTTTGTGGAACCAAAAATGTTCTTCTATGGCATCGCTTGAAGAACCTTTTGAAGCACCTTTATTTTTTAGAGTGTACCTGCAGTTAACAACACACAGTTATATGCTGGTGTTAGTTTTTGTGAACTACTCTTTTAATGCTTAGTTTTCTACCTCATACCTTTCCCTCGGTAGGCCATGTGCCCTTAGCAAAATCTGATTCCAGTTCAGTCAACGGTGACAGTCGTCTAAAGTCTGTGGTTGACAGGAAATGCTGCAACCCTCTTAGATGTTCATTTCATCCCTCCACACAAATGTGTGTCATATCCTTATGAGGATTAGGTTAAACTCATCAAAATGTCATGCTTGTGAAGGTTCCTTGAAATTCAGAATCAAACAGACTTAAATGAAAACCATCTGTATTTCCTGAGAAGTGAATCAAGTTTACACAAGACGAAAGGTTAGCGTTTAAAAGCATTGTCAGCCAACTATGGTTGCAAGTTCTGTCATTTCCAACATAGTTCAATGAGTCGGTGTTTCCAGAAACCATAGTCCAAATGTACTTTCATAATCAGCGTCACAAATTTACATGGTTGGAACTACAGCTCTTGACATGTGGTTAGGAGCATAGTTTCTTGGCTTAAATAAATTCTGCTCTTGGGCACAATAAGCAAGCTAACATGCAGTACAATCTGTATCTTCCTTTCTATCTAAATATAAATGTATTTTAATGTATGCATTTTTGCATGTCCTCAATAAGCGCCGTTTGTGTTTTTATTTGTTTTCACGATTCCATGTGAATGGGGATTGGTTGGACAATACATGAAACTTTTCAAAAACGCAAAGGAAAAACATTTCTGTTTTCAGTACACTGTTGCCTTATAGACGTACCTTTTAATAATGTATTTTACAATGTAATTTATTCCTGGGATGGCAAAGCTGGATTTTCAGCAGCCATTAATCCAATAGTCTTCAGCGACATATAATCACTCTACTGTAGTTCACCGATTACGTAAGAGGGATTGAATCAGCTGTTTCCAATAACATGAATGATGTATACGTTTCAGACCCCAGAAATTCCCTTTAGAAACCTGAATGAAGACTCTGCATCCCCCTTCTCCCACCACTGCTGATGAGTTCCCACAATGCATTGCAACGACACCCAGAGCACCACCTCCCTGTTTGTTAACTAGACACAGGGAACTAAACAAAACATCAAAGACACACAGAAAAGTCACACATCCTTAAACTAATCCTCATTCTACTTCGTTCTCAGCAGTCTTCTCCAGACTCTGGGCATGATGCTCCGTTAGGGAACTCTGCTTCCTCACCTCTCCACTATTGCTCTGGGCAGATCCCTTTCTGCCTGCCTCATTACTTCTGCACAGCTTTCTCTGACTTTATTTCAGTCCAAGGAACAATTTACAGCTCATTGGAAGTAGGGACTTAAGGGAACATATGTTAACAATAATGGTGTAAAACATGTATGAGATACTTTAAATCACCAGTACAGCAAAGAAATGTCAGATAGGTCAGGTCAAAGATGCATGCATAAGGTTTAGGAGGTCTATAATTGGTCATGTAGATGTGAAATTGGACATTACATGTGACTCCATCATGATTTGCATCAATGCAGCTGTATTTTACACAGTCAAATCTCTGGAGCGAGGTGTATAATGCTTCCTCAGAGGGAACCAGCCCCCTCGAGCTTTCATGCACAGTGTGTGGTACGGAACGCGTTAATTATCTGATAAATCCAAGGTTTTTGCATTTATTTATGTCTTTATCCGGACATTATTTTTCTAGCTAAAATTGTGACAGCTTAATAAAGGGATTTTTCATGCAGGCCAACCCCACCGAGCGCACAGCAGGCCACACGCTGAAGTTGTGAGGTCCATTAATGTAAATCAGCCATTTTAATTTTGTCACACTGGAAAAGTGCAAGAGGCGGTAGGAAAGCCAATATGAAAGCCATGATTCTTCTGATCGCATTATCAAATTCTGCAGAGTTTTCTCAGAGCGGCATTGTTGTGCTGGATTAGTCACATTGTGAAAGAAAGAAAGAAAGAAAGAAAGAAAGAAGAAAACTAGTCACAAAGTGAATGTGAAAGTGCAGTTAAGAATGGAGAGAAAACCCAAATGTTAGAACTCATGATTATTCGCAGTAGTTTAATGAGATGTAAATAACATCATGTAGTCAGTTATGACATGTTCACAAGTATGAAGGTCAAAAGGGGTTTTCTGAGAACTACAAAAACAAGCAATTATGATTTGTTCTGTGATAGTCTGTCATTTGTTGCCCTTCAAAAAATCTCTAAAACAGCATTTCTAGGTGCTAATTTCCAAAATCTATCTGCAAAGCAGAACATTCAAGGATGGAATATGCATGAAAACCATGTAATTTACTCACATTCAGGTTGTTCCAAACCTGTGCAATTTTCTTTATTCTGTGGAATATAAAAGCAGCTATTTTATTACTATAAAAGTATCTATCTATCCATTTATCCATCCATCCATCCAAATTCATAACTGAATTTTCACTTTTGGGTGGACTATCCCTTTATGACCAATGAATATTAATCATGTATATTATCAGTAATCATTAATATTAACAGTTTAGTCCCAACACAAATGGATGAAGTAAACTACTACAAATTTAAAAGGTTTTTACATGTTGAAATTGTTGCATGAGATTATTTTAGTTAACTGAGGAAGCCACAAAATCAAATTTTTAATTCTATGAAGGAATTCAAAAAATGTAACTTGCCTGATGCCCAACAAGGTACATTACAAATACACATTAACATTAGTGGTGTGTGTGTGTGTGTGTGTGTGTGTGTGTGTGTGTGTGTGTGTGTGTGTGTGTGATTAATCGTTTGACAGTACTAATATACAGTGTATATATATATATATATATATATATATATATATATATATATATATATATATACACACTGTATATTAGTACTGTCAAACGATTAATCGCATCCAAAATAAAAGTTTTTGTTTACATAATATATGTATGTGTACTGTTTATTTATTATGTATATATAAATACACACACACAAAGTATATATTTTGAAAAAAAATACATATTATATATAAATATTTAATATATAAACATAACATTTTTCTTAAATATATACAAGCATGTGTTTGTATTTATATATACATCATAAATATACGTAGTACACACTCATATAGTATGTAAACAAAAACGTTTATTTTGGATGCGATTAATCATTTAACAGCATATACAGGTGCATCTCAATGAATTAGATTGTCGTGGAAAAGTTCATTTATTTCACTAACTCAACTCAAATTGTGAAACTTGTGTATTAAATCAATTCAGTGCACACAGACTGAAGTAGTTTAAGTCTTTGGTTCTTTTAATTGTGATGATTTTGGCTCACATTTAACAAAACCCGCCAATTCAATCTCAACAAATTAGAATATGGTGACATGCCAATCAGCTAATCAACTCAAAACACCTGCAAAGGTTTCCTGAGCCTTCAAAATGGTTACACAATAGCCTATACAATCATGGGGAAGACTGCTGATCTGACAGTTGTCCAAAAAACAATCATTGACCCCCTCCACAAAGAGGGTAAGTCACAGAAGGTCATTACTGAATGGTTGGTTGTTCACAGAGTGCTGTATCAAAGCATATTAAGTGAAAAGTTGACTGGAAGGAAGAAATGGGGTAGGAAAAGGTGCACGAGCAACAGGGATGACCACAAGCTTGAGAATACTGTCAAACAAAGCTGATTCAAACACTTGGGAGAGCTTCACAAGGAGTGGACTGAAGCTGGAGTCAGTGATCAAGAGTCACCACACTCAGACGTCTTCAGGAAAAGGGCTACCAAGCCACTTCTGAAACAGAAACAATGTCAGAAGCATCTTACCTGGGCTAAGGAGAAAAAAAACTGGACTGTTGCTCAGTGGTCCAAAGTCCTCTTTTCAGATAAATGTAAATTTTGCATTTCATTTGGAAATCAAGGTCCCAGAGTCTGGAGGAAGACTGGAGAGGCACAGAATCCAAGCTGCTTGAAGCCCAGTGTGAAGTTTCCACAGTCAGTGATGAATTGGGCTGCCATTTCATCTGCTGGTGTTGGTCCATTGTGTTTTCTGAAGTCCACAGTCAACGCAGCCATCTACCAGGTCATTTTAGAGCACTTCATGCTTCCTTCTGCTGACCAGCTTTTTAAAGATGCTGATTTCATTTTCCAGCAGGACTTGGCACCTGCCCACACTGCCAAAAACACCAAAAGTTGGTTAAATGACCATGGTGTTGGTGTGCTTGACTGGCCAGCAAACTCACCAGACCTGAACCTCATAGAGAATCTACGGGGTATTGTCAAGAGGAAGATGAGAGACACCAGACCCAACAATGCAGATGAGCTGAAGGCCACTGTCAAAGAAACCTGGGCTTCCATACCACCTCAGCAGTGCCACAGACTGATCACCTCCATGCCACGCCGAATTGAGGCAGTAATTAAAGCAAAAGGAGCCCCTATCAAGTATTGAGTACATATACAGTAAATGAACATACTTTCCAGAAGGCCAACAATTCACTAAAAAAAAATTTGATTGGTCTTTTGAAGTATTCTAATTTGTTGAGATAGTGAATTGGTGTGTTTTTGTTAAATGTGAGCCAAAATCATCACAATTAAAAGAACCAAAGACTTAAACTACTTCAGTCTGTGTGCTTTGAATTTATTTAATACACAAGTTTCACAATTTGAGTTGAATTACTGAAATAAATGAACTTTTCCACGACATTCTAATTCATTGAGATGTACCTGTGTATATATAAACGACCGCCCATTTTTCACTAGAACAGATTCTTAGCCCTCCAACATCTATCCCATTTTGGGGACAAAGAGTGTTTTGGTACAGCAAGTACATCAGCCAGACTCCACAGGGCTCTGGGAATGCAAGATTTGTCACCCTGTGGGCGGCTCGCACTGTGTGAAAGGTTTGCTGAGGCAGACTCTCAGGAGACGCTGGGTGATGGCAAGCTGTCATTCCATTGGTTGGCAGGTGAAAGGGGAGGCTTATTCCCAGCTAGCCCATGATTGTTGTGTTATCTCTCACTCCATTGGCCACTTGCATTTTTAAATGGAAATGTAGAACTGAAGTTGGGAGCAGTAGAAAGTTTAGGGCTGGGAAAAGAGCGATACCGGAGAAATGTGAACTGTGCTGGAACAAAATGAATGTCAAAGTTCATTCACATGCAATCAGACATGTTACATAGACATTGAGATAGATTATGATTTCTGACTGCTGTTATTGTGTTCACTAACTGGGCCTGATTCAGTTACATTCCAGAAAACACTTCTCAGTTTAAAAGCATCAACACTACGCCATATGATTCTGACAGGAAATATTCCAGAGCATAATGATTATTATTACTAATAATGAATGGACTCTACAGCAATTTAAATTTGCAGATAAGTGTAGCATAGAGCATATCTTAGTATGTAGAAGCAGATGAAAATGTAGCATAGATTTGGTAGGCAAGACTGAGAATGGATGTAACACTATCAATTTTACAATTTAGAAAGTTGTAGATTTTAAACTAAAATAATATTACAGTTTCAGATACAGTAAATACTGTAACCCAACATAAAGAGTTAGGGTTGTTAAAGCCAAAAGTGTTGCAGTTATCCCCAGTCTCCCCTATTTCTGTGAATTTTCAGTACACTGATACAAATAGAAGCATTAGCACTAATACAGATCTGCAGATTTTTTTTTTTAAATAATAATGTGCCATGCAAGACAACTCCACCATCCGTATGAACAAATGCTCATTAAGTTTGCTGAAACTACAAAAATATCAGTTATCACATAGAGTGTCTGAATAAATTTGCAGAGGCTCATTGCTGCCATTGATGTCATGGTGCTGTGAACAGGTTTTCTCATTCACGCAGTGTCTCTTCTGTGGCCTTAATTACAACGATGGGTTCACATTCATGTTTACTTCACATCTACACTCTCTAGGAATGAGCTCACTCAAGTTGACAATCTGAAAAAGCCCCAGAGTACGCTTAACTTCTGCCCTTTTCATGTTGAGTCTGTTGTTTTCAGGATGTGGTATCATACTGCGAGGTTTTAAGCTTAACAAACAGTGAAGGATGGGAGTTTGTTCCACTGCTAGGAACACAGAGAATCCATAATTTGGATGAGTGAGTTTGTTCCGTCAAATGTGAGGACACAGGCGGCAGATCAGAGTGGTCAGGCAAGGCTGTAGATATGTAAGTAATGGGGTGTGAATGGAAAGCCCTAAGCAGTCATGCAGTCTGCACTGTTTCCAATCTTTGAAACCGCCAAAATAACAACTTCCTCAATGCTACCAGAAAATCCTGTGATATGGACCAGCGGATTTGTGGGAGGGAAGATCGAAGAGAGCACTGCTGGCCAGACTAGCAGATGTTAAGGTGGAAGAGAAATATTTTTCATTTGCAAAATTAATAAAGCTTCCTCTTCAGGGCAACCAAAAGCCTCAAAGCACAATGACATTTAAACCTCAAAAAAAAACAACATTTTAGAATTTTGAAAAATGTAAAAAAAAAAAAAAAAAAAGAACAAAAAAAGAGAGATATTATGACATAATATGAAAAGGAAATATTTAGGATCACATACACGATGACAACCACATTCAACAACAGAATTAACTCACTAAACATTCAGGTAGTGACAACTGTATTTACAAAAATTCTGTACAGCGTGTACGAAGCCAAACGTTTATTTGGACGTTTATGTGACTTTTGTATCCGCGGTGCAAGAATTCACGGTGTGTCTTGACTCATTTGTGTTGCCAGATCTTGGTGAAAAAAAGGTTAATAAAACAAGCACATAATAAACTTGAATTCAACTGCTTTATCTTGGAAATAGGCCACATACCAAAATATCATGACCTGCATCTGCCTGCTTTATTAACTCCATAAATAGGATTGCTTTATGAGCTAAACCCAAACATGCTTATGATAAATGGACATTGCAACCCCAAAGCAGCCTTCCAAACATAAACAAAACAACACAACACACCTGTTGATGGTGGTTTAGTTAAAATAGCAATAAAAAAAAATAAAAAAAAACATATAGCAAGTCTTTGGTTGCTGTAATATTACTTTGGTCAAAATGTTGCTGTAGTTACCACGGTGTCAGTCATTGAAATTTCTGTTCCTGCACACACAAAATTATAATTTATGGGTTCCACTCTGGCATTTAAATGTGGCTATGACACCTGAAACTTTACATTGTGTATCTGGCCTAAGATTCTTCAATATTTATAGGTTACTAATCAAATAACCAAATTCACTTTGTAAAATTAGTTAATTTCTTTATTAACTGAAGACAGTAATAGTAGTAGTAAATATTTTATTGATGAATCAAACATAATATTAAAGTAACTTGAATAAAAATTTATTCAAATTAAAATAGTTTGTAATTAGAAAATATATAAGCAGCACCATTTTAATTAATGCTCTCAGACCCCATTGTATTTTAAGAAAACTGCATCTTTTGCATAAGCAGACAGGTTGAAATGCTGAACCAACATGTATTATTTGTGCTTTGACTGTGATGCATTGCTCCTCTTCATAGAAACCTGAAGCCTGTCTCTGGTCCCTGTATAATGAATGCGCTAATTAGAGACAACAGACAGAAACATGGCTCGGACACATCTCTTCTACTTGGTGTGCCACTGAAGCACGACTAGCAGGCTTTGTTTCATTACACCCATAATGAGGAGCCAACGCTAACAACTGAACCGCGGTCTGTTTGTTTAACATATACATGCTCATAATCACCTCATGAAAATGTTCAGAAACACACGACCTACTATAATTTACAAATCAAAAGAATATGCAACAACCGCTGCATTTTTGTTTGTTTGGAGGCTACAGAGGCGGTAATTATCCACTTCTGTGTTTATACAATATCATATAGTGTTTCTACTGTTATAAAAGCAGGTTTCATTTCCATTGCCTGATAGCACTGGATAATCTAATCTTTGCAAATTGTGGATGTGATTTTCTTCATTACTCTCCATTAAAAGGTTTTTGTCGAAATATGTGCTTATATAGTTACTGTGCTTATGCATGTGTTTAATTTACATATGCAATTTACATATTTGCATAGGAAAAACTGTTTTTGCATAAAATGGAAGCTAATTATATGTATGGATAATACATTTAGCCAGTCAGCAGGGCAAAATAAACCTTGATAGGATGTCTTGCGGTCTTGCATCATCCTTAAGGGACTTATTTTGTAATAATGCGTGTAGGCCTACATTGTCCCAGAAATGACACGACTTCTTCTCAAATAAGTAAATAAATCATTACAGCAAAAATAAACCAATTAGTATATAAAATGCTGATTCATGCTGATAGTATTATGCTGGAAGAAAAGAGACCATGTTGATAAGTCATCTTCATTGTTTCACCACTCTAAACTAGCATTATTTCTGTCTGTTTCTACAAAGCAAAACCTCCTTTGAATAGCGGCAGGAAAGACTTCAGAGCTTTACCTTCTGAAGGACTCTCTTCCTCCCGCCCTGGCAGGATTATTCATGAGCATGTCTCCTGGTTTGTAATTGCTTAAATTGTGCTCTTCCATTAGAGGAACTAATTAGCGTTTATCGTTTGTGTGGTAGCCCCGCTCACTGTCTCTCCCTCGTTCTCCTCCTCGTTTGTTTTGATTTTCGTGGCCTGACTGTTGCTGTCAACCCAGACATCTGTACGTGGGGGGCTTTGGCTGGGCAATTTAGTAAAGTAATGTTTCATTAATGATGTTACACATCAAATATTAAAAGAGTTCTTTTTTTTTCTTTTTTGAAGTGGTGTGCTATTTTTGTTCTCTCTTGCTCTGTATTGTCTTTGTCAATATATCGCTTGTTTTATTTCCATATCATTGAGCATAAGCCTATCAATGGCAATCCTTTTTGCAGTCAAGCTGTCAATCTTGCTTGCAGGTTAGGTTCATTAATGGAAAATCATAGCATTGATTTCTGTTTCAGCACTCTACACAGCACTTCTACATCTTGTTGACTTCATATATGCCTTATTTTTATTCTTAGTGCCCTAGTGTAAAATTGAGAAAATGTGTATTTATATATGCACACAGTATGTTTACTCTTATTGTAAGTATATTTTACATTGCTAAACCATGTTGAACTCTAGCACAGAATTTCATTAGTTGATGCTCATTAAAACCCCAAAAGGATCAATTGAAAAGTCGATACAATGTATAAGTGCTCTGTATTAAAGGGACAGAAATCAATGCTATGGTTTTGTATTAATAGACTTAACATGCAAGCAAGATGGTGACAATTCAAAGGGGAAACATTAAGCTGTTACCTTCCCCATGTCAGTTTTTCAACACCAGCGAGTCTCATGTTCAAACCTCAACTACAGCTATTTATTTTCCATAAAGCCTCCTGAGTCTGAAAATGTACGCTATAAAATGGTTGTCTTTATGAGAGCTGTGTTCCCTTGAGAGCCTGTGAACGCGTGTAGTTGACCTCGCTGGACTGCTGCTGATGAAAGCTCTGATAGCATCTCACCTTTAAGGGGATGAAATGGTGGCTGCAGAAGGCCTCGTATTGCTTCACTTTCAAAAGGTACTTTGAATATCAATGCAGGATCAAACAGATGACCCAATCACGCAAAGCCAACAGAGAAGCGGTGCACAGGGGGAAGTGGGGCTCTCAAGCTCCTGGGCAAACGGAATCTGTCAAACAAACCTGACCTTCAGATAGCTCAAAGGGAAGGAGAACAAAGTTGTAGATAGCTTTAGTCGGGAATGTGTTTGAGAGATTTAACAGCCACCAGCTATAATAAGAGTGCTTTCCAATTTCATAGTAATGGGCCCGCCTGATTCAAAGGTTTCTTGGCTGATTAATTCAACTTTAAAGATGAGGCGCTAGATAACAAATAATTGTTTCCATGTCTCTTTTATGATGATTTCTTCTTCAACTGATGAGAGAGATTAATCCAAAATCATATACCCTTCAACACTCTTTAGACCCTCTTAACTCTTTTTGAAGTATATACATCAGGGGTTTTCAAAATGGAGTCGAGGTACCACAAGGGTCCACATGCACAGGGGTCTGTGAGTAAAATTATTAATATTATTCTGAAGAATAATATTAATCATCTACATAATTCTCAGTATATTAATAATATTTTTAGGACTTTCAAAAGACATTAAATATGTTTTACAAAATAAAACATTAGCACGCTTTCTTTTTTTACTCAAATTTGATATTATCGTTTCATTCTGCTTTCCAAAAATTAAATGGAAATCATGAGATCCTAAAATTGACAACCCTAGTTTTTAACAGTAAGGTGTAAAATCAGTTTAAGGTTTAAAAATATATCATTAAAACATAAATATATTCTATCATAAATAGTTTCTAAAATATTCCAAAGATAATAATATAATATAATATAATACTGTAATATGTTAACATAATGATTATATAAAAGCCAAATGTTTAATGTAGTAAAGTATATACATATATCTTGTACATCAAATGTTTTCATTTCATTCTGATTTCCAAAAACTATATGGAAATCATGAGATTCTGATGTTAACATCCCTAGTTTTTAACAATCAGATATGAAATATTTTAATATATATCCTATTATAAATAGTTTCTAAAATTTTCCATTTATTATAATAATACAATATATTGTAATATAATATAATATAATTTAATATAATATTGCTCTTGCAAAAATAACTCTTGCAATATTCACTTGCAAAAATAAACTTCTTTATTAAACCAACGTTTCAGCGGAAAGATTTTGTCAAGGTATACCACTTGTATGGTGTGCGTGTGCTTGTTTTATCAACAATATCACTCCTAATATTTTCCCACACAGTATAAATGTTGCTTTACAAGTAAAAACGAAAATATTTAGCTGCCTTTATATTTTAGTAAGGCTGACTTTCACAAGGGTATCTTGAGCACAAAAACGTTGTAAACCCCTCGTTTATAATAATAATGAATCATTTCTTACAGGCCTCATGCTGATTCATGCTATTTTCTAACTTCATCTATAATGCAAGTGACAAAACCTTGCCTCTCATGTCTGTACATATAACATCTTGACACAGGCTTTGAATTTAAATCTGACTGAGCTCCACACTTGCTCTACATGTAGTGCTACACCGATGTGCTACTACTGTTCTCCACCCAGGATCCACATGTCAGAGGCTCATCCTCCCAACAGATGCTCTCGTATCCAGGACCTTTGCCAACACCACACGATCTATACAAGCCACACCTGCAGCCATCTGTGACCAGACTAAGATATTAAGTGGCTGAAAAGAGGAGAGAAAGGGCCAATCTGGTGAGAGGTGAATGAAAAATAAAATATTTATAGGAGAAATTGAATCAGCCTTGGCTCCTCTCTCTTCCTTATTATTCAATAATGCATAATCCACAGTCTATTACTTCCTGAGGGAGGGTGATGTCAATGCAGGCCAAGCCTCAGACTGCCCCCCTGAGCTGCAGTTGCCTGCTACGCTCCAGCGAGCTCTTGTATCTGTGTCTGATAATACCTAATGCAATTATGTGATGGAACAGAGGCGCACTTGTCTGTAAGAGGACACAGGAAACATTCCACAGAGGAGAGCATGTTTGAGAAGGACGGCTTTAAATTGAAATCTTTATCATATTAAACTGACTCTATAATTGCTAAATTCAATAGTCGCTACGCAAGTTAAATGAATAGTTTAGAAAATTCGGTCAGCATTTACTCACCCTCATGTGCTTTCCTTTTGGGAAATAATGGACCCAAATGGAAACCTGGTTTGTCAATCTCCAAAATGACAGAAGAAGAAGAAGAAAAAAAAACATGATTAAAAAGCAATAAATATACAATATAAAAATCACCCTCTCAGAATTGGTGAGTATATGAGACAGTGAAACAGTATGAAGCAATTAATTGTAACGATGCTTGAGAATGTGATATGGTTTAGGGAAAAAAACTACTAAATATTAGTATTGTAATTGTACTGTTGGTATGTAAAATAATAATTAATATTATTAAATACTTTACAGTTTACTAGTATTGTAGAGATATTTCTTTATTGATTTATTTACTTTTTATAATTTGATGAAATATTAATAAGTTAAAATATACAATTATTATTAATATTATTATTATTATTAAAAATAATAATAATTGCATTTAGATGTGGCTGGTAAAAAAAATTTCAAGTCACCTTTGGCAGGTGTGGCAAAATTTTAGTTTAAGGACGTGTGTATAACCTTAATATGATTTTCATTTACAATAAATTAATAAGCAATAAACTAAAATAAATACTAAACTGATAAAATGTAAAAAACTGTAACTTGAACACAATGTAAGTCGCTTTGGATAAAAGCGTCTGCTAAATGCATAAAAACGTAAATGTAAAAATGTAAACTTACTAAAATAAATACTTTACTCACTTGTGTGGTGTGACATTATTGTCGGATCCAATATAGTTGGCACAGCATTGTCTTTTAGTTTCAGTCTTTCTGAAAATATTGCGTTGAACTGTGCCATGTTTGTAAACGAATCCGCTGTAAAATGAAGTAAACAAAGGACGAAGTTCTTACTGACACAGTCTGGAACTTCATTAAAAATACATTTCATCCAATCTTTCCTAATGTTGGGATCAGAAGGAAGGGAATGCAAAGACTGTGTTTTTGCACAGCTTGTCTTCGGAGCATCTTTATCATTTGGTTTCAGCATAGACCTGTGTTTGCCTCTCTGTATTATACTACATGCGCGAATCGGTGGGCGGGGCTAAACAGGCAGTTATGTAGAAGCAGTCGTTGATCTTCTTCTGCGGAGGCGGTGTTTAGCCACACTATTATAGTGGCTCATTCCAAAATGAGTCGTTTAGGCAGATTGGCTTCAATATAAGCTGTTTTTAGACTAACGAGAAAGTTTTGAGTTCTGAAACTTACAGGATGTTTTTATAGTAGTACAATGACATCTTATATGTCAAAAGATCAAGGAAAATTAGATGACCCCTTTAATGAATCAGAAAGTTGTTGACTCATGAATAGCTGCAATCAGATCAGTCCAATACACTAATAATTTTTTCACTGTGATTTGTCAACTGATTCAAGTTTATTAAAATGTATAGGCTCAAAAGAATGAATCATTCACAAATCAGACATCGCCATCATGTCTGATATTGCATCTTGAATTTCGAAATTATAAGCAACAATGTGTTTATGAAATGTACTATATTAAAAATTAGGTATCATGCTCTGAATTGTGGTGAAGTAAACGTTTTCGAAATGAAAATACTCTGTTAAAGTACAGTAACAAATTGAAGTACAGTAACAAAGTAAAAATATAAAATGATTGTCCAACACATCATATTTTGATATAATTTTAATATGGACGTCATATGGACAACTTTCACAATACTTTTGCTATTGCTTGACAGACTCTTACTTGTATTATATGCAAAAAATGCAATCAGGACATTTATCATAAATTTTGTCCCACAGAGGAAATTAAGACATCAGGTTTGGACCAACAAGAGGGTTAGTAAATCATGACATAATTTTCATTTTCATTCTCTTAAAAGTGGTACAATGTCATTTTTCACTTTTATCAAACATCTAATGAGCAAATGTATGAAAGACAAAAAGCCGAATTATCAAAATCTCACAAGCCGTGTAAGCATTGCCACACAGTGACATGCAATCTATTAAAACTATGATCAAATTAGCACTGCTGCGTAGCTAGGCAGGTGGTCGGTGCTGATATTATCCCAGTAGGCCATCAATCTCGCTATGCAAACGTAGGCATTCCCAAAAGAATGACCCGAAACAGAATCTGAGAGCACCTGCCGTGTGAGAATGTTCAACCTGCGCACAAAAGCCTGTAGAGGAATAACAAATCAATATAGTAACCTATTAAACTTTTTCTGAGAGCAGGCATTTGGTTGGAGAAAAATGCTCTCTGTCAGGAGTGTTTGCATCTTTTCAGGTTCCATTTGTACTGGCTTCCAAAATAAAGAAATTGCTGCCTCCCATTTGCCTTCAGCTGAGAAGAAAAAAAAACAGTCGATATTTGCTCCTGGGGACCTGGCAGATGACGCAGGCATAAATCACCCAGCGTGCACCTGTCCAAAACGTCAGGCACAAAGTCATGTGTCATTGCATTTAGGATCATGCTGTGGCTCCCCTGCGGTGGTGAATCAAAGCACCTTGTGGTGCCATGAGAACCTGCCCCACACCACAGCCACCAGGATTGTATTCACATGCTCTTTTTGTACACCAAAAAAAGGCAGATGTCCAAATTTTGAAGCGTCATTCAATTTGGTGATTAACCGTATGTTGTTCACTCACTAGCTGATTCATTTGTACATTGATTCAGCAAGTAATAAAGTCCCCAGACGGCTGTCTGTTTGCTATTAAACCAAACGACAGGTGAAAGGACATGCAAAGGAACGAATATAAGTGGAAATACCACAGAAATACAATTTTATGCTTGTCTAAGATACAAAACTCTATAAACACAAAAGGAGGTTGTGCATCGCTTGTCATCTCATTGCTATGTTTGAAGTGCCAAGGGCTAGTAAGAAATCATTATGAGAAAATGGAGTTGTGTGAGACAAGAAGATATCGATGTTTTCCCTCCATCCACAGTTCTCTGACTATCACAAACTACAAGTTTAGCGTTCCCCAGAGTGAACAGTAGCCAGTTTTTCTTCTAGTTTGTTCTATATCTGGAGCAGCACTTACAGTTCTTTTGATTCCTCTTTGCTAACAAGTTCATTAGTTCAAAGATTTTGTTGGCTGTGAGCTGGTCATACCAGAATAAATTACATTAAAGCTGCCTGCGTCTTACCACTGAAGCAACAAAAATCCTACGGTTCTCATCCTCCACACTGATGCACTTTTCTCGACTTTGATTCATTCAGCAGACCCGCTTATCCAAAGCAACTGACAGTGCATGCAAAATATTTTATCAGTTCACTAGGAGTCAAATCCAGGATTTTAGAATTGCTAAAATTATGCTTTTCAGGGCTCGTAAAATCGCTAGCCCGACATCCCGGGGCTGTTGTGTTTTCCAGTCGGGCTACTAAAATGTATCACCGCCCTGCCCGACGGGCTACCTTAAATACAGGGCTCCCACGGGACCTTAAATTTGATACAACTAAATTGAAGAGTTTTTAAGGCCTTAAAAAGTTTTAAATGCGTTAAATGGTATAAGAAAAGTCTTAATTATAATTTCAAGAGGTCTTACAGTTGGGGGTGGAAAGGCAAGAATCGCGTTATGGCAGGATTAAACTTCAAATGGCAATTATGTCATTGAATAAATATGAGCGCTGCACGTTTTAAAGTCAAAACACGGCACGGATGTCTTTATGTGAATGCATCTCTGAAGGGAGCCGACTGTCCTCAGAAACGTATCGTTGGCATTTTCATTTAATCTTGCCTATAATGCCTGATAAAAACAGAGTTTATGAGCCAGGTGCTGCTTTGTGTACAGTCGTTACTTTATTTCAGCCGATTTTAAAGCGCCACCTCGTGGCAGAGAATGAATTTGCATTTCCAAAAAGCCTATCTTATATTTAGATCATATCGACCCATGTTTTTACGCAGCAAACACATAGTTGTAAATGTGAAAGAAGTTATTGTGCCTTTAAAAATCTAAACAATTTAGATTAATATTTTATAATTAATATAATAATTCATGTTTGACTCATCCCTTTTCATAAAAATGATTTAAAGGCTGAAATACCATTTTATAAGATTTTTGTTTTTGTGAAAACCTGTATCTGAATTGTAAATCATGTCATTTTATGGCTTAATATGTTGCCATAGATATTGTCCAACCCCACTCATACGGTGTTCATTTTACTTGTGCAGCTCTTAAAAAGACATAAATTGCTTTAAATTGATTTTTAAAAATCCTGCAGATACCCTGTAAATAGTAAAATAAAACTCTTTCCTTGATATTCGTTGATATTTGTGTATTGAAAATTTTTTTGATTGACATTTATGGTCTTTTTTTATTTGGGCTAGTTAAATTAATTTTCGGGCTACCAAAATCTGAAGAGTACCTGCCCAAAGGGCTACCAGGGATTTTTAAATTTTGCGAGCCCTGCTTTTTCTGTAGAATTGGATACATCTAAATATGAACATACACATCACGGTCAGTAGAGAACTATTTCAGAAATATGTTTTTTTTTTTGTTTTGTTTTTTTGTTTTTTGGGGTTTTTTTTGTGTCCACAAATGTTGACATTTATGGAATAATTTGAAGCATTAATTATTAAACTATATGTGAATGACAAACCAGGTTGTTTAAAAAGCATTAGGCTGTGCATGGTTCTCCACAGAGGCTTTTAGTGGGATTTAAATGGGTTTTTAAATATGGCTTTTAAAGATTCTCAGCTTATTTCCCCAAATAAAAAGACAAATAAGTCCTAATACATTACAATAAAGGGGGTTACTGTTCTACTTCCTTCACCCAGTTTTTTTCTGCATCTGCAACTGTTATGCTTTTTCAAAGCAAATTTATTTTCATCCACAGCAGTGCACACAGAATTGCTCAATTTTGAGTTGAGAGCTCAAAATGTGCTGGACCAGCCATGTACTGACACTAAACCAATTTTCAGAGTGTTTTAAGACTGGATAGTGTCTGCACATATCACAGTTTTAGTCAAATGTGTGGATACAAGCTGCTGAAGATTTCGGTTGTACAGTTACAAGGACAGTTTCCTGGTTTTTGTTTTCGTAACATGTTATACTGATTTTATACATGTTTATACTGACTTTTTTTATACTTTTTAAATACTTTTTTCATATTTGGGTGAATTATGCCTTTAAAGGGTGTTTCTTTATTGTGAATGTCAAAAAATGGTTAAGGAAAACGTTTTGCCCTTTACCCTGGTTTTGTGTGAACATGTTTATTACCATTCTGGTGGCATATTCCGTGCCAGTGCACAGCTTGTGCCCATGTCTGTGCACATTTTGAGGGGGAAAACTATTTTTGACTATTTTAAGCATTTTATTGTGCATCTAAACAAACTCAGTAACTCTACCACAGAGATATGCAATGATAACAGGAGGGGACCAGAAAAAGTGAATTTAAAGTGTTGGTCAGCCAGAGTCTCTAATCTTCTGCCTACAAAGGTTTTTATCAAAGTCCCTTTCAAGGAAAGTCCGTTCACTCGGCCGCCATATTTGCAACGCCTCCGGGCAGCTCAAACAAGGCCAAGTCCTATCTAAATGAATGGGGGAATCCTGAAATCTCAAAAACTGCTCGCTAAACTCGCGATTAAATTACATATTTCAAATCAGCAACAAAATCTGAAATGAACTGCCCCATGAATGTTGTTTGTTATGCTCAAATAGCGTTTAAAAAGCTTATTTTTCAGGCTAGACCAGCCAATGCGCATGCGTAGCTCCAGCGCGCTTATGACTGTGCATGCGCAACGGCTGGTCCAGCCTCAGGAACCGGAGCTTCAAACGGCCGCTGCAGTGACGCAATGACTTTACCAATCAGCGATTGGCTCTTTCATTTAGAAGGCGGGTCTATCCCTCCATATTGCGCATTGCACTTTCTCCCATTCATAAGTATAGGAGTGAACTGTCTTTGTATTTCTATAGTGTTTGTTTTTATTGTAGAACAGGCTACAAGCAGTTCTGAAGATGGGCCTGTAAAAATACAGACTGGAGAGATTTGTGACCACCTCATGCTGCAGGTGCGTAACTGAAAGAAAGCATGGCAGGGAACAGATTTCCAATTGTGAAACTGCCCATGGGAAAAGCATTCACATAGCGGTTATATTATATTGCTTTATATTTATCTCTGGACTGACTCAATTAGCCAGCTATCTTCTTCAACAGCCTGATTTTTACCAATATTACATATTTAAGCATGTCTGTTTTTCCACTTTTATAATTAGCATGCCATTCTCACCAGAAATCCACGTGATCCAAAACTTGAAGTGATTAAATTTAGATTACGAATATGTGTAAGCTCAGACTAATTTGAATAAAGATAATATGTTTAGATGTGATTTGGCCTGGTTTAAAACAAACCAGACCTTGTGGAAAACAAGAGACTAATGATGAACCGTTTTAAATCCACTACAAGCAACAAAGAAAACTTGTTTCCTCTTCTGCATAGTGAGTAAAGTGAAGCTGGTTCTACTTAAAAAGACCACAGTGATAGTAACTGTTTACGCATCTAATTGACACATCAAGGTCTTGGCTAAAGAGAAGCCTTAAGGGCTTTGCATGTCAATGCAGATTATCTTGAGAGGGAGATCTTTAATTTGTGTTTTACAGACTCTCAGAGGTCAATTCATGCTCTCAGAGAGAGAAGAACATAACACCAAAGCCACCAGAGAGTCGCAAATTAGTTTCTTTTAATGTGTTCTCAACAATCAAGTTCTATTTCTTTATTAACATTTCAACTAGAATTGTAACACTATAGATTATATTGAGGTTAAGAGGGTTTAAACTCTTCATTGAACATTTTAATTCAAAGGCTTTGTTCAGACTGGCAGCAAAAATCAAATCAGCCTAAATCAGTACAATCCAAACTATATCCATATGTGCATTGAAATCCAATTAAAATCAGATTTTTTGGAACGCATCTGCAGAAAACATCAGACACAAGATATGTTATGTTACACAAAATGTGCGTTATTGTCTGGAGCTGGATAAACCAGGTATTGACTGCACTATTTGGAGAAATAGATCAAATTTCATCACTTGCAAAATGACAGTGTGATCTCGTAAAGATCAGATATGAAATCTGAATCAGATTAGTGTGGATTGCTTGCCATCGGATTCTGTTCCCAAGTGTTTCTTTTAAAAGGAGATTCTAATATTGATCAAACTGATACTGGTTAAGGTCTATCCCTATACCAGATAGAATCAACAGCTATTAAGCCACTACAATAGCATTTCATGAGAGAGTGGAAACAATTTCCGCCAGTCATCTTAAAGGCATAGTTTGTTAAAATCTTAACTCAACCTTGTGTTGTTCCAAATCTGCTTAACTTTTTTCTTCTTCTGCAGAACACGAATAAGAATATTTTAAAGTATTGTATCTCTATAACGCCCCATGGGAGGTTGGTTTAGGCCCCTGCACCACTGATAACTTCCTTGAACACCCAGTGTAGAGTGGTCCAGATCAGCTTTCACATAGTGTAATGTAGAAGGACATGAGCTTGTTTACACAAAAACACACCAAGCTTTGGCAGAACTTGAGATGTCTTTCCTATTCTGAAAGCATAGAGACTATAGAAAGTGATTTCTCCTGCTATGAAAGAACCAGTCAAACTCCATTTTACCCTGCTAACATCAGATATTGAACTGCAATGCTCTTAGTATTTTCACCATGATATATGAGCCGAATAGAAGGTGTAGAGAGTTTCTTTAGAAATGACCACAGGGATCTTTACTCAATCTGGCAAGTACACTTTAAAAAAAACAATGGGTTAAAACCCAATTTGGGTTATTTTGGTAACCCAACACTGGGTCAAATATGGACAAACCCAACATTGGGTTATTTTAACCCAGCCAGTTGGGCTAAATTTTTGACCCAACATGCTGGGTTGTTTTAATTAACTCAAATATTAATTGAAAAGTGCTATTGTTGGCTTAAAATTAACCAAAAATAGGTTGAAAATTAAAAAGCAGACACAGAAGAGGCAACAGTAATAATCAAAACCTGAACATTTATTAATAAGTGAAAACACGCATGGACAAAAATACACTCTAAAAAATGCTGGGTTGGTTAAAAATGTAATGTAAAAATTTAACCCAACAGCTGGGTTAGTCCATATTTGACCCAAAATTGGGTTGAAACAAGCAAATGCCTTAACAAGCATTTTAGAAATAAAAATATAATATTTAAAAGTAATATTTTAATTCAAGTGTATTAAACGGTTCTCTGTTATCCTTTTTAACTGAAATAGTGCCGATTCTCGTGCCAGTGTGTCGCTGAAATCTGAGCCGGCGATGGGCTGCTATTCCCCGGGGAAACTGCGAACTTCAGACCGCCGCCTCGCATTTCACTCGTAGCCATACCTGTCAACACTCCCGTTTTTCCCGGGAGTCTCCCGTATTTCAGACCCATCTCCCGCCCCCCTCCCATTTTGTTATTTCTCCTGGGAAACTCCCGTAATTTGTATGGGCCAAACCTAGTTATATGAATAATCACATCTATATTTTATTCCAAGGTTGTCCAGTTGCCAGAACTTGTATGAAACGCATCACCTCACACAATCGACACAATATACAATTTTCACAACATTTGTGACCTCAACCTGGCAACCTACAACCCAGCTGCACAGTTTATTTCTGCGCAGTTAGTAGAGGCGCCGAGAAGTTGGATTTAGCATCAGTGGTAGAAATGGAAGGAGAAGAGTCAGGTGGTGCTCCGGCGAAGAAAAAATATATTAGTGTAAATCAGCGCTTGAAGTGGGCCGGTACTTTTATATTTTAGCCTTTAGAGTACCTGCACTTTTATTGTGCGTACCGTCATTTCTGATATGTTGCCGGTGCTCATATGATCCCATATCTGATTAGAAAGGACACTATATAAATCACACTACCCCACGCGGGATCACCTCTCATCTCGACCAATCACGTGAATGAACGCAAGCGGTGTCGGTCTACCTCATTGTGTGGTGCACGAGATCATGTCAGGGGAGGCGCGCGTAGTAGTAGAATAATAATTCATTACTGATTACTAATTTGAATCAATACTTTAAAACGAAAATAATATCTTAATAATATCTTAAAATGAAAAGAAGCAGGCTTTTGCAATCACATCATTTTAAACCTTAAACTCCTGGAAAGCCCAAGGATCCAGTGAACGAATTCAAACAGTAAGCTCAAAACAATGCTAATGAAGAGAAAACACGGCCGATTTCATCAGCGATTGCGGAGAGAATAGTGATTTACGTCCAGATGTCAGTAAAATTATTATTTTCAGTGTGTATTTGGCCTAAAAGCAAGAGTGTTTTATAATCAACGCTGATTATGCGGTGGTCAGAGATTTAGCGATTCTGAATGGATCCGTACATTAAAGGCAGGATTTAGTGGTCTTTGGCGTCTCCCTGTGGTCCTGTTTGATATCGCAGCTTGACTTGTGCTAATTTGTATTGAAAACTTTTATTTAATTATTGATTGATTGATTGATTGATTGGGGCACTATACATTGCAAATGATTAAAAATATAATATTTAATATAAATAAATAAATAACTAAATAAATAAAAATAAAATTTTAAAAAAATGTAATAGTAATAATAATAGCTAATAAAAACGGAACATGAGTAAGTCACGTTATTATCATTCTTTTTATTTTTATTAATTATTCATTATGTATGTACCTATGTGTGAAATAAAATCATTTAAAACACAATAAAGACTTTATAGATGGAATAAAATGTATACAAACCTTAATTTCACTGAAGAAGTCCACTAAATCGGCGGCGCTGAGGACTCGCTCTCTCCTGAGGAGCATGAAAAGCCCACACTCCGTTTGTAACCCAACAGCTGGGTTATTTCGTCAGAGGGAGGGGGAGGGGTGTATAGTTTCAATGGTCAGTGATATTGACCCAGCCACTAACCCAACAGCTGGGTTACACAAAAACTACCCAACATTGGAAAAACAACCCTAATGACCCAACAGGCATAACCCAACAATTGGGTAAAAAATAACCCAGCGTTTTGTAAAACTGTAGTCTTTCACTAAAGGAAATAGTCCAAGCAGTGCAGATGAGTCAATAAACAAAAGGTGATGTGGTGCAGAGGTGGTCCGCCCCGGGTTGCTGTGAACTCAACACCAGTCTGGTGGCCTACACATCAAAGGCAGAAACTGGGACTTTCATCTAGTGCTGAAAATGAATTATTCATAATGAGTTGTCGCTGGCCCCCTCCGGCCACTCCTACCTATTACCTCTGCACAGATTTCATTTTTATGCGGAAACTACATCTCTTTTAACTCTTTCATTTTGAAATTCACAAATTAATGCTTCTAGTGTTTTTATATGGCTCATTTACCATATTTGCATTATAGTTTGAGTTTCCATCAGCTCCAGTTTGAGATCAGCTGGCACAGATGCAGGGTTGGGGAAGCTACTTTGAAACTGTAACTGCTTTACACGTAAAATACAGCAACAGTCTCGACAATGAAACTGAGAAAAATGACTTCAAACTTTTTTGACGGAGTTCTAATTAAACTAAAAGCATTTATCACACTGTTTTCTGTGAATCTGAGCTTAGCTGAGAACAGTCATTGGCTTTGTTTCCACCCACCTACTTTTATGCACATTTTGGAATATCACAAAAAAAATGCTGGATGGAAAGGCCAATATGCGCATAAATTCTGAAAATGTCCATAAGTTTGCATAACAATAGAGTAGGATAAACTTTTATATCCGATAAAAAAAAAAAAAAAAATGCATGAACTACGATGGAAACACATTTACTGAATAAATTCCACCATCCGCATAAAAAAAAAAGTCATGTGACTTTGCACGATGGGACGAGAAAACTTGACTAACCACCAATCTCGTTGCAGGCAGCACGCCGACATATAGTGCTGTTGCACTTTGGTCGTCCTGAGTTCAAGTCCCGACTCTCGGACCTTTCCTGATTCCGCCCCCATCTCTCTCCGCTGCGCTTCCTGTCTACTGACTGTCCTATCAAAATAAAGCTAATAAACACCAAAAATAAATCTTAAAAAAAAATATCATATATATATATATATATATATATATATTTTTTTTTTTTTCTACGATGACACAAAACAAGCTGAGACAAAAACAAGAGCAGAAATATTATGTTATTTAGAAAAATATTTGTAATGAATATTGTTATATTTTGTGGCTCGATACAAAGTTGTCCACGTAGCTACTCGTTTCATTTACTTGATCCCTAGAATTAATCAATTCACTAAAATGAATCACTTCCAAATATTAAATGGAATAGAGATGTCTGATTATTACCAGTTTTCTCAGTGCTAAAGCTGCATGTGCAGTACCATCTTACAAAAATAACAATGAACATTCTGAGCTACTAAGAAATGTGGGTCACTACTTTTAGTGCAAAAAGTTAGTTAGCAGTGTCACTACTTTTTGTTTATTACTCCCCCACAAAGCACAGATGGAGAATCTGTCAGCAAAGAAAACAGGATCAGGTCATATGTCTAAAATACACAGTGCTTCTGCTCTGTCTGGGGCATATTTTGTAGAATGTAAACAGAGCAAGAACTTATTAGGATTACCCAGCCTTCCTCATTCAGTCGATTACACCAGAGAACCGGCCTCACTCATCACCTGGCCTGTGTGAGAGTGTGTGTGAGGCCGAGTGAAGCATCTCCATGTAAATCTGACACTTACTCTGATGTGGTTAGTTTTGTCCCTGATGATATGCAAATACTAAATGATTGATTCAGCAGGAAGGCTGAATACTTTTTTGCATGTGGGAGGTTGTGGAGAGAAGTAAGTTCAGAAACAACTCTTGGAGCGTTCTCTCTTACACTCAAAGCAGTGAATATTCAAAGTTTAAGAAAATAACAACTTACTTTAAGTTTCAGCTATATAATTTTTAGGTGTAAAACCTATTTGTACTGTAATAAAAACAGTAAATGTGATATTATATATATATATATATATATATATATATATATATATATATATATATATATATATATATATATATAACGTTTCCAAAAAAAAAAAAAAGTATTTTATATGCTTTTGTACCAAGTCAAACACATAATTTAAATGTTATCCTAACTAAACTCATAATGTTTTTACACAAATTAATACATTCAGTTCATTTTTAACAAACAATAATTTATATAAATAAGAAATTTATATTTTCACTATTTGATGGGTATGTTCAACATAAACAGTCCTTACAGGGATAGTCTAACTTAAAATGAAAATTAATACCCACATGTAGTTCAAAACAAGATATTTTAAAATGTCCATTGAATGAAGGTCAATGGGGTCAAATGTTGTTTTTGTCATTCCTTGACATTTCTCAAAATAAAATCTTCATTTGTGTTCTGCAGAAGAAAGAAAATTCAGGTTTGGAACGACATGACAGAATTTACTTTTTTTGGAGTGAACTATCACCAAATGGGGTAACACTACCAAATGACAACCTAAAGGAAACAACACGACAACACTAGTGCAAATGTTGAAAATCATTAAAAAAAGAACTCTAAGACAATAATTTGCATGATTAATTAATGTCGTGGGAATATAAAACACCATATATTAAAAAAATAATATAAAAGTGTCTTTTCATTTATGAAAGACGCCAGACAACAGAGAAACATACTATGGGGACCCATCAGGTTGGTCTTCTTATGCTTGTAATATATAGGGCTATAATAAGAAAACAAGATAAAAGAGAAGCCTTGAGAATTCCTAAGGCAGTTTCTGAATTATTTTATGATTAACAAATAATACTCTGCAGTTTATACAGAATGTTAATAAATTACCTTCAGAATGATTGCATTTAAATTACAGCAGGTTTCAAGAGCAAATTTTTGTCAGTGACAAATGAATGACATTAATTTGATCAGTGAGTAATTTGATTATTGTTAGTTCCAACACTAATGATGATTATACTTTAGAAGCTGAACAAAAGCAGCAGGGGGAGAAGAAATTAAAAGAACTAGGAAAGGAAAGGCGAAAACTAAAAGAAAGAGAGAATGACGTGACAAAAATGTTTTACAGAGCTAAACCGGCATAAAGTAGATGCTGATGTTCCATAAACATCAAAATGTGAAATCACACGAATGCCATCAAGCTTATCATACAGATGTGCATCAGACTGCATCATGCGTCACTCTGAAATTCCTCCAGCTGAAAATATCCACCCTCCAGATGGGACAGTGAAGCAGATGTGGCTTCTTTATAGCTCTCTCCAACAGACCTTAACAGGAGACCAGGGCTCAGATCTGCTCATCAACACAGCTGGCTATGGATGAAGGCGTCTGTCACATTTCAAAGCTGGCCAAACAGCAGATGCAGAAGGTCACTGCGGGAGTTTAGGAAAGCCGTAGTGATAATTGTGAAATGTTCATATTCAATAATGACAATCTGTGTTCGCTAAGCCAGTGAAAGGTTCTGTCATCCTCTAGTACCAACCAGATGTCTATAATATCTGCAGAAAACTGTCTGCTAGCATTAACGACCACTTCCCCTCATCCAAATCAAAGCGAGTGCACAACAGACTCTCAGTTCTCAGACATACTTCATTTTCCTGTTCTTTTTATATTTTATGCTCATTTTATTTCAAATAAATGGATCTCCGAAGCCCATGACCCACACCCACTGTCTGTCTTTGATCAACCTGTCACACGATGGCTACTTAGACTATAAGAGCTTTTTTTTTCTTGTTTTGAGATGGAAAAATCATGAAATTGAATTCATACTTCTTTTAGGAGAACTGGCATAACAAAGAAAACAACTAAATTGTTGAGAAATATTATTAAAACTTTTTTTCTGTTTTGCTTTTTTTATCTCAGGTGTTTGGATTACTGAGATGTGCTGGAAATTTGGACACAGCCACAGTGGGTTATAGGAGAAATGCCTTGGAGGGGACTTAATTTTACAAAAATGTTAGAAAGAGTGGGAATTACACTATTACAACAACATGTAGACTCAAACAACTTTAATATATTATATAATAATCCCAGATTTCCTCACCACACTTACATAAACATGCATGTTACATCATCTGTAAATGCAACTGGCTTGACATTATACACTACTGTTTAAAAGTTGTACTTATTTGATCAAAAATACAGTAAAGCACCAGGGTTGTGAAATGTTAACATTTTAAGCAACACTTTTCTCTTTTAATATATTTTAAAATGTAACTTATTCTTGTGATGGCAAAGCTGATTTTTCAGCAGCTGTTGCTCCAGTCTCAAGTATCACATTGATCCTTTAGAAATCATTCTCATATGCTAGAAACAGTTCTTATTATTATCAATGTTGAAAACAGTTACACTGCTTAATATTTTTATTTGGAACGTTGATACATTTTTTTCAGGATTCTTTGAGGAATAGAACGTTTAAAAAAAAGTACTGGGTTCATTTGAAAAAGAAATCTTTTGTAACTTTATATCTTTACTTTTATAGCATCCTTGCTGATTAA
Source organism: Spinibarbus caldwelli (assembly GCA_039654775.1). NCBI lineage: Eukaryota > Metazoa > Chordata > Actinopteri > Cypriniformes > Cyprinidae > Spinibarbus > Spinibarbus caldwelli. The sequence goes on along the minus strand of CM077226.1, from coordinate 27,889,313 downwards.
AAGTATTAATTTCATAACATATTACAGACCCCAAACTTTTGAATGATAAAATATCATTCAATGTCTTTTACATTAACAGAGAAGAAGACAAGAATCAGTGTGAATTCAGGATTAATTGAATCTTTTGCAGTTTCTGTTCACATTTTTGCTAAGATCTTCATCTGAAATGAAAAACTGCCATTGCTTTAAGTCTCTTAGATAAGAATATAGTGACTGCCAGATGATAAATGTAAAGAAAATGAAGGAATAGAAGAAAGGTCTAAGCTGAGAAGACCATAGGGTGAGGCTGGGTAATCGCCAAATTGCAGTTGCATTGAACTTTGAAGACACCCTCTACCTGTAGTCCTGGTGAAGAAAAGACAGTCAAAGATTGATGTCAGTGGTAATAAGGCACCAACTGTTTCTCATCAAACATCACCAGCATCTCTGCTTTTTGCCACCCAACAGTCTTGGAGATGGTGCTGGGTTGTTTGGAGAGAGGTGGTTTCTGCATCAAAAACAAGAAGGTGCAATATCTGAACTTTGTGAACTTTTCCTTTACAAAGCAGTAACTTGAATTTTCAAATGCTAGACAGTTTAGAAGGAAAACAGCGCCAAAAAACATCTTAGGTATTGGAGATGTTAGAGATCTGAAGACATGGAGATCTGGAGATGTTAGAGACTGAACATTTAATGGCTCCACGGCTTTAGATCTTTTGAAAAGTTTGACTAGTGGTTTGTCCTTTAAAAATATCTTCACTTTTAAAAACCAGTTGAATTCAAATTTGGAGTTTAGTGGCTTTTAGTCTATGTGAGTTTGCTTCTACATGTGTAAACTTGTAAAATGTGTAAAAACGTGTAAAATTATTCATATTGATGACTTTGCACTATACAAAGTTTTTTGCCCCCAGAACAATGTGTCTTACTCAAACTTACTTTTTGAATAAAAAAATACATCCGCAGCAAAGAATACAACACTTGTCAAGTGATTTCATGAGCCCCTGTGGCCATATAAATGAATTCAAAATGACTATCATTTTTTTTAATAAAAAGAAAGCTTTAGAGCAGGGGTGTCAAACTTAATTCCTGGAGAGCCACAGCCCTGCAGAGTTTAGCTCCAACCCTAATTAAACACACCTGATCCAGCTAATCACGTCCTTCAGGCTTATTTTAAAAATACATGGTTTGTGTGTTGGAGCAGGGTTGGAACTAAACTCTGCAGGGCTGCGGCCCTCCAGGAACTGAGTTTGACACCCCTGCTTTAGAGTGACAATAATGACAAGATATTGATCAAAAGTGAAGAAAATAATGAGAAGGGAAAACTCTCTGCAGCATTGCACTTCAGTAAACTGTGATAAGATACATTTCTATTAGAGATGCCTGTTCATATTGTTTATATTCTATAATTTTTTGAAGATGGGAGAGGAAGGGAAAGACTGTTTCTTCTCTTATTATGCAAAGGCAGAGCTTCCCCGATGGATCATTCATGTACGCTCATGTTCTGCTATCTTATCCCGCATTAGTAATCACCCTTCTGCAGAATTTTTCTACTGCTCTATTAACCAATTACTTAGAACAAAATTTGATCAACTCCCAGAGATCGCATCTTTTGTTTGCTGGCTGAATATTGCTTTGCATCTAGATCTCTCACTTGGGCTCTTGTGTTATTGATTTTGGGTTGCTTAGTGCATATGTATTTGTATGCATGTGTTTTATTTTCTAATGTGATTTTGTTACTTCTTTTTAATTTTGAGCTCTATAGTAATATCTATAGTACCAGCTCGACATCACTCTTCCCTAGTCTCTATCTTAAAGCGCTGTTGAGTCTTAATGGTCAGGGCATGACCGGCCTCTTCAACACAGTGTGACTAATTCATCAAATACAGAAAGAACACCTAATCTTTTCACATAATTGGTTAAATTTTTATAAAGATATACATAAATAATACCCCTTGTACAACAGGGTGGTCACAGGCAGCGCAGTCAATACAATGGAAAAAAATAAAATAAAAAGATCCAGCACACAATTGTAGAAGCATCTCCTGAAAATAACTGAAGAAATGTTATTTAAAGGAAAATGGTTATTCTGTTATTTCCTTCCAACTTTCTTCCATGGAACACTAAAAGGTTTTTTTTTTTTGTTTTGTTTTTTTAAAAATAAATAACCTTTTATTTCTCATATAATGATAGTGAAATTGGAATGGGAAATTATGTATGAATCATGGCATACTGTAAGTTCAGTATGTTTCTTACACAAACCTATTGTATGTTTTAATATGAATTAAAATATAGTGCAGAAGTTACTTTTATGATACTTTTACTTAGCTTTTTTAGTGCTGTCAAATCGATTAATGACATCCAAAATAACAGTTTGTGTTTACATAATACATGTGTGTATTGTGTATATTTATGTATATAAATATAATTCTTAAATATATACATGTATGTGTGTGCATTTATAAATAAATACAAATATGTGATTTATCACAATAAATTGATTTGACAGCACTACTATTTTAGAGTATAACAGCCACGCTTCATTAAATTTAAAAAGTAAAAATGGAGAGATAAAAAGTCATAGAGGTTTGTCATAAAAAACAAAACAATTTTCATTTTTGTATAAAGTATTTCTATTTAAAAAATATTTAAATGCTACAGGGATGTGTAAGGCTTTATTTTGTCTATAAAGAGATGTATAAAATTCTGTAGTGCTTGTTAATGGGCATTCATGCCATGTCATTTTGTTCAATGCAAAGTGTAAAAAAAGTCAATATGGTGTTTTTCAAATCAAGCCCTCAAAATGGCAGTGCAGCGGTGAGCTGTGATCTCAGAAACTGACCCCATCAGAGAGCAGAAAATAAGTGCCGTCAATATAGTGTCTGGTTTGTGAACTTTCAGGAGACTGAAATGCACTTTAACTCTGAGCTTCTAGTTCTCTAAAGTCCAGGTGGGAACAATAATCTTTCTGAAGCAGAGCCAGAGAGCTGAGAGGCGGTTCTCCACTATAAATAGGTGCGCCAAAATGCAAGAACTTATCAAAGAGTGACAGATATGGGGAGGGAGAGAGTGTTTGTAAAAAAAAAGAGCCTTTTAAATGTGATTGAACATTCCTTCACATCAGCAGGAGAAATCATCAAGTGTCAATTTTCTTGTCCTTGCTCCTTCGCTAACACACTCGGTTGAGCTCGGCTGATATGCTTGCGTTCCGCTCCTCCTTAATCCCATGCATTTTTAAACAGCCACACCGACTCATGCCGCAAAGTCATTTACAAAGGCTTCGCCACGTTGTAATGAGAGAGAGTAAAAATGCTTGTTTGACACTCCTCCCCAGGTTTCCCCATTCATTATAAAATAAGGCCATGGCAATGATAAAAGAAATATTCAGGACAAGAACGAGGTCAGAAAGCAAAACATTGCTAACAGAAAGAAAGAAAGCAAGTTTTTCTTCTTTTGTTGGGTTTATTTCATGTCTATCACGCATATTGTGTCTACTAGACCATAGGCGTCATTTATGGTTTGTCATCATCGAACAGTAAGAGATCTTTTTAACTGCCTAATTAATATTCATGAGGTAACCAAGCTATCGCAAGCAGCGAGTCTCCGCCCACCTTCATTAAGTGATGACCCTTAAAGGGGTCATCGGATGCCCATTTTACACATTTACATTTACATTTAGTCATTTAGCAGACGCTTTTATCCAAAGCGACTTACAAATGAGACACAAGTTGATATGATTCTTTAGGGTCTTAATGAAAACTCTATAACATACTTTGGTTAAAATTTCTCAATGGTAGTGTAAAAAACGCCTTTTTTACCCTCTTAAAATCAGCTCTGTTTTCATCAAGCCATTATAGTCCATGTTGCTTTAAATGCTAATGAGCTCTGCAGACCCTACCCCTCTCTTCCGTGGAGTAACGAGCAGACTGTAAACTTAGCCCATTATTAGGAAAGGCGATTTGCAAAGATTCATAAAAACTCTTATACTTACTTCTGTAGATGAAGCTGGATCACGCATGATTCGCGCGAACATAGACGCATTTAGGCAGATCGGGGATCATAGCATTCCCTTCAAAACGAAAGTAACGTTAATCCTCTGCGTCTTCAGCGGCTCAGATGTTGGGAGTAAATGACGACTGCTATATTCATTATTACAACCAACAACTAAACACTTCAATCACTTAATCGGAGATGTTCTTTTCTTCCCCTGCACCGGAGTCGACACAATGGTGGACTGATGACAGCTCACTCAGGGCGGGTCTAAGGTAAGGCGGCCTTGTCAATCAACTATCGTGGGAGCTGCCTGTGCAGAACTACGTCATTCTGACAGGAATCTCAGAACGGCCTGATTTGAGAAAGGGAATTTTATAATAGGGATTTTAAAAAAAAAAAACACTGGGTAGATTTTTATCATTATAGGATGGATGTGTACACACACTTCCAACACACATTTGTGTTCAAACAACTTGTAAAGTGAATTTTGCATCCGATGACCCCTTTAAACTGGACTATCTGTGGCTCTTGAGATGCATCAAACAACTTGTGTGATAACTCCTTCAGTCTTTCCTGCATTTAACCACAATATTTCAAGACAAAATAATCCACAGAGCAAGTTTTTGAGGCGAATCTTAAATAATTAAACAGCTCTGCTTTCTCTGCTCTTTTTTCACTGAGGTGGTGTTACTTTTATACATCCCTTAACTTCTCAGTACAAAACTCATTCTTCTTATAAAAAAGGATGAAAATGCTGGTGAGCATATTTTACACCATTTAAATTATTAAAATATTTTACAAATAGGGATCCTGTATATGTCCAGTTACTTTATGTAGTTAATTTCTGCATTTAGTCACAACAGCATAACCAAAAATACTGCCTATTTTTCTAGCCCACATAATGAAAATAATTTTGCTTTGTAGATTTTATGTTTTTTATTGTGCTTGCAGCCTGTTTGAAAAGGGAACCATTTGTGTCAGTGTAGCATGAAACAAAAAAGAGCATTTTCCCAAACTGACCCCTGAAGCAAACAACACAATAACAAGCTTTAAATAAGCCCACTTTTGCATCTGTGATTAATTCAACATGATCTGAAATAAACGCAATTCTTTTCCCCTTATCCTTGGTATGATACTCCTCGGTCAAATAATTAGAGGGAATGGATGAGTTTTGTCAAAAGAGATTCACCCTGCTTACCTTGAATTTCCTCACTGACAATGTGTCTACAGTTTATTATTCTGTTTTAAAGAAATCTAACGGGTTCAAAACAAGGCAAACCCCATTGAGAGCATCTGTGTGGAGTGAGGGCATGACATATCTTTCTGTAAAGCACTGTTTACGTAGAGCATCTCCACCTACAAGTTCAACCACCTAGAAGAGGTGACAAAACATTACCTCTCATAATGTAAACGGATTTACTGAATAATTAATGTGTAAGAGCTTTAACAAAATACAAGCTTCATATTTTTGCTTGTAAACCCTCCTGAACACTGATCTGATCTGATTTACTTGCATTGTAGGTGCAACTGTAACCATTAGTTTAATTTTTACAAGAAAAACTGGGACTGCTTTATTTTATTTTTTTGCCATCAAACATGCCACAAATGCTGTTGGTAGAGATTTTAAAGAATAGTTTGACCAGATGTTGAAATCCCATCATCATTTACAAACCTGTATGACTTCTGCAGAACACAAAATGAGAAAATCTGAAGGTTGTTTTCTATGCTATTTTCTATAAAATTACAATAGAAGGTGACTGAAGCTTTCAAGCTTTATAAAAGGGCTCAAAAAGTATTAAACTATCATACAAATTGCCCATACAACTTTTTTTCCAAGTATTCCAAAGGTGGTCACTTGAGGTGTTTTTTGACTTTTTGCTAAAAAAAAAAAAAAAAAAAAAGGATTATTGCAAATAATGGGAGATGGAAATGTATTTGCTGAATAAATTCCTCCATGCACATCAAAAAGGTCATGTGACTTTGCGTTATGGGACAGCATAACCTGACTAACCAGTAGACCGATTTTGTTGCACAGCATCTGAAATGTTGTTTTGGTCATACTGAAATGCCTGAGCAAAGTCTCTCTTCAAAGTATTACTGTATGATTGCCTTCCAGAACTGTCTTACACGACTACATTCCCATACAACAGGAATCTTCGAAAGCAATGACCGCATTAATTGTGTTTCGTCTGAGGCGCACAATTTATTAAATAAGAAAATTATTAAACAGTATTCAGTGGCTTCTCCTACATTTCTTAGTGATATTTAGTGACAGTTCATCTACAGATAGTGACGATTTTGTTCTCTTTGACTCGTTGGATGGAAACGCTGCTTATTCGCAAATGTTTTATGCGATATTCCAATTTTGCACACAAGTTAAATTCACAACTTTGGATGGAAACCCAGCTTTAGATACTCTCCCAATTCAGTGAACTCATTGAGCATGTATCTCCTTTTTTATTCCATGGAAAAAGAAAATCATATGGGGTTTGAAATTACATGAGTGAACTATTCCTTTAATTTAATTAATTTTATTTGCACTGAAATATGCATTTATATTTTGTTAGCACATCACTGTGGTCTCACTCGTTACTTTATGCTAAGACAATATCTAGCTCTGTCAGATCAGTCTGTCGTATTTAAGGTATCACAACCAAGAAATTCAATGGATTATGCAAATGATTCCAAATATAACCTAGAAGTCCTGAAACTATGCCAGCCTAACAACTTAAAGTCAAGAACAGCACTAAAAAAGAAGCTGTGAGTATCATTACTGGAGACTGTTTTATTAATCAGTTATATCCCACGCAAGTCTCAACAAGTAAAAAATCAGTTTTCAGATCTAGCATGCCATTAAAAGCATCGTATACAGAAGCAGTTGCCTTAATGAGGCTTGATATATCCCATGAGAACTATCAACGGGTCCAACAACAATATAGCAATGCAAAAAATGGAGCCAAGCGAAATGGCTAATCAAGTGATATTAGATCTTGCTCAGAATGGAAACTGGGAATTCAGTTTGAGGTAGCAGACATTTTAGAAAGCACAACAACAAAACTCCCCAAAGCAGTCCTCCATCTTCATCTGCGCAGCAGAAGAGTCTCCGAGCGTGACAGGTAGCGATGAGGAGGCTATCTAAGCCTGCGTCCTAATGAGAGTAGGGAATGAACATTAAGGCTTTAATCTCACCCTGAGAGCCAGAGAAGCATTAGTGGACGTCAGCCATGATGGAAAGTAATGGGATGTTTTAATGAAGTGACACAAAGTGATATTAATGGCGTGTTTAGCATGAGAAGTAAAGACAGAAACACATGGTGGCTGTGATTGGCGTGGAACCACAGGGTACGGGCATCGATCCAGAAACACATGAGGGGACCAGGGTGCAAAATCTGTTATTGTTAAGAAATGCTGGCTGCTCGTTTTTTAACAGATGTTTGTTGACAGAGCGATGGTCGAATGTAGCATCCCAGGCCAAACTGACAGGATCAAAGCGAGGCGTCTTCATAGCCCGGGGGTGATGATGGGATTCTGACATCCGTGCCAGGTGCCATGAATATGTTTGCTTTTCCGAAGAATGTGCAGTGTTTACTGTAGATGTCACTATGTTCTAAAATGAAGAAAAGTAATGAACGTCTCTTTTCTCTAAACAAAACTTGATTGTCAAGTTGATTAATAAAAGAACATAATGTGAACAGCAAAGTGATTGGGATTTGAGTGCTCAAATATAATGCTTGCCAGTAGAAAGCTTGTGTTTTCATATGACTCAGATAATAGATATGACTTTACAAACCTGCTTTATTTCTCTCATTTTTAATTGTGACGCATTTTTTGCATCTACGTCTCTGAGCTGTGCACATTTGTGGATGTTTATCTGTGCATTCTGGTGGTGACAGTCTGATATTGGATTTTTTGACAGTTAACACATCATTAGTGATCTTGCTATGGCCAGACCCATCAAAGACCCAGCTGTCTAAAAGCGAACAAATAACAAGCATTGTTTGTGTTACTTCATTCGAAATGCCTCCAGTCACTGCCCAAAAATATGATGGATAGTGCATATCTCAGTTTATGATTCGCTGTGTGTGCCAAAATCTTTCTGAATCTCTCCTTGTTCTATAAATGACTGACAAAACATAGGCGTACGTATAGCTCATATGTATGTTGCTGAAAATAAAGGTGTTCTGAAATCTTTCTGAATCTTTTTTGTTCCATACATAAGTAGAACACAAGCTTAGCTATAGGCCCAGATGGGATCTACAGACTTTTCACATTTTATGCTCTGACTTTGGGGGAAAATACTGGATTCGGTGGAACGAATTATAGGGTAGTAAAACGTGTTAAATGGAGCTGAGAGGACAACACTCTTGTTCTTTACTGAAGCCACATAATACGGTGTCCTAACCAGACGGACAATCTGAAAGCAAATTAGCCAAAATACTTAATAAATGCACATGGATAAGGCAGAGGATGTGTCGAACTTACCATAATCATAGCGTTTCCATAATCAAAGTCTGATTCATATTCAGAATACTTTTTTGAAATCTTGGTAATTTTTGAATACTTCATACAAAGTGAAAACAAAGTAAGGCAGGCCTAAAATAAAACAATATATTACAGCAATCAAGTGAGAAATTCCATTTTTCACTTGCTGACTCTAGTGTTGTTTCAAAAGGTAAACTGTGCATGCGTATAGTTATTCAGTGTTGCCTGCACTGCTTGAATCTGCAATTCCATGGATGGTGAAAAGGAATTGCAATTCACCCAAGTTGTGACTTTGCTGTCTGAATTAAATGTAATAGGATAAAAGACAGTGTACCACAAAACCACGCTAGGAAAAAAGTCTTTGCATTGAGTTGTTTCGCAGGCTGCACGCAAACGCAAACAAATCCAGCACAACCAGTGTTGTCCGATTCACAAACAAATGACTCTTTTGAGCTGAATCTCTTAGGGTGCTTAACACCTGCCTCATTTAGTTCGGTTGAATCGCACTAGAGTTCTTTGTCCCTCTTGGTGTGGTTCGTTTGGGCAGGTGTGAATGCATCAATCGCACTCGGGTGTGCATCAAAAGCGGACCAAACAAGTGCACGGTCTCGGCCCGATTGCAAACGGACTCTGGAGCGGTTCGCTCGTGGTGAGAAAGTAATCCGAGCCAACGGACGAACGAACCAAGCGGTATCATAATTCATGATGGGAAATATGTTATAAAAAGCAGCAGTCAGTGTCTGATTCTGTGAGTGAGAATATTTGTTATTGCAACTGAAAATGGAAGAGCACCTCTTCATATTAAAATGTTGTGAAATTAATTGCTCTTCTCCACGCATTACAAGAATGCTGTCCGGACGAAGCCTTGATTCCTGGTGGCTGTAACTGCATTATATATATATATATATATATATATATATATTTATATATATATATATATATATATATATATATATATATATATATATATATATATATATATGGGTAGTTGACATACCAATGTGTCCTATGGTGTGACTGAATAATGTAAAAAAAAATTAATTAAAACTCTAACTTTGAAGATGAACCTCTCTCATGCTGTTTGTAACTCTAAAAATGGAGATACATTTTTCTCATGTTATTTATATGTTAAGTTTTTTTTTTTCTACATTTTTGCTATGTCACACCATAGGACACATTCCAATTTTTATTTGTCAACTACCCATATATATATATATATATATATATATATATATATATATATACACATACATATATATATATATATATTACAGTATATATTATATAATTATATTTCATATAATTATATATAGATAGATATATTAGAGCGGGAATGAAGGCTACATTTGTAAGTGTTTGCGTTTGCCAGGAGAGCTATAAAGCCCCAATAAGCCCATGGAGCGAACTTGTCAATCCATCTTGATGAATGATGCAGAGGAACATAAAGAGGTGATCTCTGACAAGTTAGTGGACAGCTTTACTCACATGTGACTTGCATAAACACAGTTTGGTATGCTTTGCAATGTTGTCTTATGAAAGCGAACCCAACCAAGATGAAAATGCAACATTGCAACAAATTAAATCCCTGTTTCGGAACAAAGCAAACAATCTTCAGGTCTGAAAACACCCTTATTGAATCATTCAAAAAACTCCAGTTTCAGCATCATTCACTGTCAGAGTACAATACTTTACATTTATGAGTGTTTGGTTTTCAGTCATTATTATTTAGATATAGGTAGGGGAGACCGGGGATGATAGTAACACTTTTTGTTTGAGCATCAGTAACTCAGTGGTTGTTTGTGCTAGATCTCTCAAACTTTGACATATCGTAGTCACATTTGTCTACTACAAATAAAACTCACTTGGACGTGTACTGCATAATCACAGATTGTGTGAGTTAATGTCAAATGCAAAGAGTTCCGTTGTTACAACCTACCCCACTACTGGGGTGAGTTGTAATGCAGGCTGGGGATAGATGTAACAGTGTGACGTTATTTGCTGAAATAAGACCCACACTGCCAATTTTGCAAGAACTTTATCGAAGAACAAAGAATAATCAGTTTTGAATAAAGTGAACCATTTAAAGTGACAAAAAACATTATATTGTATTCCTTTTAAATTTAGCACAAAAACAATTGCTGTGTGTGTTTGTGTGAGTGTGTGTGTGTACTGTGTTCCTGTCACATAAAGGTTCAGTCACTAGCTGTGTTGCCATCTACCTATTTTTATGTGAATTTTGGAATGCTGTCTGGAAATGTAAAGATGCGCAGAAATTCTAAAAATGTGCACAAAAAACATATGTGCTCATTTGAGGCGGATAGTGTTTTTGTCCAATAAAAAGTTGATCCCTTGATGTGCAACAAAAACCTCACATGACTTTGCCTCAATAGAGGATGTGATTGGATAACTGGACTCATTGTAATCATTAAGAGTTGGTTGTAACATTTTTAATGAAATGTTACAACTATCCCCACCCCAAACAGCCATAACATAGCTAACTGTTTTAGCATGTGGGGTTTAAGTTAGCATGAATGCAAAGAATCAAATTAAACTAGAGAAACAGCTACTTTAGGTTATGTAAGTCAAAAGATTGTATCTACAACACAATGATTGCTATAGGCAAAAAATAATCTTAATTAAAAATATTGGTTTCTTTCCTGAAAATCTGTTTTTTTGTTGCTCACATTCACATGCCACTTCTTCTGTAACATAAAAAATGTGAATGGAGTGTATGATATTGATGACATGACCACAGCTCTTTTCTGACTTGTCAAACTGACAGTGTTACAACTAACCCCGTGTTATAACACTCCCCGGTCTCCCCTATAATCGATGTTTATGTTCCTTATAGTAAATTATAATATACATTATGTTTTCACCATTTGGTCTTTATGCATATGAACTCACTGGGCAACACAGTGACATCTCAATATAGATTAAGTATGCTAATGCATAAAACCCCAACAACATTTATCTTTAATGCTGGCTTGCATGTATTTTCCATTTCAGCAATCCCTCCCCACCCCTTGGCAGTCTGCAGCTTATTGGTGAGAGTGAAAAATGTTTCCCACACTCCGACACTTTCTCATCTGCACTCATGTTTATATTTACAGTAAGCATGCATTGTTCTCTCACCGGCGTGAGTGTAACACGCCTCGCGTGATAAAGCGCACGTGCGGGAGACGGGCTGCTTTAGAATGGAAATATATGAATACATGCATCTTTGTATTAGCATGCGCAAGCTCGTTTGTCTCCAGAAGAGGCGGTGTGGGAATTTCACAGTACAGAATCCAAGTGGGGAGGGAACAAGTGCTGGCGATAGTCTCCCCCGCAGTCTCTGACAAGTTCATTTGTATATAATTACTTACACTACCCGCGTACGAGAACAGACATTTGTCACCGTCAGCATGATGCTTGGATTTCTGACGGAGACAAATGCGCCTGAAGTCTCTTTCTATGGTTGTAGTTATTAATCCCTCACTTGGTCTCATTTTAGCACGGCTTAAACCTTAGTAATAAGGCCACGGGTCTTAACACGAGCCTTATTGGCGCAATTTATCAGGGACCCACTTCAGTGGTCCCCACTTCAGGTTCTAGATCTTGGCATTTACATAGCTCTATGAATCTAAATCTGAAAGAGACTTGGTTGATCAGACCATGCAAATTCATTGTGTTTGTGCGCAAACCTTTACTTTGAGGTTTGCTTGACTTTTGTGATGGGCATAAGTAGATATTAAGATAGAATTTAATGACTTTTTGGTGGAACTAATATATTCGCCTTGAACAGAGACTCTGGTTGAGTGTCTGCTGTTTTACATTTTAAGAGTTGTCATTATTCCACCTAGCAATCCATTAAAGTTTCTCTGAGAAGTTTTCCTCTCAATTTGCAGAACGTTTCAACCTTACAGTGCAAAGAAAGGACATTAACATACAAATATTTGAGGTATAATTGTATTTATTCATGTGGAAACGGCATGTTAAAAATAACTACTACCTTTGATCCGAACTTTGATATAGCACAGAATCGACCGTAATGGAGATTTTACAGCTTTGGCATACTCGATTCCAAATTGACAATTTAAAAGGGGGTTTTGAGTGCAGTCATCTTGTCGGTTCTGCTACCTCCCTGCCAAATGCTTTTTCTTTTTTGAAAAGATAATGATGGATACTACTGACTCACTGTCTCAATCCCCATATGAATAACCACTAGCAGCAGCACTTGGGTGCACGATTCCCGTTGATGACTGATGTGTTTGGATCATTTAGGAGAGTGCTTTTTGAGTGTTCACCAGATTTGATGCCTCGTTTCTTTGAGACTTCGCTAAGCTCTCTAAAACTGTACATTTAGTTGGACTATTGACTCGTCATTAAGGAAATCAATTCATAATGGACATTATTCTTCGGCTCTGGAGCTGTGTGATTACTACAGTGATTCATGCAGTGAAGTACTTTAGAGCTATTTTACTTTAAATTGTGCTTTTAACTTTTCTGAACTATTTAGTGACATGGTTTAAACCTGCTGAGAAGATCAGCATGCATGTAACTGGTCACATTGTGTTTTGGATGTTGGTTTTCCCGAAGGTTTACCATAACTAGCAGTACTTTCCTGAAAACTCAGCACCACCACACTGGATGAACAGCAGGGTCAGTTGGCTCCCTTAAATTAGTGAGTGTAAATTTGAATTGACATCTATCTATCTTGCTGTAAAGGCCCATTCACACCAAGAACCATAACTATAAAGATAACTATAATGATAGCTATATTAGCGTCCATTAACTTATGATAACATTCTGATTGTTAAAAGCATGTACTGCAGTTATGTCATCTGATGCTTTAAGTGTAATCTGATGCTTTAAGGATTTGGCTGTCAGTGTTTTCAGTTTGTCCACTGAAAAAAAAAATGTTCTGAAACTGATACGGCAAACATACTGTTACTCTGTTGCATTATTGTTACAGTTGTGGTGTGGATTTCCCTAGTTTCATAGAATTGGAATGATTATTAAAACCTTGTAGTTGTTGTTAGTTATCATTGTTGGTGTGAACAGGCCTCAAGGCCTAGAAAAGTTTTGATAAGCTAACATTCAAAATAGTTTCAAATGAGTCGTGATTGTTATTTCATTTCATTTTTATCATTTATTATATTCAAATTCTAATTTCCATCCTGCATCAATTCAAACTTTTCTGTGTGCTGCTCCAGACCATCACTACCTCACGAGCCAACATATACCATAAAAAATGCTGGTCTAAGATGGTCTTTTTAGCAGTCCATTTTGTTTGCTACCAATCAGACAAGTTAATTCAGCCTGTCTGGACGAAATGACTTTATATCCTTTGATTTCATATTCTGATTACATAATGTCTCTTTTCCTGTACTGTCACAGCTATCTTGTATTTGGAGACGTGAAGTAAATTCAGGAGGTTTATGCTAGTCAGCATGACAAGATTATTTACAGGGATATAAGAGGGATACGCGAGAGACATCCTCCCTAGCCAAAGATGCTTCTTTGAAGAAATGAACAGTGCTGCCTGCGGCTCAGTAGGTTTTCTGCATGAGTAAACCATCTGAGATTGCCTCCTCAGTCCCAGGTAACTAATTTTACTCTTGGTGGGTGTTATTGAGTGCAAATTGTTTACACTAAGCACTTCTTGCTGTGACACCATCTGAATATCAGTGTTACCTGTTGGAGAAGCTAAAGATAGAACAACAGAACTGCTTGAAAAGAGCTTGAAAAAGACTCCATGTGTGTCAGATGCTCAACTGAATCGGTGTAATTTGCAATTCAGTTTTGCAAACATAGTTCAGCTTTGAGATAACTTATGTTAAGTAATTCAACAGCAGTTTAAGAGATTAACAAACAGGTAACAGCTGGCTTTTAGCTATCAGCGGTAGTCCTGTAAAGCAAAAATTAACCCCCTCCCCTTGAACACGAGCCAGAGATACAGAGGAAGACATCCAAGTCATAAAGGACTAAATGAGCTTTTCAAGTCTACAGAAAAGAGAGCAGATCTTCTCTACTTCATTAATTTGACGCACCCCTATCAGGCCCTGTTCAGAGGAGGCAGCACATGCTGGTGTGTTAATGTGACGGTAAGTGATGCTGAAGCGGCTGTAGCAATCAGTGTAGTGCAGTGATCTCTGACGAGAGAGCCATTGGCGAAGCTTCAAAGAGTACCCATTAGCCTCCCTTTAATGAAACATGCTCGTTAATGATAGCTATCTTTCTCATTCTCTACTCCTCAAGAGAAAATGCAGGCGAGAGTTTGGAACTTGTGAAAATATTTAACACACATGGCAGGGTGCAGGAAGGGACTTGCGAAGCCCTCCAGTATCTCACCTGCTTACGCGTTCTTTGAGGAGTTTGCAGTGATTGTCTTTCGAATGTGTACAGTAGAGGTAGTGTTACGGGCAATTGCGTGCTGCTAACGTTCTTAGTGTTTTATAATCAAATCGCCTAAATTACACCTTGATTAGCATGTATAAGACTCAGTGGATATGGAAAATCATGTGACCATGTGGTCACGCCCATAGATGTTTAGAGGAGGTACATATTGAAGCCCATTTGCACCTCAAAAGTAAAAAAAAAATTGTGATTAATTGGGAGATGAAGTTTAAAAGAAGAAATAAAGTCACATTAAGTTGCATTTTTGAGAAACAGTAAGTATTTTTAATAATTGCTAAATGGTCCTAAATGCATGAAGTGAGACACACTAACGTTCAAAGATGGGTATATGTACATTACTGGTCAAAAATTTAAGGTCAGTAATATTTTTCTTTTTTATTTAAGAAATTAATTCTTTTGTTCAGCGAGGATGCATTAAATTTATCAAAAATGATTGTAAATACTTTTACATTATTACAAAAATATCAATTTCACATGCTGTTCTTTTTAACTTTCTATTAAAAAAAATACAATTTCCACAAAAATATTATTAATATGCTGTTTTCAGCATTGATAACAGTAAGAAATGTTTCTTGAGCACCAATTCAGCATATTAGAATGATTTCTGAAGGATCATGTGACATTAAAGACTGGAGTAATGGCTGCTGAAAATTCAGCTTTGCCATCATGGGAATAAATAAATAATTCACAATATTACTGTTTTTGTTGTATTTTAATCAAATAAATACAGCCTTTATGTGCATAAAACACTTCTTTCAAATACACTTTAAAATTCTTAGAGCTTAAACATGAACGGTAGTATACTTAATTATACCTAATTATACCTTTATGAATTATGAAGAATCATATTTAATAGGTCACTGCGTAATAAATTGCTCATTCGTGGTCAGCTCTGTTTACTATAAACTTCAATGACCTTGACTAAAAGTGGTACAAAAGTTCACATCAAAGTAATGGTGCATAATGTAATCAAATGAACCCTTATTGCGTGTCAGTGAGAATTATGTTGTTGTCAAAACAACTTCAATTAATTTATTCAACAGCACCTGATCATTCAACAACATCATATCAACCAGGGACCAGTTTACCAGAACAAGACCAGATCAAGCCCCAAACTCGTTCCTGTTACAGCTTAGTTTCACTGTTCAAACAACTCTCAACAACATCTTCTGGAGCTTTGTAAACTGTAATATATTTACGTATGACTTATTCACAGCCATATCTGTATGTGCTAACAGACTTTGAGATCTGATATATTGAGAGCAGGTGCAAATTACATTCCTGCATTTATAATAGAGCAGTAAGTAATCTCAATGCAAGCTGAGAGACTGTCTTGCATTTGGTGCAAATATGACTGATATTAAAGGGAGCATTAGTAATAAAAACATTTCTTTTGACATTCATGGTGAGGTAAAGGGATATCAGACACCAACCTAAGTGTGAAATGTGTATTTTTCCCCTGGCTGTCAAGGCAGGTAAGGTTCTTAATCTGTTCACTCTCATGGGCTTTCTTTCTCTAAGATTCTTCCTGCAGTAAGAGACAGTGTCTTTTTTGAGAATCTCTCAAGGCACAGACGTAGATTTGAAGGGGGACGTTAGCTTTTAATGACACATGAAATCCGCTAACATATTCTAGCTGTGATGGAAAGTAGAATAAAACTTTCTCTTTCGCCGAACATAAACAACTGAACTTATCTAACATAAATCAAAATGAAAATTATAACACTTTATCTGTTCATGAAGTCAGATCACGTATAGCACATACTGTGGACTGCTCAACACTTGTGCTTTTGCTCATACATGAGCCGACCAAAATTTTGACCGTTAGCTCATGCTAGAAGCCATAACTACATACTCTGCAAGCAAAATGCTTATTTCTTCAAATAAACCATCTATTCTGAAGAAATGCACATTTTTGTACAGTAAGCAAAAATAAATCACATTTCATTATAGAACAGTAGAAGATGTGCCAGTGACTTTATAGGAATCTTAAAATAGTGAAAGAGTCTTTTCACTGTTTTTGACATTTACAGCTAAGTATAGTTGCCAGTGAGATGTTTAAGTATGTGTGCGTTCTTGTGATGTCATCGGCTGTGTGTCATTATATGGTAGCCTAATTAATGACTCTTGAGTCACATTTTACACATGGCATTTTTGGCTCAGATAATTGGCTCAGAACCAGAACTGAATGATTATGAGAATATAGTGTTTTGCTTTCAGGGAGTTCTATGCCACATGAGCAGCTGCCATTGAGATGGCTTTGACCAGGTACAGTATTATATTTGACTATATATTATAGTCAGTGGTTCAAAGGAGAGATTTTTCATCAGTTTTGCGCTTAGTGTGTCTGATAAAGTGTTGTTTCTACTCAATGAAGGTGCTTGGGTTCCTCATTGTTTATTTGTTCATAATTTCCTGATTTGATTGAGAGCACATTTTTAGGGCGTATGTTTGCCGTATGTGAATAATAATATTGACTGCTCTTTTTTTAAATGTATATTTGTGTGACAATCATCCACTGTAATATCCTGCTGTTCTTAGGGTCTTAGGCTGCAAGAAAATTGTGATGGTCATGATTGTTCGGTAACACTTTAGAATACTGTTCCATCATTAATGAATAACTACACAAGAACACATGAGTAACACAATATTAATACTCTAGTAACTACTAGTAACTAACCAGAAACTCTGATTAATGAATTAGTAAGTAATAGTGTCTAGTCGAATGTGGTAGTTCACTATTAGCTAATCAGTAACTATTATTTTATTCATACCTCCCTATAACCACTAAGAACTACTGTTTACAGGTTCATAATTAATATGAATGTATAATTAATTCTAAAGTGAAGGTCATGGTAACCCACTAGTAATGATTCAAGTATTACCAAATTCTTCTGAGGGAATTACTAATTTTTTGTCAGTCAATATTAGGGAGTTATGATGATTTTCACTTTAGAATACTGATCCAAGTAATTAGTAGTTCCTTCAGAAGGGTTTGGTAATACTTGAGTCATTACTCGTGGGTTACCATGATCTTCATTTTAGAATTAATTATTCATTATGCAAAATTCACATTAATTATGAATCTGTATACAGTAGTTCTTAGGAGTTCTATAGTTTATAGTTCTAAGAAGAAACTTCATCATCCATGGAACCTTTCCGATGCACAAAAGGTTCTTTAGATTATAAACATGTTCATGACATCTTTTAAGTAACGTTCACTGAAAAATTCTTTGTGGAGCCCAAAATATTTCTTGTATTCAAAAATCCCCCTTTGGAACTTGTATTTTTCTGTGTGTATGTGGTTCTACAGTAGTGTTTAGAGAATGCTCTGTGCTTGGCAATAGTGTGTTGTTCAGTACTGTGTGTAGTCTTTTATGCTGAAATCTCCACTCCACCTGTACAGTTGTCTAGAAAAACATTGAGCGTTTCTAAAAACATATTTTACTTACAGAGTGCACTGAAACAGACCTCACCCCTGCTTCATTGTTTTAACTCGCTATAAGATTCATCTGTCACTTGACTGTGGCCTTTAAAAGGGCATTAGCTGCAAAACAGCACCAAAATGTTCTAGCGGAGTGGATAGGTCTTTCACTAAAGCCCTAGGGAACAGCATGGCTGAAACCTCTGCATGCGCTGTAGTGGTCAGACAGAAAAGCAGGACCACTTAAACTTAATTTCTGGCTCTCTTGCTCCCCCTGCTGAAAGTTATATGTACTGCCGCTGGGTGAAAACAGCAGATTTTTTCAGATAAGGCTAAAAAACCTTTGGAATTCAGGAGGGAAATTGATGGTGGTCGTAAAATAAGCTATTATCATTAAAACAAGACAAAGTGGCCCATTGCATGAAGCTCTATTGCAAGTGTGCAAGAAAATGTAGCCAGAGGTTTCTACAATTAAAAAAAAGATTAGATTTCCTATGAAGCAAAGTACTATGTTACCTTTTTTCCAAATTCATGCTGATATTTTGCCAGTGGAAGATTGTTAATGTCTGGTTATGTTCTGTAAACCTCAGGAAAAAAGAAGATACAACAGAAACACAGAGAGGCAGCAAGCTTGAGAAAGAAAGTGAGAGAGAGGTAAGACAGCTTCTGTCGGATCACAAGACATGGTCATTTCCCATTTTCCTCTCAAATGATCCATGTTACGACCTACTGCCCTCTCTCCAGCTCTGCTCTGGCTTGGATCTTCTGACTGTAAAAGGAAACAGCATTTACAAAGCAAGCTTTGCAAGTTTTGTATTGCATATAGCATCATCAGAGGCCAAAAGTGCCAAACCTTTTCCTCCACCTGTTGCCATGCTTTGTTTCTTACCCCACTACAATAAATGCCTGTTACCACTTGTCTCGTCCTACAGAGATGAAACAATATGATCGACATAAGTACCACCTACTTACCGATGGCACCGCATTGTGTCTGCCCACTACACAATCGATGTTCGTGAAATTCTTAGCATTACAGGGCTCATGCTGGGGGAAGTGAGCATTGAGGCCATTGTTCAGTGTGTGGGTGCATGGCTTGGCAGCGCTGACTACTTTGGCGCGCCGTGACTTTCGCTTCAATGAGCTTATGCCGAAGCTGAGCTGCTCTGCTCAGAAAGTGATAGCGAAAGAAGAGAAGGAAAAGATGGAAAGACAGAGATGAAATGAATATAGAAGAGAGAGAGAGGATCTTAAAGGAAACGGTCACTGCTGCAAACAAGCTTGTGAGGAGCTCAATTCAAGGTCAGGGAACGTTGCTCTGATGCTACTTATAGTAAAGAGACAAGCACACACACAAAAATATTAGCATTCGTTTCTTCATTTTGTGAATTAAATGCTGGTGTGATGGTTTGTCCCCAACAGGCTGCTTAATTAGTGTAACCAGCGAAAACTATTATTGAAATATCATGAAAATTTATGCAGGTGCAGCATGGTGTTTTGAAGCAACACCAAGGTCATGGGTTTGATTCCCAAGGATTACATGAACTGACGCATACTTTGAATGCATTGTAAGTCGCTTTAAATAAAAGCACCCACGAAATGCTTAAATGTACAGTAAATGTAAATCTTAGTATGCATATGCATGGTAGTTACTAGGCTATTTCTCAGACAAGATTTTGTATATTGTTGTATTTTCTTGTAACAGATGATATTTACGTAATCTTAAAAATAGAGGTTCCAAAAGTGGTTTTCGCAGCGATGCCATAAAAGAATCATTATTGGGTTCCCCAAATAACCATTTTTTTCTTTGTGTGAAGAACACGTACAGAATGTTTTTCCACTATAAAACACTAAAAAGTCTTTTGTGCAATGGAAAGGGTTCGTAGATGTTAAAGGTTCTTAATGGAACCATCGATGCCAATAAAGAACATCACATTGAGTAAGGCCCTTAAACTCCAGTGTAATTGCTCCCATAACAAATGTACTGTTGATTTGGATAATTTGGGATAGCTAAATGGAAAAAAATAGTATCTTTTTCAGTCATCTAGATTGCATAATCATCTTTATATGACAATAGACATACATATTGTTTAAAATTTGAATGGCTTCAACCTGTTAAGTATATTTATGTTATTAATTTGTGTTTTGTTTTCAGTAAAATACCTAAACATCCTTTAAACAAGATTAGAGAAAATTGTGAAAGATAATAAGGTTTTTTTGTCAAATAATATATCTTAAATTATATTTGTTTTCCTTACCCCATTGGCATTTTTATTTATTTATTTATTTATTTTAATTTTTTTTTTTTTTTTGTCTTAATAAACCTCATTAAATTTTGTAGATTTATGTTTAAGACATATAAAAACAATTTGCCAGTGGGGTACGAAAAATATCTCATGCGATTTTGCTTCGCAAGTAAATGTTTCTTGTTTTAAGGATGCTTTGATAATTATACACCAAAACAAGACAAAAATACTTAAGAAAATGTTTTTGCAGTAAATACTGTGGAGCAGAAATAATTTGCTCCATTAAACCAGTGATAGCATCTCACTTTGTCTACAGCGTCCCCCAGAATTCAAGACTTCTGTTTGACAGCATATTTTAATGCTTTAATGTGCTGTATGGTGACTTCCAGATAGTGACAGAGCAAAGTGGTCCACTGGGAGCGTTATGCGTTTAGTTGTGTAATATATGGCATAACATTGCAGCATACATACTGTGTTGCTAAAAAAAATCTCAGTTTATTGCAAAATGAAGTGATTTGATTATGCATGCTATACCCATATTGTCCCCAGCACCAGACTCTGTTATTTTCCAAAGGCTCGTCTCAGTCTTGGCCCTAATAATGGACAAGAACTGCAGCTGGGGTTGGTCAGCACAATTTGGCTTTCATTATTACAAGTTTAGCTTTACCCCCTCACAGGAAATGAGAAACTCTCATTGCATGTGATGATCTCAGCTCATAAAGTATAGAGGACAGGGATAAAGGGTTTCCTGAGGTATGGCTCTTTCAGGGAGATAAGAACAACAGCTCATCATCCTGTGTCAGTTCTACTCGCAGGTATACAGCAAACTTTCTCTCAGCCTCAGACACTGAACACCCACTGGCATGATTTCAGGCACTGTGTATACGAGAATTAGAAGTGTATGCCAACACAGTTCTGTTCTGGATCATTTGCATATCCCTTGTGGAGTTGGATGCTTAATTATTCACATGAGCATTACTTTGTTAGTTGGGGGGCGTTGGGACGGATGTGCTGGTTGTGACGTCAGTATAGTAATGGCTTAATCATGAATATTGATTAGACTGTGCACCAAAAATTTTACATGTTTTCTTTACTAATACATAAATAATCCATGTGATGTATTAATCTGCATATCAGTTCTGGAGAATTTACTCATTTATAAGTAAACTGAAACATTATGGTTAGAGTAATATTATATTATATTGTAATATTTTAATAGTTCTCATTACACAGTGATTCAGTTTGATGGAGGCGGCAATCATAATTGCTGACCAATTTGATTGCTGAAATGAACTCATTTGATCTGATTGAAAATTAATTTGAAAATCTGATTCCCACATCTGCTATTCGTCTCAGATTTTTTTTCATCAAAGAACAAATGTTAAAGGGATAGTTCACCCAAACATTTACTCACCAATCATGTCTTTCCAAACCTGTATGATTTTCTTCTGTGAAACATAAAAGGTATTCTGAATGTCTTGAATGTGTTTTTTTTTCTCCATACACTGGAAGTCAATTAGTAACCAAAATGGCTTAGTTACCACATTTTTCAAAATATCTGAGTAATGACAGAAATTATATTTTTTAGTGATCTGTCTCTTTAAGAATGATTCATTGTTTTCACTTTGATTGTTATCCACTATTATAAGATAATTTATTTGATTACTTTTATGCACTGTACCTACAAATTAGTGGATGTATGTCACATTTGTTAGCATTTTGCTTTGTGATTTCACTAGTACAGCAATGAACCATGGTAAATAAATAAAATAAGCTTTTGATATTAACAAGCTGACATCACAACAGCCACAAGACAATTGTTTCAGCTTAGCTTTTGTTCCCGTCCCCTGTTTTCTCTGCATATGGAAGACAAAAGTGTTTTGTTGCCATGTTGACTACACGTATCTCCTTCTCCACAGCCAAACAACAGATATGGCTGCTTGCCCAGCCAGCAACAAATCCAGGAGAATAGAGAGGGTTCTCCTGAGAGCTGTAATGTAATTGCCATTTCAAAGTTTACTTTCGCATCCGTTTATAACCACCTGAGTCAGCAGCTGTCAGCGTTAATTCCACATTCATCTCGGCCCTTTTGTTTTCATGTTGAAACCAAGGTTGAAGGGGTTGGGAAATGGAGCTCTCCTGACTAATTGTGCTTGCTTAAGTCGAGACGCTTAAGAATAAACTATTGAAAATAAATGTGGTTGCATTATGTAGCATTTTGTTTTCTGTAATGAGTTTCATTTAATGAGTATGCGTAAAAGTTAGGTGAGCTTGTTAGTTGGAAGTTCAAATACAAGACTTGATTAAACAAGGTCTTTACTAATAGCCAGTGGTGGAGGTAACGAATTACAACTACTCACATTACTGTAATTAAGTAGTTTTTTCGGGTACTTGTATTTTTTGAGTATATTTTTAAAGCTGTACTTTTACTTGTACTTAAGTACAAATTAAACAAAATAATCTACTTCATTACTTTTAAATCATAGTTAATTACTGAGTACGCCCACAATTTGAATTGATATTCAAATCTTTGACTGCACTTCAGTAGCCAATAAAGATATCCGATCATAAACGGACCAATAAAAGCCTTTATATCTGAACTGGCAGCAGTGAAGAGCTGATCGTACAGTGAGGGAGCTCAACGTGATTTATGGACTCAGAGTTTGGAGAAACAAACTACATGGTAGTGTTATCATAAATATCTATATTTTGATACCGATACTGAAATATCTCCATTACTCATTTTCCACAGTATCTACCGTATATACACCGATGCAAGCAGCATCTCGCTCTCTCCTCTCAGACAGTATTTCTATAGTCTTTGGTTTGACACGCATCGCCTCCTGTTAGTTACAGAGTCTGAATGTCTGCGCGAGATTGCAGGTATTCCGCATAATTTTAATCATTCCTGCGCAAAAGGGGCTAGTGCTTTATTGTAACAAAAGAACACAGTCATGTAATTGCAGAAAACTGGATGCGAGCTTTCAAATAGGCCTGACTTATACAAATGAGCTACCTGTCCTCTCAATCCGATATAGCTTGTGAGCAATTAAACTTTGTCGAAAGTTATCAACCATGCCTGACCGATGAAAATCCTACTGGAAATTTTATTGGCTGTAAGGGAAATGCACCAGAAAGTCTTTCAACAATAAAAGATGGAACCTTAATCTTTTTACAATGTAAGTTTATGCTATAAATGTTTTGGAATGGGATATTTGTCTGATTTGTACATATAAATATCCTAGTCTGCCTAACTGCATCACTACATTGTACAGACATTACAGGTCAAAACCATCTGATGTTCCATTTATCTAAATAAATAGGCCTAAAATATATGGCTCTTAAATCACTGCTTAGAAAAATTCAGTGTTGTCATATTTCGAATACCTCAACTGAATTGAGGTCATTTGTTTTATATTTTAAAATCAACCTTGTGTTGTAAGCTTTTGCAACAAAGTTACCCTATTTTAAAGACACAAATACACAGAATGAGCAAATGTTTAAGACTGAGATTTTTGTAATGGTAATTGATCAATATTTATATGTACATACAGTTTAAAGTGGTTTTGTGTCCGCTCTGGAATGGCGTCGCACTCTGATGACGTCAGTTTGATGGCTTGGGGAGAATCCACTTGTTAACTATGACATAAGGATTGCTGTTTCTGGATCCAAACCTCTACTTATTTCACTTGAGAATACTCAACAGCCATTTATGAGCACTATTTAATTAATATTACATATTTAAGCAAAGCATTTAAAAAATTAGCTGTGCACAATACAGTCTCTGTGCTCACTATGTCTCTGACACTAATATTTTAGCTGAATCACTGTCAGGCCGCCTGGGATTTCAGTATAGAAATAAAGGTTAGGGTTATAATTTTTCAGTATTACATGACATCGTGGGTGTATATTAGCACAGTTTGTTATTTTTTTTTTTTTTGGGGCGTCTGGCAGAGTGTTAGGACCCAGAAGCGGTGAGGCGTGATGTCAGACGTAACAAGCAGATATTCTTAACCACTCCTATCCAATGAATCTGCTATGAGCAAGAGGTGGAGTATTCAATATCCAATATTCCATTTCAGTCAATAAGATAAAAGTGGGTTTTGTTCAAAGTAGCTATTATCCACATAGATCTTTGATATGAATATTTTTTTTTTTTCATTATATATCACTGGCTAAAAAGTAACTAGTAACTAGTACTCTGAGTAGTTTTTGAGAGGAGTACTTTGTACTTTTACTTAAGTACTGTTTTGGCACCAGTACTTTTACTTGTAATTGAGTATTATTTCAGCAATGTAACCGTACTTGTACTTGAGTACAAATTTTCAGTACTCTTTCTACCACTGCTAATAGCCTACTACGATTTGCTATTTGGTAACTAAAGTAATTTCAAAGCCTTTTTATTACGCACATGAAAACAAAAACAGGGAACGCAGCCACAAATTCATTCCCATGTCAAACAAGGCTCATTTTGTCCGTGTTTATGATTAGCTTTTATACTCTAACAAGTGCCAAAATGGCTAACAACATGTAATCTCGAGTGATATGTGTTTACTCTCCTCCTCAGCCCCTTCCTAACATTCGCAATTCCCATAACACCCCCAGAACACACAAAAGCCCCAGCCAACTGCACAATAAAAGAGATATCATCTCCATCTCACGCACCATCTCTACATTGTACACTGCAGCATTGTGGAGGGAGGCCAAAGCTGGAGGATGCATTACCTGTTTGGCTCATGTTACGCTGGCCCATGGAGAGCCACGGATCAAGATTAAGTTACATTTGCATTTTAATATGCTATCCGGCATGGCGACTTTCCTGTTCTTATCTATTTTGTGCTTGTTTAATGGTCTTCCGTGAACCAAATGCACAAGTTTATAATAAACAGAGGACTTCATTATGTAAATGCAGGGTCTGCATTACACCCCAGAGTGGATAAAGTGTCTCTGGGGATGGATTGTGAAATATGTCCCGTGAAATTCCACATCAAACAGGGGTGCGGAAAAGCCAGGTTGTCGTTATTATTGGATTAGATGGAATAGCGGGCTTGCTGACATAAATTAGATGCTGCGTGGGATTTCAAGAAGGGGGAATGCTATGAAATCAGAGATATTTGTGTTTGTATTATTGGTCATGATTGGGTGACAGAGGATGAAATATTACCATGCGCTGCATGTGTACTTTAAAAACACATTTTGTATTCCTAGTGTGTCATTGAGCTGAAATGCTGCCTTTTTAAAGTAACTACATATCAGTCATCCGGTGGCACGCAGGACTTTTTTTTTACTTATTGGACTGAAGGGAATGATAATTAGACCTGTAATTGGCATTTACATCCAGGCACATTACCCAGTCTCCTTTGGGAAATATCTTACAAGTTCAAATTAAATTTTCCCTTTGATATGACCATGTATATGTCATCAATTATGTTACATTTCTAGCGATAAAATATACAATATCGCCAGGGTCTTGAAGCAACAAAACAAATGTTACCTTCACATGAGTGTGTGGCTTAGTTGATTAAAATCATTCATATTTAATTGACCGCAGTGTGGAGAAATCCGACGATTGTCAATGCTGTATGTTCTACTGTCTGCTTTGCTGCATAAATATCTCATATTTTGTTTATGAAACATCTGCTCTGTTTATGCACTCCATGACTCTTCAGATTCGGGTTTGTTTTGCAACAGAAAGTAATTGGAGGTGGAGACGGGTTTGTATGACTCCCACGTCTTTATACGGAATTGAAAACGAAACCTTTATAAATAAAATGTGACCTCAAAACCATCTAAGTGTTTACTTGAAACCATCTCAGTGGAGTCATGGTTTTGATGTTTGCTCTGGCTGTGCGTTTACACCGTTTCAGATGAAAACTTTTTATTTTTGCGAGAATCAATCTTTTACCTTTTTATTATGTGTAAGTTTCTCAAAGTTTTTCAGTTTCCTCTCTTGGTAACAAATTCAGCTAAAGACATACAGCATGTTTATCATAAAATTCCATAAAAAAGATAATTTTTTCCTGTGTGTTTTCTTTACATTTTTTGTAAACGTACATATTCATATACATCTAATCCATCACATGCTTCACATAAGCTATGGATTCAAGGAAAGAAAAGTGTGAATGTTGAATCCAAGCCTGGCACTCATGTGCCTCAGTATCTCTCCAGGCCTCTTCTATTGCTAAGAGAAGAGCAGAAACAGAATAAGTAACTACACCATCACAAAATGTGGGTTATTTCCAAACTTCTCACGTATCAGTTCAGCATGGCGGAATTGCACCAAAACCTGGCCCAGGTGTCTCAGCTCTTCTTTTGAAGAAAGTTTAACATAAAAAAGGAAATTAATAATTTTACTTATCTTCTTCTATGTATGTTTTCTTCTTCCTTATGTGTGTAAACAGGGGTTAAAATTATGTGAACACCCATTAAACGTACCAGAAATGGCAAATCATGGGAGCCTGTTTAGCAGGAGTGTCTGTAACCCAACTGTTTGGTAATTTAAAAATAATAGCGTTTATGATCATGACTGCACAAATCATGGCCTGATTTCTTCAGCGAACAAGAACACTGGGTAAAAACTGAAAGAGGATGATTGTTGAAGTGCTCTGTCGAACACTAAGGTGGATTGTGTTCAAACAACACAACTATTGCAGCAAAAGTAACAGCAAACTTCAGTATCCACCTTGAAGACTCTGTTTCCACAAAAAAAAACTGACCACAGAGAACTTCACAACGCTAATATCCATAAAAGAGATGCAGCTGCTAAAATTTGAATCACAAAACCAGTGCTACAATGCAAAAAGATGGTGTCCTGATCAGAGGTGGGGGCAAGTCACACATGTTCAAGTCTCAAGCAAGTCTCAAGTCACAGTACAAACTAATCAAGCAAGTCAAGCCAAGTCAGTGGCTCACCTCAAGCAAGTCGAGTCCTGATAAGGATCAAGTCAAGTCAAGTCACAGTATCAAACAGGAACAAATATATTTTTGCCACACGACCTTATTCATTTTTCCTCAGAAATTAACTTTTTTAATTATACATTTTAAATAATAATGTTTTAAATATAACATTTTGAAAATAAGCAAAATACTACTTTGTATACCAATAAGTCTGTAATTCAGAAAATACTGATAAAAATACAAGATAAAAATATGTATCTCATATTTATGTTATATTGAGTCTGACCATCCTAGGAGACAGATAATATTTACATTTATGCATTTAGCAGACGCTTATATCCAAAGCGACTTACATTGCGTTCAAGTTACAGTTTTATACATTTCTATCAGCTCTCAGCTCTTGCTTTCCCTGGGAATCGAACCCATGATCTTGGCGTTGCTACCACCATACTCTACTATTTGAGCCACAGGAAATATTTAACAGATATTT
The DNA here is from genome assembly GCA_039654775.1 of Spinibarbus caldwelli. Taxonomy (NCBI): domain Eukaryota; kingdom Metazoa; phylum Chordata; class Actinopteri; order Cypriniformes; family Cyprinidae; genus Spinibarbus; species Spinibarbus caldwelli. The sequence continues at coordinate 27,861,406 of CM077226.1, read as the reverse complement.
TAAAATGATTTTGCACTAAATATCTCCAGCGAAGACTGGGATTCAGTCTGGGAGCATGCTAAAGAATTTCAGTGTGTAACAAAACATGCTATTAAATTTAAAATAATATGCTGACTACAAATCAACCCTTATATCAGAAATAAACTGGACCCAAAATTTTCATCGGCTATAGACACCCTATTTGGACTGTTTCTTTCATTTTGCATGATTACATTTCATTTTGCCTACATTGTTCTTGAAAACTACTGTCATCATGGCTCAAAACAAGAAGCCTATTGCTGTTAATGTTTATGTATCTTCCCCTGTAACTTATCGATTTCTTTGATTTTATCTTAAGAACTAAATTGACAGCTGTGCATTTAAGGTCTGCCTAAGCTTTTTGTTTTGTTTCATTTCTGTTTTCTGTTTGTTCTGTTGGGGGGGAAAAAATAATTAAAAAAACTGAATATAGAAATATGAAATTAAATGATAGACCTACTCTGACATTAATGCCACCAGTAAGTGGTGGCAAATCACTGCTTTATGAATGAATGAGGCATTTATATAGCGCTTTCTTGTGTATTGCCATACACCCAAAGCGCTTTACGATCATGTGGGGGGTCTCTCCTCAACCACCACCAGTGTGCAGCATCCACCTGGATGATGCGACGGCAGCCATAGGACAACAGCGCCAGTGCGCTCACCGCACACCAGCCACAGGTGGAGAGGAGAGAGAGTCATAGAGCCAATCAAGTGGATGGGGATTTTTTAGGGAGGCCATGATTGACAAGGGCCAGTAGAGGGAATTTGGCCAGGACACCGGGATTACACCCCTACTCTTTACGATGAGTGTCATGGGATTTTTAATGACCACAGAGAGTCAGGACCTCGGTTTAACGTCTCATCCGAAAGACAGTGCTCTTTTTACAGTATAGTGTCCCCGTCACTATACTGGGGCATTAGGACCCACACAGACCACAGGGTGAGCACCCCCTGCTGGCCTCACTAACACCTCTTCCAACAGCAACCTAGTTTTCCCAGGAGGTCTTCCATCCAGGTACTGACCAGGCTCAATCCTGCTTAGCTTCCGTGGGCAACCAGTCTTGGGCTGCAGGGTGATATGGCTTTATCACAGAAGCGTTCATTGAACTGATTCATTCAAAACAGTTGATTCGTTCATGAACAAGCAAGAATGGGCCACTGAATCACTCAACCGATTCGTTCGAATCCCTGGATTCGTTCAGTATTCAGTGTGTTGCTTAGAGACGCGCGTAACTCTAGCTGTGGGCTGAACCGAACCGTTGGCAGCCGCGCTGAAAATATCACTAAATATCGTATGTTATAAATATAAAAACTCATACTAGGGCCATTTTGACAACATGTCTTGGATTTTGGGTTCAAGAGAAATATAACTAATCGATAAAACACTGTGGTTTCCGTGTTACAATTCCATATATTGATTTACAAAGAGGGATACTTGACACTAAAGCACTGTTTTGAGAGACAAACGCCAGCGAAATTACAGTTTGATGTCGTTAATTACAAACACGAGATTAATAATTTATAATCACTTTAATTTGATGAATTTTAAGACCAATGCTGTTTTCAGCTAACGAACAAGCTCACATACCTTTCCTTTATGAAGTGCTGATGTCCTGCTTTGCAGATGCACACAGTTTTGATTCGAAGTGTTAATCCAAATATCGCGAGATTCTCTTGCTCCCTGTATTTGTCGCGCTGTGTTCCTGTGCTCGTGCAGTCATGAACTGTGCAGACTCGATCACTTCTGCCGCTGGTTCAGTGGATTGCGTTTTGTTTACCAAATTTTGTCGCAATGATTTATAATAATAATTAGAGTTGTTATAAAGTCAAGTCCTGCCGAGTCATGAAGGTCAAGTCAAGTCTCAAGTCCAAGTCAAGTCATTTTCTTTATTTAGTCAAGCAAGTCACAAGTCCTTAAATTTGCGACTCGAGTCAGACTCGACTCGAGTCCCCCACTTCTGGTCCTGATCATAAAACAATGACCTTTGGTGCACCAAGATGAACTTTAACATCTACACTGGCCTTCTCAAATCACCTGACCTGAATATTTCTTTTAGTTGGATCAATCCTTCGTTGAACTTAATCAACATCTGACACGCTAATTGAACAGCAAGTATAGCATGTAGAGCATTTTCATTGAGGTCTGTTTTGAAGGGAACCACATTTTGTGTCAGTGTCATTCTAAGTTGTCCTGATAATGTGTCATATGAGATACACATTTACAAGGGTTTTTTTGTAATATATGAAAGAAATGTTATAGGCTATCCTATACCCTCCTAGATAAATACGATTATGTATGCCACAATAGTAGAGACAAGTACTGATACACAGAAATAAAATGCCAAAAACCATGACATATTTCTCTTTTCACCCAGTCATTACAAGGACTAATGTCTGTTTGAGACTAGTGATACGGGGGACTGATGTAGTATGAATATGCTAATGGCCTATTGTTTACAGTTCTTCTTGATTAAAGTTGTAAATTAAAGGGAAAGCACAGGGTTACTTCACAGCCTGATCGCTTTTTCATAATGAAAGCTTCTGAATAGAGTTTATGAAAAGAAAAGGCATTAATGCCTAACAGAGCTTGACTGAATGGAATATATTCTGGTGTTCAGTTTGGTTGACATCAAATGAGCCAATCATGTGTCATAGTCATGTAGTCGTTTTGCTTTCTCCAAAATTAATGTTTGAGTTTACGTTTTTCAGCCAACATCAATAAAAACACCATCATACAAAAAAAAAATTAATTATGAGTTATATAGATGATCAGGAGGATATATCAAAAAGTAGAAACGTTGTGTACGGTGAGCGTGGAATGAATATATTTGGATGGGCAGGTTCAAAAACAAGGGCTTTGTGTTACTCATCCAAACGATCGAAAACGAAAACTTGTTTGATCTCTGAACGCTAAGGCTGAGACATTAGTACCCAAAAATGTCAAGCAAAAGAGAGGTGCCCTTGTGTCTGTTCTTGGAAGCGTTAAGAGATAAATCCATACAATCAAAATAAATAAATAAAATTCCTGTCAGCAGAAGCTGTCTACAAAGTAACCTTTAGAGTCAAAGCTGCCCTCTGTAAAGACATGGTAAAGACTGAAAAATTTGCATGTATTCACATACATACAGTATACCTCTATGTGGTTATTGTAAAATTACATGTATCACAGTAAGATAAAAAATAATCTAGAGTTTTTATGAAGATATTACAGTTGTAAATTAGATATTATTGTAATTGTGAAAGATATTAAAGTTTGAATGAAATCATTATTTTATTGGAGCTGATTCATTCCATGATCAAAGGGACGCCTAGAGCATTGTTATTGTTTATCATAATGTTTATTTATATTTTGAATGTTTTTTTGTTGTTGTTGTTGTTGTTGTTGTTTTTTAATATTAGTTTTGGTTTTAGTAATTCCACGTGCTATTTGATATTTATAAGTTTTGCTTTGTCTTTGAATATTTCTTAGCTTTATTTTCATTTTAGTTTTAGTCATTTTAGTACTTAAATAAAAAATAGAAATGATGCCTTAGAAGCTAACCAAAGTATTTTTTTTAGGTTTTTAATCTAATAATTATATATTATTTTATTTCAGCATTATTTTAATTAACAACAAAAAAAAAGCTTTACTGAACAACAGCTGGGCTAGAACTCTCAACGATCGTCATGATACTGAAGTGGCTTGTGGGATGTGCTGGTGACATCTGGAAAGCTCTTTTGCATGCTGTTTTGCAATTCCATGCTCATTTCAGCATCACACTACAGGGTGGAATCCTCTGTAATACCACTGAACTCCACCCAAAATGTCACATCTCACGATTTATATTTCCCATGTGTTTCGATCGATTTAACGCCCACAATATAGCCTAAAACTCATATGAAGTGAAAAATATAAAAATGAATTATGAAACTATCAGCTTTGAGCAATAGCTTGAAGCAGAGGTGGATCATGTTGTGATTTGGGATTTCAGCTTTAGAAAAACATTTACACCATGTGACGACATGGTAATATTGTGTATTTACAGTTAAATGTAACATACATAATTTCTTTGTAACTTTAATCTCTCTATTGTATTTTATAGCAAGATAGAAAAGATGGATTATTATTTAGCAGCAGCAGCAGAACATTAAGGTTTCAGCTTTTAGTGCAATTTACCTCTAAAAAAAAACCTGTAGAAGTTGTGTGTCTCAAGCATCGTGGGTTTCTCTGGCTTCTTGTGGTTTTGGGTTTGTCTTCTAGCATGCAATTTGGTTCTTCCTCTTCACCTGTGATCGATTCCTGCAGTGCCTCAGAGACCTGTAAGGAGGGCTGTTAAATTTTTTTTAAACCACTGCTGAAGCAGCACAAGGACTGATTTGAGTGTTTAAAAGACATGGTAATCTCTCCAGCTCTCCTTCTCTCACTCCTTCTCATTCTCTGTCCAGGCTCAGGCCAATCTCTTCTCTCTTCTGCTTAAGATAAATTGTACGCTAGTGATTTGTCTCTGTCCGTGGCACCTGCCTCATTATTCCTGCTGGATGTAAAGGGACAGCTTAACCTATGCTGCTTGTCGACGAGAGCATTTGTCAACATTTAATAGCATCGTCCGCTGACACACCAGCAATCTGTACAGCCAAAAGCAGGGAGCGGCAATAGAAGATGAGCCTAAACAAATGTCACATACATCTTAATGTCTGCAGGATAGCTTCATCAGTCATAGTCACTGGATTATATAAGAACAAACAACTTAGATAACCTCAATGAAAAACTGATAACTGGCAGAAGGCTAAACTATTTTGAAAAAAAAAACTTCTTTAGAATGAAAGCTTGTTTTCATCTCAGAGAAAGAAATAAAAGGACTTTATTTTTTTTTACACATTTGAGACTATACTAAGGTGACTTCATATCAAAACAATACAACTTTATCAGAATTCAGACTATCTTCAGATTCTCTTGCATGTGCAAGTTTATATCTCATAATTGCTTTTTTTGTATATCCTATAATGCATTTGGAAATATTTCTTATAATTTTGTCTTTAGATCACACAATTGTGGATATCTCAATGTGACTTTCACGATTGTGACTCTATATGTCATAATTTTGACCTCATATCTAATAAATGCAACTGTTTTCATATATCAAATAGAATAGTTATATCTCAAAATGTGACTATATATCACATTCGAACCTTATCTGACTATTTCAACTTTTATATTTTACAATCGCAACTTTATTTCTCGTAACTGTAACTTTTTCTCTCTCAATTTCGACTTCACAAATGCGACTTCATATCTCACCAATGTGACATTATCATAGCTGCGATGTTATATCTCACAGTTGTGACTTTTCCACAATTACCGTTTTATTTTTCGCAACTGCAAATTTATTGCTTCTGCATTAATTATATATTGCATTTGATCTCACAATTGTGGCTATATATATCTCACAATGCCACTTTATACTTTATTTTTTGTAATTGCATCTCTATATGTCACAATTGCAACCTCATATCTAAAGATGCCACTGTTTCGCACAATTGTGATTACAGTTATATCTCAAAATGTGACTTCATATCTCACATTGCAACTGTATCTGACTATTGCAACTTTATATTTTACAATCGCAATTTAATTTCTCATAACTGTAAAATTTAATTCTAACAATTGCAACATTTTAATCTCTCATTTGCAACTTAAATGTAATTTAATATTTCAACAATGTGGCTGTATCATAATTGTGATTGTGAGACTGACTTTTACAAAAGATTACAGTTTCCACAATTGCAAATTTATTTTTTGCAGTTGCAATTTTATGTCTCATAATTGCAACTGCTCGTTATAGGCTGCATATATTTCTCATCATTTTGTCTATATCTCACAATGTGACTTTATCATTTTTAACAACTGCAACTTTATATTCATAACTGCAATTTCAAATATCACAAATGCAACTGCTTCTCACAATTATGACTATATATGTTTCACAGCTGTAACTTTATACTTTAAACCTTATCTCACAATTACAATTTTTATGTTTTAACTCTGAGGGGAAATCAGTCTTCCATTCTTAGCTGGTATGGTGTACTTTGAATAAATGAGCTCACTTGTAGTTCCGACCCTGCTGGATTCAAGCAACTTAGTAAATGTTTGCCCCAGTTGTCGCTTAGCAGGCATTTTTCACTGTCCTATATCTTATGGGCAATTAAGCGGATAAAAATCTCACAGCCTTACTTGGACAGTAACTTGATAAGTGAATGAATATCCTTGCAGGCTAGGATTGAAAAGGGGTCGGCCAGGAGAACCATGCCTACAGCATTCACAACACAGTGAACTAGGCTAATCTTACTTTTCAAGCTTGAGGCAAGTACATGATTGGTAATATTTATCACATATTTACTAACAAATTTTGCAGAAAGAAGTTACAGTGAAGTCTGAAGATAGTTCACATCCCTGAAAACCCCTTTAAAGCAGATTCGGTTAAAGGCTATTATCTGACACTGTCATTAAGACTAATTACCTGCCTCAAGGGCAAGTAAACAGAGGATAAGTGAGATTAGACCTTGTTTGCACAACTGATGAGTCCTGAGCCTTATTTCAAGCGGCTACAGACAACCAGCGACAGCCGGACAACTGGACACAAAGTCAATGATGATGTGATGGAATCGTGCGTATGGTCATAAATGCATGATTGCTTCATCACACCTTTGATCACAAAGGTTTGTCCCGTGCATATGTCCTCAGTGGAGAGGAAAATCTGTAAAATGTCAATCAATAAAAGCCATTACATGGAGGCCCATGTGACAAATCCATGCCGTGAAGTGGTATTAAATTGATTTTTCCAGAACCAAGATGAATGACGGAGTTACAGGATTGAAATGTTTTACAATCCGTCAACAAGTCTTTTTTTAAACATTTGCATGTGTGGTATCACGTGCTACATAAGAAAGCTAAACAAAGATTATATCCATTAGACAAAAATGGGCCATTGAGTGTTTTTTTGCTTGCTTTACCATACATTTATGTGTTATGCTTTCTTGCCTAGATTGGTTTATCCATGCTTGCTTATTAAATTTGTCATGCTTGTTTTAAAATTGGTTGGTCCAGTTTGGAGAGTTTTCACAGGAAATGCAAAAATTGAATAATTTGAGAAAATAAGTATGTTTTTGAATTCCACTGCATTTTCATTTGCTGGTGTTTTTCTCTCCTCTTCATTCAGAATAAGCAAGAAAGCATTACTATGATTCATACTAGAACGCATTCATGTTAATGGAAGAGAGGGTTGATGAGGCAGAACCAGGTCTATCAATCTGCACTAGTCCCATTTTTGTAATCCATCATAGGAAAAGAGAAATTAAAGGTGCAAACTAGATCGTTTTGGGCTTATACGAACACCTAGTGGTGTGGATGATGCATTACATGAAATTCCAGAAATGCTTTATTTTGCTGTCAGCCATTAGTAATTTATTCACAAGCGAAAGTGGTCCTGGAATATCAATATGACCGCCCCCATGAGGCAACCGGCTCTATGTAAAATGAAAAAGCTGTTATTAAGCTACTATTACGTCTTCATCTTGTGTGAGTGTAAATGTTTTTAAACATTTTTCTAAAAACGCTGTTTATTTATTAATGTGTAAAACTTACCGAGGGCAAGCGTTTAATATTTGATTTTAAGCAGAAATGTTTGTTTAATCTTTGTTTTTGACGCTTTAGATCAAGAGTTTGTAAGGACTAAGGAGGTTCGTCTCTAACACCTGGCTTTGGATGGATCTGTCTTTTTAAGCTTTTCCTCTATCTCTCTCGCGCCTGTTCCACTTCCTCCAGCCATCTGCCAGAGAGGCAGAGAAGGCCCCATTTCCCTGGCAATGTCTGTCAGGAGCCTCAAGGCCTACCATTCTCTGCTAGTGCATCTTTCTTGGCAAGCCTTCCCCCATTCCATATGTCTGATTTGCTGGGCTGAGAAACTGCCACGGGAGGACAAGGTAAGAAGGTGCACGTCAGGGGCTGAAGAGAGACAAGCTGTTCCTTCGGTTTTCCTCAGAACACAGACAGATAGTGAGAAGTTAGGTCACAGAGCATAAGTCTTTACTGGTGGGAATGCTCTTCTCATGTTCTCAGCAGCATCACGGTAAGGATGCTGTTGGAAAGCATCTCTTAATTACTGAGATAAAATAAGGGTGATTAGACAATCATTTGTGTTTACATAAGATTGTAAGATGTGGCTTTCCTTGTAGTATATTTAAAATGCTACTGGAACCAAGAAGTCAAAGATGGGCTGGTTAGCATGACGCAATAAATTTTGGAACTATACCATCTGGCTGAAAAGATAATTTTTCTCCATTAATGGCCATTCAGAAGTAGCTGAGAAGGCCTATTCTAACTTGAAGTTCAAATATATTTTTGTAAGAAACATACTATATATACAGTGGTGGCCAAAATTATTAAAACAACAGTATTTTCATCAGCTAAAAAAATGGATTTAAGTCAGTTATTTATATCTTTTGCTGTAGCATGTCAGTAGGAAATATCAGTTTACATTTATTATTATTAATTTTGCTGTTAATTGTAATAATCCAGAGAGATTTTGTTTGCACAAGGTGTCTGACAACAGCCAGTGCTCCACACAGAGATCTGATCTCAGCATCATCCAGTCTGTCTGGAATGACATGAAGAAACAGAACAAACTGAGACAGACTAAGAACTGTGGCAACATCTCCAAGTTGCTTCAAGAAACCTACCTGCAAAGCAACAGTACTGTTAAAGGTTTTAGGCACTTGTGTAAAAATGCTGTAAAATGAGGATGCTGTCAAAAATAATGGCATAAATAGATTTTCTTTATCAATTAACTTCTATTAACTAAATTAAATCAACATTTGGTGTGACCATCCTTTGCCTCAGCACTTGCGCATAGTTTTTCAGGTAGCTTTGCAGATAGGTTTCTTGAAGCATTTTGGAGACGTTGCCACAGTTCTTCTGGATTTTGGCAACCACTGTAATATTATATTATATTAACTTATGTATATGTAATGCAGTGCTATTATTGCTAACTAAAACTATTAAATGTGTGTTTCTGTAATTGAAATAGGAATAAAATTGAAATAAAATGAAATATAAATATTAGATGAGAAACCTAAAAAAAAAAACTAAAACTGAAATAATGCAATTAAAAAGCTATTAATTAAAGCTATATAGAAATATATATAAAAAAAACTACAACATTACACAAAATTACTAAAACTGAAAATTTACAGATAAAAGCTAATTTAAATACTAGAATAGTATATAAGTTATAGTAAAATAACACTGATGTAATGAGACTCCATCAGGATGACTTAATATGTGTATATTAGTGATTTTTCTGACAGGTACTGGTACAAATTTGTTGGCATGTCACCACAGAATGTAAAAGACATAACAAATGGTCCCTTTACATTCTGTAACTTTCATGGCTGCAGATACACATGGCATTTCATTAAATACTCTCTCCGATTCCTCAGTGTTATCATCAATAGGCCCAAACTCCTTATCGCCCTCTGCCAGTCTTCTCAGTAAATATTTACAGCCGGGCTCGCTGGACCCGAGGAATACTAACGCAAAGCCAAGGCCCTTTAAACAGCATGGGAGTAGTGTGTAGCAAGCCATCAAGTCTACTTCAACACGACACTGATTAATACTACAAATATTCCCTCTAGCATATTCGGCAACCCCTTTTAATGAGTTTATTTAGGCTTGAGTGAACTGAAAGCGAATCACGCCAGCAGGCGGAGCTTTCAAATAGGTTGTCTGCGTTCAACACTTTATTCAAAAAAGAAAGAATAGAAATTGGCTTTTAGTGTGGAAAAGCATAGGCGAAAAGCAGTCTAATTGCAATTTAGAGAGCCCTTGAGAGATAGAAATCGTAGAATGTTGAAAATAGAGTGTCTTTTTCTGGATTTATGCCCACATAAAAAGTGGAGATGTCTTATTGGCATTAAGGTACTTTTATGGTATTGCCTGGTAAAATGTCATTGCGTAAAATGCCAGAGGCGTTTTAAGGAAAGATGCATACAGTCAACAACATCAAATTTGACCATTTTTAATTTTTGTTAATGCATTCTCCTCGTATGTATAAAATTCATGAGTGTACATTTATACAAAGAAAAGAAGTGGTTAACCAAACCAATCTGAATGCACTAAGGATGTGTTTACACTGGAAGTAGTTCAGTTCTCATGGTTCTAGTCTAAACCAAAAAAGAAACTGATGTGTTCAGTCCTGGTTTGCTTATGTGTATATGTATATGTATACATGGTATTTTTGCCAGTTTATAGCCCGCAAATAGTTGTGTTAAAAGGTGTAAAAACAGCAGCAGGAATTCCTCTGATTCACAAACAGAGATCCGCTGCAAGGAGACGATGGTTCAGATGCCTGTAACAAACTGTAATGAGCAAAATAGCTCCTATGACAAGAAGAACCAGGTCGCTTAAGCATTTTATCCTTTTCAGAGTGCATCTTGTTACATCACGTCCTGTTTTTGGTTCGTTTAGATATCTTTGGTCTGTGTTGCAATCATATATCATAAACCACACCAGAGTACATTTGGACTCCTGAAAAGGTGGGTCCCAAAACCTGGGAACCAAACCTGCCAAGTATGAACAAATCCCAACTTGTTCTTTCTCTACTACTTCCTGTTTTCACTGACATCACTTGCCATGCATGCGTTTGGATAATATTAACCAATAGCTATCAATAGAGATTAAACCTACAGTATTCAATTTCAATCCAGCTCTATACTGGTACTATATGGCACATCCACAAAAATATGTCACATTGCGGCAATTAATGTTGGCTTTCCAAATCAATAGCTGTAAAGCATAGAAATAACACGTCATGTTGGAAACAGAAACATTGTTCTGCTGTCCTAATGTGCAATTTCTGTAACTTCAGATTTTTATTACATGTCAGTTTCAGGGTATGCCATCTTTAAAAGAGCAGGGCTCGCTCGCTGGTGACCCTAGTACAATAACAGAAATTTGGTTGCCATTTTAGAAATATTTTGGCATTTGGCATATTGAAATTTATAGGTAAGCGAACAGAAACAGGGGAATGTGACTTTCAAAATCCGTATTTAATCATGTTATCTGCATTTAACTCAGTTGTTATCAATATCTTTGAGTCCTGCTTCTTGATTTGTACTCTGTTGTGAAGGTGTCAGCTCCATCTATCTATCCCTCTGTCAATCCACCAAGCTGATTTCAAACTTCAGCAGCTAGACCCCTCAATTTCCTTGTTTTCCTACAGACACTTTCATTTAGATTTTGTCAAGATACAGTACATTCAGCACATTATGTGCTTTGTTTCCCAGAGATTACAAACGATTCCTTCTTTTTTTTCCCCCCTCCCCTTTCCTTTTGTGATAACATCAGGTAATGGGAGAATGTAGTACTCTGAAGAGGGTCGTTGATGAGAGCGCATTCTACTCTGTATGAAACCACTATTGTTACTGTTTTTCAGAGTCATTAACCTGATTTACAGTACTTTCTGACTATCATAACAGTCCACTTCACAAGCTACAAAATTGAATCACTTGAAAGCCTGGAAGGCTTTGAATTCACAGGAAACAAGCTCGCATCCAACAAATTAACATACCTTCATTTAGTTTCAGACCCCACTGAGTGAGGACTGCAGGAAAACACATTTGTGATTTCCTCATTCATGTTTGTTATCGTTTAAAATGTCTCCGTATGAAAATGGTCTCATTGCTGCAGAGTAGATCATAATGAAGATTAGAGAGTTTAAGGAAACTCTCTCCTGCTGTTGAGGGTGTAATTTTCCTGGGGACTGAGTGCAGATAAGGTGTGTAAATTATAATGTAAATTCCTGTTGTTAATTTATGTCTCCACTGTTGTTTAGGTACTTAAGGAAAGTTGGAAGTAGTGTATTGTGTAACCAGAAAACCTCTCACTCCATAAAAACACACGAGTGTGTGTTTTCATGGAGATCCTGTAAAGATCTTAGACTTTTAGATTAATGAGGGAGCCATTTGGTAGCCAAATGACTTTTTAACTGGAAAATTACAGAATTCCTGCATAAAGATTGTTGAGAAGTTCATTGAGTGCTTAAAATGTTATGTTGATTGTAATTCCAAGATATCACCCAAACTACGTTTTCCTTATAATCTATTAAACCTTACTATTGGTCCTTATACAAGCTCTTTTTATATTAAATATCATTAATTTATTATAAAATACCATGAAATATATTTAGAACTCTGTTGTGAATATATATGTAATTATACAGTGTCAAAAGTATAGCCTTATATTACAGTATCGGTCCCCAATTTATTGTGAATAGGACAAAACCGAAAAATGACTCCAGGGACAGTGAGTGAGTTGTGAACTCACTAACTAATCTGAATAATTCACTCACTAAATCTGTCTGACTGAAATCGCCATCATGAGCAAGTTCAGGATTTTTTTTAATGTTTTTGACTGACTCATTTATATAAAAAAAATGTTGATAAGTCATTTTTTAGGGAATAAAAATCTATTTGTTTGTTTGTTGTGTGCAGGAAACAGTATGAGGACACTGCATATAGATGTTATTGTCACAAATTTGTACTTTTTGTAGTCATGTCACAATCTGGAGCCCTGACTATTAAGTTTGAGCAAGCGTAGGAGACGAGTGAAATATAAATGTGAAATATAAAAGTTGCTCTCTGGTAACCATCTATAACACAGTGGCATCTTCAGACAAAGTCAAAATGTAGCTGCAATTGTAATTAACACTACAGTTTATTAGCTATGATACAATTAGTTAGGTTACACTTTGGTTTTTGCTTTATAATTTGACTGTTTTATATATATATATATATACAGTATCTCACAAAAGTGAGTACACCCCTCACATTTCAGCAAAAAATTTAGTATATGTTCTCAAGGGACAATACTACACAAATGAAACTTGGATATATTTTAGAGTAGTCAATGTGCAGCTTGTAAAGAAGTACAAATTTACTGTCCTCTAAAAATAACTCAACATATAGCCATTATTGTCCAAATAACTAGCAACAAAAATGAGTACACCCTAAGTGAACATGTCAAAACCTTCTATCTAGCACCATTGTTATCTAGCACTGCTTTAATCCTCCTGGGCTTGGAATTGACCAGAGCTGCACAGGTTGTTGCTGGCATCCTCTTCCACTCCTCCATAATGACGTCACAGAGCTGCTGGATGTTAGACACATGACGCTTCTCCACCTTCAGCTTGAGGATGCCCCACATGTGCTCAATAGGGTTCAGGTCTGGAGACATACTTGGCCACTCCATCACCTTCACCTTCAGCTTCCTCAGCAAGGCAGTTGTCATCTTGGCGGTGTGTTTGGGGTCCTTATTATGTTGGAAAAATGCCGTTTCGGCCCAGTTTCTGAAGGGAGGGCATCATCTTCTGCTTCAGAATGTCACAGTACATGTTGGAATCCATGTTTCCCTCAATGAACCGCAGCTCCCCAGTACCAGCAGCACTCATGCAGCCCCAGACCATGATGCTACCACCACCATGCTTGACTGTAGGCAAGACACAATTTTCTTGGTACTCCTCACCAGGCCGTCACCACACATGCTGGACACCATCTGAGCCAAACAAGTTTATCTTAGTCTCATCAGACCACAGGACATGGTTTGAAGGCTTTCTTGTGAGCCAGCTTCAGAAGAGGTTTTCTTCTGGAACGATGGCCATGCAAACCAACTTGTTGCAGTGTGCTGCGTATGGTCTGAGCAATGACAAGCTGACCTTCCACTTCTGTAACCTCTAAAGAAATGCTGGCAGCACTCATGCGTCTGTTTTTTGAAGCCAGCTTCTGCACGTGACGCACAGCACAAGGACTCAACTTCTTTGATCGACCCTTGCGAGGCCTGTTCCGAGTGAAACCCGTCTTGGAAAACCTCTGTATGACCCTGACCACTGTACTGTAACTCCACTGTACTGTAAGTTCCAGGGTGTTACCGAATTTCTAATAGCCTAGGCCATCTTTGTGGAGAGCAACAATTCTAATTCTCAAATCCTCAGAGAGTTCTTTGCCATGAGGTGCCATGTTGAACATCCAGTGGTCATTATGAGAGAATTGTACTCAAAGCACCAAATTTTAACTGCTCTAAAACAAGATACACAAATTTGTATAGTCCTGTGAAGCAGACAAAAACATGAACATGATGAATAGAACATGTGGCTTTGCATGGTTAAACGACATATAGCTGTTTTCACGTAGGGTGTACTCACTTTTGTTGCCAACTTTTTTGACAAAAATGGCTGTATGTTGAGTTATTTTCAGAGGACAGTAAATCTTTACTGCTATACAAGTTGCACATTGACTACTCTAAAATATATCCAAGTTTCATTTCTATAGTATTGTCCCCTGAAAAGATATACTAAAATGATTGCCGAAATGTCAGGGGTGTACTCACTTTTGTGAGATACTGTATATATATATATATAGAGAGAGAGATAGAGAGAGAGAGAGAGAGAGAGAGAGAGAGAGATAGAGAGAGGGAGAGAGAAAGAGATATGTACTTCTAGGATGGAGCTGGTGTAAATAAGTAGAGTCTGATTCTCTATAATGCAATAGTCTGCATCTGAACGTGGTGTGTCCACGTGCTTATTTTTTCTGAGGTGTGTTTGCTTACAAGCAAGGTCCTTGCATTGATTCTGTCACTGTCAATATCATAGACTATTGTTTGTACCTGCATATGTGTATGTGTTTTGACAGACAGTGAGATTATAGGCCATGTCATTTTTCATGTCAGCGCTTTGCAGTGTTGCAGAATCTGTGCAGCCAACAGTATTTTCCACAGCCAAGACAGTTAAACCTGTAGTCTAACATGTGACATGCATTCAGCGCATTATTAATGTTATTCACTTAAAATGATTTGTGGGTGCTGTTTATTTCCACATGCTGTCTGCATCGTCTAGATGCCCAGTCAGAAGTTAGTATTTAGTGAGTTAAGATGCAGGTTTTTGTACTGATATACTGTGTACAAAAGTGGCACAAGCATTTATTGAATTCACAGTTGGTGAAGCATTTCGGATGAGTGAAAAGCCTTTGAATCACAAGAAATCCAAACAATTGAACTCTGCCTGACGTTTAATCTGTTTTTGATGACTAGCTAAACAAAACTCCATTAAAAACATCTCAACAAAATTAGACCTTCAAGAATCATAAAGACAAGCCTTTGAGGTGAATTAAGAAATATTATAGGAGCAAGAGTGCTGTTGTACTAGAATGTAAGCTGTGATTTTGAATCTTAACTATCAGCACTCTAGGAACGGCACTCAGCCAATCAAATTAGAAGAGCTAGCAACCACAATAAATGTTTCACGTTAAAAAATATTCTCAAAGATCAGTCTGAAGTGGATTGGGAAAACAGAAGCTATTTTCAGTTGTTGCTGTTGTTTTAAATTTGCATTTGATTATTTGCACAAGAAAAGATTTTGTGGCAGCAAGACATAATTCATTTTCCTCTTTCTGAATCTGTTTAGATGTTTGGCCCTAATAGTATGTTCCTGCACAACCGGAGGAGCTGCAGTTTCAGGACCGCAGTTCTAGGACCCTATTTTTTTTTTTTGTAACAGCGCCACCTACCGAATTGGATCACCAAAGATGGACAACATGGACAGCAATCAGTGTGTAAGTAACTTTACCGATTTTCAATTCAGTTTTATTGTATAACGTTAAAACGATGCAAAGTTTACGTAGCCAAAGTGAGAACTGCTAAGAAAAAATAATTAATTCCCACGACATTCTTAATTCGTGGCCATGATTTAATTAAGCCTTGTTGACTTAATGACTATGATAAGTAAATCTAGCCAGCACATTAATTAAACTTAAAAAGATGATAAAGGCATGTTGTGGAGATGTGTCTGATTTACCTGTAGCTTAGTGTATTAGTGTGAAAACTTGTTTAATACTCATTGTTTTACCATATTTGTTAAGTATACATCATCTTTAATAATTAAACTGCTGACTGCTTGGTTGCACCATAATATGTGTTATACGCCTGTCGTTTTGGCAGTACTTTAAATTAATCCTGTTGATGTTTGAAGGGCATGGTCAGCGGTTTGCCTTCTGGAGTGATGAGGCCAGAAACCTGCTTCAAGGAATTCTTCAGCCAGTTTACAGAATGCTTTCTCTGAGGAAATCCACATTCAGGCTGTCGATGACCGCACCGCAGAGGACAAGAGACTGCTGGACTTCACTGTAAAGTTACTGGGATCAGAGGAGCATTTGGTGGTACTTTAACAATGTTCACATTTATTCATCATTACAGACTAACTCATAATAAAGGTTCACCAAGGACCTTAATTAGGAATAACATTAACAGTATGCATTAACTATGCTGCAAATTATTGTATCTTTATCTTAAAGGGGTCATATGACGTTGCTAAAAAGAACATTATTTTGTGTATTTGGTGTAATGCAATGTGTTTATGCAGTTTAAGGTTCAAAAAACATTATTTTCCACATACTGTACATTATTGTTGCTCCTCTATGCTCCGCCTTTCTGAAATGCACCGATTTTTACAAAGCTCATCGTTCTGAGAAGCGAGGCGTGCTCTGATTGGCCAGCTATCCAGTGTGTTGTGATTGGCCGAATACTTCAAGCATGTAACAGAAATGTTCCGCCCCTCACCGTATTGTGATGCTGTGTCCCGGCGCGACGACACAAAAACAATAAAACCCATTAAAAACGAGGCATTTGTTGCATCCAGTGGGGACATAATTACTGATTATAATGACTTATAATGTCTTTTTACGCGTCACGTTGCATCAC
>CM077226.1:27839605-27842105 GCA_039654775.1 Spinibarbus caldwelli | reverse complement strand
AAGACATAAGTGCGGTCTGTGCTGTGAACAGGTCCTTTCATGGGTCTGTTTACTCAGATTTTTCCCAGTGCTTATTTGCTGTTTTATATAGGCATAATTTTGAGCAGTTTCAAGTGCCTTTTTGCAATCTGTGCCATCTCGTGAAAATGAATGGGATCTAGTTGATACGTGTGCCATGTAAACACAGATGAAACAGCCTGCAATGTGCCTCGGGCCGTAAAAACAGATATCAGTTCCTGTCAGCTTACCTCAGAGCACTTCTTCCATGAACTTACCTCAGAAATGGGTGATTACACGAGGCCATGCATAAATAAAAGTGACCCGAGAGCAAATTCTGCCTGAGGTTCTGTTTAGTATGGTAATTCTCTAAATCCTCCTGCAATCCTTCTAGCCAATCTATTGGTTTCGTTTAGGTTTAGTCTAAAAATGTATTCCAATGTATTTTAATGTTGTTCGCAGAATTGGCAAATATATCTTCAGTGGGTCGGTGTCCTACTTTCTAAGTGCTTTAATTAATCTTGAGTTAAAGGCGAGACAACATCCTCTCGTGTTGCTTTGGGGTGGGCAGAGATGGGAGTTGGAATTCGTAGTTTCTTTGAATCTGATGATAATGCACCCTTCCACAGGGCTTTCTTGAGTTTTGGAATATTTGATTAGTAAATGGATATGTACCACCTATCATCCCATTAATCTCATTGTCTCGAAACTTTGGCTGAGAAATATTGGACCTGCTTTTTTGTTCGTCATCACTTTATACAAATGCCTTTGTAATGATCCTATGTCTATGCAGAATATTGGCATAGATAATGACCAATGATTTATCTAAAGTTAAAATGTCAATAATTGGCACAAATAAGTAACATATTTAAGTTTTAGTATTTTTGTGATTTTAGTATATATACTAATTATATTAAACCACCAATAAATATGTACTGTTGAAAAAAAAATTAATTGTTAAGTATAATTAAATTGAAAATTGTAAATTAAATTATATTAAATATAATTAAAGTTTGGACTAATTAATATTTGTACTGTTTTAGCAGTCTCTTATGCTCTCCAAGGCTGTATTTATTTGATCAAAAATGCAGTAAAAACTGTAATATTTTTGAATATTATTATCATTTAAAAGAATTATATTTTTCTCACTTAAAATACTTATAATTTCTTTTGTGATATACTGTAACATGTTATGTATAGCTGAAGTTTCAGCAGCCATTACTCTGCTCTTCAGAGTCACATGATCCTTCAGAAATCATTCTAACATGTTGATATAATATTAGTTTTAACTGTATTTTTTGAACAAACAAATACAGCTTTGGTGAGCATAAGAGACTTAATTATTAAAAAAAAAAAAAAACAATTATTCCAAACTTTCGGAATGATTAATGTATAATAACAGCTTAATAAATCTCAGTTTTTATTACATTTCATTAGTCCTTCAGATAGCAAGACAGTGTATTGTTTTATTCTTATATATATTTCGTAATTTAATTTCAGGTCTGACATTCTGTAAGATGCTGCTATTATTTGGTCCACAAGGCACTTCAGAATAAAACCTTATATGAAATTCAACCTAGGTTTAACAAAATTGCCTACATGCAGGCTTTTTTATAGTTCAGAAGGTCAAAAAATACTTTTTCCTTGCATTATATTCCACAGTTAGGCTCCATGTTAAAGTGTAGACAACACTGTTTCATGACAATATGTACTTATTTTGTAAAGCATGGTACATTGTTGTTATTTCTTTTGTTGTTTATTAAAATAGCATGTGAAATGTGTAACATATGGGCCGTGTGATGTAAAGTGTTCAGCAGAGGATGGAGTAGCTGCTGAATGCATCATTAGTCCACTGGAGACAACTGACCTCATATTCTGGTATTGATCATATCCGCTCACCGTTACACAAAGGCAGTCTGCCTTTTGATTACTTCCAGAAATGAAACGGTGAGGGAAATGCTGGCTCTAACCTGTTCCTGTTTTCAGATAGGAATGTTCATTTTAAAATCTTCTGTTACTGTAAGCGATAATTGGAAAGAATAACATCTCAGCGCATGCCCTCTGCCATGAAACCATTATTCCATCTTAATGAGGCCATCCATGTCATTTAAGTCAAGCAAGACAGAACACCTCTCAGCACCGAGCTAAAATACACCCCCTCGCACAATCATTAGACAGCTAAATGCCTGTAATGTTTACACTGATCTTCAGGCTGTGTGGACAACCAAAGCACTTTATCCTCTCGGCATTGATTCTGCCATGGATCCTAAATCTCCACCAACTGTTAAATGGGTGAAAACTGCATTACATTATCCCCCCAAGTCTTTAGCATTCACACATTTTCTTCACCTTTTTTAGTGATTCTTTTTATACAAGTGGATAATGCTGGCACTTCCTTGTGGTCTACAGTCATTAGGTCTCAATCACAAATAATTGCTTACAAATTACATACGAATGGCCACAAAATAGGTTCTCAGACAGGAGTTCAAATTATTCTAAATGA
>CM077226.1:27792105-27834605 GCA_039654775.1 Spinibarbus caldwelli | reverse complement strand
ATTGAAATGCTGTTTTACATAAGTGTGCTGTGATGATAAATGGCTTAAAAGGATTGTGCTACATCATTCAGCTTACAAAAACACTGTTGTTCATTGTTGTCTTTGACAACACTGCCATCTTGTGGCAGATGCATGTGCTTTTACAGAGTTCTGTTGCTAATTAACAAAGTGCAGAGCGCCTTAAGATGATGATAATTATGATGAACAAGATGATGATGAGAAGGTTTGATGATGAATGAGATTATGATGTTGAACCATTTAACAGATGAGGATCATATACGACTCAAAACTTCTTTTATTAATTCAGATTATTATTTTTTATTCTTCTTAAATAACATTTACCTATACCATAGCTGTTTCATAGCTGTTATATAGGTGTTGCCATAGCAGATTTTTACATGACCTTCATATATTTTTACTGGCCTTTTGTATTTTGTAACTAAACCATCTATTTTTACAGGGATTTTATTGCTAGCCTAGAAATTAAAGAGGGGTCTTTCCGTGTCAACTCAACCAGAGGTCCCCGGCTCAAATTTTTGATTTTGCTAATATTTTTTTTTTCTGAAGAAAGACAGACATGTATAGTGATGAAAGTCAAAATATTAAATGTCATGGATGAATATTTTCTGAGTAATCCACTATTTTGTAGAGGGGGGTCAAAATGGCAATTTTCACCTGAGATTCAGAGTCAAATTATAGGGGGGTAAAAATGACTTCAGAAAGATGGCAGCATCACAATGTTATTTTTACACAGAGATTAGTAGGTCTGTTAGTAAAATATGTTGACTTTAGCAATCTTTGTTGCATTATGTGCCAATGGTGACCATTAAAAAAATGGGGAAACAGCATTTTTCAAGTTTTTTTTCTCCAAAGTTTGCATGCCTGTAACTCAAAAAGTATTAAAGATATCTTAATGCCCTTTTAGATATTGGGTCTTAACAAACTATTCTTTTGGCATCTTTATTTTTAAGGCCCTATATGGTTCAGTTCCAGAGATGTTGGAATTTTAATATGGCTCCAGGTGTAAATCGTTAAAATGTACACATTTTTAGTGGTCAAAAACCAAATGTGGGTCAGTTTGCAAAAATATGATACTTCTTTTCTTTTAAAGAGGAATGTCTGAAGAACAAATAATGTTGAATCTAGAGATGTATCTTGTTTCCTTCTGTCAGGGACCAACTGCATTGAAAATACCGGTCTGAGTGCCATAAATATTCTTTTTCCAAAGTTTGCGTGCCTATAACTCAAGAAGTATTAAAGATATCGCAATATGATTTTAGATTCTAGTTCTTAATAAACATTTCTTTTGGAATCTTAAATTTCAAGGCCCTACATCGTTCAATCCCAGAGATATGGGATCTCAGTGAGGCTTCATGTCCAGATTGTTGAATATTATCCATTTTCAGTGGTCGAAAACCAGATTGGTCACTTTGTATGCAGCTGATTCTTATTTTATTGAAAGAATAATGTCTGAAGAAGAAATAATGTTAAAATTAGAATTGTATCTTGTTTCCCCTCTATCAAAATATTTGCATGGAACATTACCTGTCTGAGTGCTAAAAAATGCACTGAAATGGTCAAGTAGAGGCACATCACCTCGCTCTCTATAATAAGATTCTATATTTGAATCAGTTTCCGTGATATTGGAAAAAGGGATTTTGTTCATTTTAACAGCTTATGCAGCTACTAAGAGTTTAAATATGCAGTATTATTACGTGTTTGAAACAAATCCCATGCCTCATAGGGAAGGTTAATTTCTCCACACATTGTATTCACATTAAACCAAGATTTACCTCACCTGGATTATTAGGATTTCTTTTCTTTTTTAGTGTTATATATGTGTTTAGTGTTAAATATAAAATATGAAGCATCATAGATCAAGATCTACTGCTAAAGGACATATTTGGCAGAATCACTGATGGTACCTCAAACATTTAAGATCTCTCACACTTGAAATAATTAACACTGGGTAATTCAAACCCGGGGTAAATGGAATCCTGGGTAATCTTATTTTACATTTCACACGGTTCATACTATATCTAGAGTTAACAGTTAATCCTGGTCATTCATAATCTGACGTGTCGCACTGTACAATCCTAATCCCTTGGTTACTGTTTTTATTTGCATATTTCCATTGTCAACAGTGATGACTATAAACAAAAACACATTTGTGGCTTTTGATCATTGAAAATTGGTAGGATACTAATTTTGGACATGGAGCTCCACTGAGATCTCAAATATCTCTGAGATTAAACCATACAGGGCGTTAAAAAATTAAGATTCCAAAAGAAAAGTTTCTAAGGAACCAGAATCTAAAATCATATTAGGATAACTTCAATATTTCTTGAGTTACAGGCACACAAAGTTTGAAAAAAAGATTATTTATGACACTCAAACAGCTATGTTCTATGCAATTGTTTCTGATAGAAGGAAACAAGATACTATTCTAACTTTAACATTATTTCTTCTTCAGATATTGTTCTTTAAATAAAAAGAATCAGCTGCATACAAAGTGACCCCAATTTGGTTTTCGACTACTGAAAATGGATAATATTCAACAATCTGGACATGGAGCCTCACTGAGATCCCCATATCTCTGGGATTGAACGATGTAGGGCCTTGAAATTTAAGATTCCAAAAGAAAAGTTTATTGACAACTAGAATCTAAAATCATATTGCGATATCTTTAATACTTATTGAGTTATAGGCACGCAAACCTTGGAAAAAGAACATTAATGGCACTCAGACAAGTATGTTCAATGCAGTTATCCTGACAGAAGGAAACAAGATACATCTCTAGATTCAACATTAAGTTGATTTGTTCTTCAGACATTCCTCTTTAAAAGAAAAGAAGTATCATATTTTTGCAAACTGACCCACATTTGGTTTGGACCACTGAAAATGTGTACATTTTAACAATTTACGCCTAGGAGCCATATTAAAATTCCAACATCTCTGGAACTGAACCATATAGGGCCTTAAAAATAAAGATGCCAAAAGGAAAGTTTATTAAGACCCAATATCTAAAAGGGCATTAAGATATCTTTAAAAAGTTTTGAGTTACAGGCATGCAAACTTTGGAGAAAAAACTTGAAAAGTGCTGTTTCCCCATTTTTGAATTGTCACCATTGGCACATAATGCAATAAAGATTGCTAAAGTCAACATATTTTACTAACAGACCTACTAATCTCTGTGTAAAAATAACATTGTGATGCTGCCATCTTTCTGAAATCATTTTTAACCTCCTGTAATTTGGCTCTGAATCTCAGGTGAAAATTGCCATTTTGACCCCTTTCTACAAAATAGTGGAATACTTAGTAAATATTAATCAATGACATTTAATATATGGGCTATCATCACTATACATGTTTATCTTTCTTCAGAAAAAAATATTAGCAAAATCTAAAATTTGAGTTGGGGAAATTTCTGAAATTTGGTTGATTTGACACGGAATGACCCAGAGCTATTATTTCTAGCACACTTTTATTGGGAAATGATGGAATACAGTGCAAAACATTACTGATTTATAACTGAACATTGCCCATTTTCACAGATGATGATGCTACCCAGTATTGGATCTTTTGCTGACTTTATAACCGACTTTATAATATAAATGTTCAAAAATTCAAATTACGGCCATAACAATTTGAAATTATAAATCAAATATATAATAACTACCTGAAAATTTATCTCCTTATGGTCTTGAGTAAATGAAATCTTATCTCGTTAGGCATATTGTTAACGTCACCTTTAAATTCCTAAACATTTTTGACTTCTAATCTGTTATTTTCAAAAGTGAAACCATATGGAAGCCATTGACTGGTAAACTACTTAATTGCGAAGTTTCAAACTGTCATAGCACTGGACAAATCTTTAATCAAATAGACCAAAATAAATAAATAAATACTATATAACTACAGTGGGTACGGAAAGTATTCAGACCCCCTTAAATTTTTCACGCTTTGTTTTATTGCAGCCATTTGGTAAAATCATATAAGTTCTTTTTTTTTTCCTCATTAATGTACACACAGCACCCCATATTGACAGAAAAACACAGAATTGTTGACATTTTTGCAGATTTATTAAAAAAGAAAAACTGAAATATCACATGGTCCTAAGTATTCAGACCCTTTGCTGTGACACTCATATATTTAACTCAGGTGCTGTCCATTTCTTCTGATCATCCTTGAGATGGTTCTACACCTTCATTTGAGTCCAGCTGTGTTTGATTATACTGATTGGACTTGATTAGGAAAGCCACACACCTGTCTATATAAGACCTTACAGCTCACAGTGCATGTCAGAGCAAATGAGAATCATGAGGTCAAAGGAACTGCCTGAAGAGCTCAGAGACAGAATTGTGGCAAGGCAAGACGTTTGGGACGACCAGAACCCTTCCTAGAGCTGGCTGTCCAGCCAAACTGAGCTATCGGGGGAGAAGAGCTTTGGTGAGAGAGGTAAAGAAGAACCCAAAGATCACTGTGGCTGAGCTCCAGAGATGCAGTCGGGAGATGGGAGAAAGTTGTAGAAAGTCAACCATCACTGCAGCCCTCCACCAGTCGGGGCTTTATGTCAGAGTGGCCCGACGGAAGCCTCTCCTCAGTGCAAGACACATGAAAGCCCGCATGAAGGACTCCAAGATGGTGAGAAATAAGATTCTCTGGTGTGATGAGACCAAGATAGAACTTTTTGGCCTTAATTCTAAGCAGTATGTGTGGAGAAAACCAGGCACTGCTCATCACCTGTCCAATACAGTCCCAACAGTGAAGCATGGTGGTGGCAGCATCATGCTGTGGGGGTGTTTTTCAGCTGCAGGGACAGGACGACTGGTTGCAATCGAGGGAAAGATGAATGCGGCCAAGTACAGGGATATCCTGGACGAAAACCTTCTCCAGAGTGCTCAGGACCTCAGACTGGGCCGAAGGTTTACCTTCCAACAAGACAATGACCCTAAGCACACAGCTAAAATAACAAAGGAGTGGCTTCACAACAACTCCGTGACTGTTCTTGAATGGCCCAGCCAGAGCCCTGACTTAAACCCAATTGAGCATCTCTGGAGAGACCTAAAAATGGCTGTCCACCAACGTTTACCATCCAACCTGACAGAACTGGAGAGGATCTGCAAGGAGGAATGGCAGAGGATTCCCAAATCCAGGTGTGAAAAACTTGTTGCATCTTTCCCAAAAAGACTCATGGCTGTATTCGATCAAAAAGGTGCTTCTACTAAATACTGAGCAAAGGGTCTGAATACTTAGGACCATGTGATATTTCAGTTTTTCTTTTTTAATAAATCTGCAAAAATGTCAACAATTCTGTGTTTTTCTGTCAATATGGGGTGCTGTGTGTACATTAATGAGGAAAAAATGAACTTAAATGATTTTAGCAAATGGCTGCAATATGACAAAGTGAAAAATTTAAGGGGGTCTGAATACTTTCCGTACCCACTGTATATGGCCTGGTTTCACAGACAGGGCTTAGACTAAAACAGGATTAGGCCATAGTTCAAATAGGACATTTAAGTAATTTTTTATAAACGTGCCTTAGAAATAACATTACTGGGGTGCATCTTGAGACAAAACAAAGGCACTGATATATTTTAAGGTCAGTCAGTACAAGTTTGTTTTTTTTCATTTGAAACAGCTTAGATTTTCATTTTAGTTTGGGAATAGGTTTAAGCCTTGTCTGTGAAACCGGACATATGGAATATGGTTATTTGTAGGAAAAAGACCCTTAGACGAAGTCAGTTGTGTAAACTTGTTAAATAATGCTGTCAAACTACTTTAGTTAGAATTAGAATAAAACAAAAAATATTAATAGGCTCAGCATTGTAGAGTGATGTCTATCAATTAGAAAATTAGATAAAATATCATTATATGCCATCCTAAAAGGTATGGATTTATTGCATTCATGTATTTAGTGATGATTTAAAGGAATAAGCTTCTATTAGACAGACTAGTTTAATTGTGTAAATTCACTGCAAATTCATATGCAGACACAAAAAAAAAAGACAAAATTCTGTCAGTGTTTGTTTACTCACTGTCATGCCATTCCAAGTGAATGATGACAGAATTTTCATTTTTGGGTGAACTAGCCTTTGAAGTGATCTGACATGTTGTTTTATCACTTCATTTGACGCTGTGACGGTTGCTGCAGCGGTGCATTGAATGGATTACAATAGCTTTATTGTTCACAATAACAGATTGTTACTCGCTTGTTAATGTGTGCATGCATCAAACTGATGTTTTGTTACTCCATTCATTGTTTGACCTTTTTTGTCTAGACAGGAAACACAACGACGTGAAGTGGAAGGTGGGACTTACAGTTGTTTATTCACTTAAATACCGTAGTACATCAACACAGTCATTTCCACACACAACAGTATAGTTTAGGTTATCACCAGTCTTTATTGTTCCTGTTCTGCACTGCAGCAGAACATGAGTGTTAGTTCAGCTCCGTGCAAGGGTTCGTGGTTGAGTACAATCAAAAAAAAAGTTCAAGTGCTGAAGAAAAATCAAGAGGTTCTCAAGTTACTTTCTGAGCAGTCCTTCCTCTTTAAGTGCAATACAAAAAGAAACACATTTGTTAAAACAAACTCTAAACATGATCATGTTTAAAATAGAAAATATTCTGTAAGTGTCTCCGAGGTGAGTAGATTAATACAGAATTTGAGAAAGAGACACTTCACAGTTTAGCAGAAATCATTTACAGAGTTCCTTAAAATTCCACTTGAGCATTACGGGAATTGAGGCTTTAGGTCAAATCCCGGTGGTGCCAGGAAATGACCTCATCTGTTGTCTTTCTCAGTGACATCAGCTCTTGTGATTTCTCAGTGATTTCAAATGGTCTGTTCATTTCTTAAACTGTGGTACAGCAGTTAAAACAACATATTCTGTTAACAGTTTACTTTTAATATCTACAGTATGTAATTAATATTATAAAATAATTGTAATCAGTATGGTCTTTCATTAAATAAAACACCCACTATGCAATCATTTTCTGGTATATTTGCCTTGTAAATCATCATAATGAGCCAACTGACAACATTTCAATCATTTCATCAGTTCTAGTCTTTGACATCATCAATCTGTGACATCATTATTGTCTGCTGGTGCTGATTTAACTGGAGGGCCATTCATATAGAACGCGTTTTTACATTCCACCAGCTACATCTTGCGTCTTTTGCAGCATCTTGTGCATAATACGACATTCTAAATACACAGCGCTCAAATTAAGTTTAACTTTTAAAAAATGCCACTCTAGACCTTCCTCTTTTTTTATTCCACATGCTTGTACAGAATGCGTTTTTTCGCATTACTTTTTTCGCATACTTTTCCGTTATTGTTCTATGCAAACATGCGCTAGACATGAGCGCCACATGCACATGTTAAGTGCAACTTAAAAGTCTCTAGACCTTGCTCTTTTTTCCATTTCACTGCCTGGTGTCTCATTTTTAAAAAAAAAAAAAAAAAAAAAAAAGTGTTCTGTATTCCACTGTATTGTTTTTATTAGTTTTCTTAATAAACATGATAAATGGGCATCTTTGACCATTTTACTTGAGTCTTTTGTAGCATTTTACACAGCACAGCATTTTAAAAATGCAGTGCTAAAATAAGTTAAACTTACAAAAAACAAGGATCTCTAGTCCTTGCATTTTTTTCCATTCCATTACACAAAAATGCGTTCTGCGTGAACAGCCCCTTTTTCTTCTCCATGTGTTCCTGGTTGCAAAAATAAATGCTGGTCACCATTTATCATGACTTCGCTTATTTGCTACTTCTCAAATGGCTCATACCACAGCAACAATTTGTTTTTCTGGGACTGGATCATAAACCAGCTTTTATGCTACATCGCACAGATGCTTTCCTGGTTAATGCAGCAATAGCCGAGTGACACAATATTCATCTCAAGGGAATATGAATCACTTCAATGGGAAAATAAGTCATCCTTCCACCTTCAGTCTGATGGATGTGTTGGTTTATGAACAAGGGCTAAGACAAGGGGAGCTACACAATTCATGATACAAGATCTAGATGCATTTCACGGTCATTAAAAGGCCAGACAGGTTCAGGAACCTTCATATACTTTCTCATCAGTAGCCATCTCACACAGGTATACACAAACATTAAAAAATGCACACACACACACACACACGACAAGCACCTGTATGCATACTCACAAGGATGCATGCATGTAGTCAGGCACATTAGAATATACATTTAACACATTAGTTTTGATGCTCAGACTGTTCTTGTAAATAAAGTGCTGAACTTCTATTAGAAAAATCCACATATGCACAGAACACACAAAGGCATTCATATCAGGGTATGAGTAAAGGTAAAGGCCATAGTTATAGCCCTTGCGTAAAAAAGGAGCATCTTCATGACAAACGGAGACATCATAGCTGTAATGGATATAATTCATTGTTTCTCAAAAGCCTCTTTGGCTGGGATAGTTCACCCAAAAATGAATATTCTGCTGTTATTTGTAAAAAATATTGTTTGATTAAAATTAAATGAGGGAATCAAATGATACTTTGAACCCCAATGAATTTCATAGTGTGGACAACAGTAAGAGCAATATTCAAAATGTCATTCAGATTTGGAAAACATGAAAATTAGTAAATAATGGGTTTTCATTTTTGAATGAACTTTCCCTTTAAAATTTTCCAAACAAAGAGTGTTGATGGCATGGAGCAACTTTCTAACAACTTTGAAGCATAAAGAACACGCAGAGTTCTCATTTTTGTCAAATTATAATCAGCCAGGGCTGCATCTGAAATCCTTCAACCTGACTATACTGCAATCCAGTGACATCACATCCTGCCGACTGTCCTTTTCATAACATCCGGTATTTCAGCCCTCTTCACAGGCTACACATCAAAAAAGGGAAGTGTGCACTGGAAGTGCAAAACCAATCGATTGCATTCGCAAGTAATCATAAACTAACCTCAACGTGGCACTGGACGGATCAGACACACTGTAAGGCTAGTCAGCAGTCAATTTGACACTAATTTGCATTGGTTTACTGAGGTAAAAGTAGCCAAAACAGAAAATTGTTGTCTAAAAAGCACTGCAGAGTGGGGAATTTGATCTGATTCATTTAAAAAAAAAAAACGTTTATTAATCAGTCATCTCTCAGTAAAGTATTCCTTGTGAAGTTTGCACTATTTTAGTCATGATTTAAAACACCTGTGAATTTAAGTCCATCTGAGCTCCACATTTTGCTAATTGCACTGGTCTGATGGCATGTGAACTTTATTTACTGACATTTTACTTGCTGTGTGCATCCCTGTAATTCGAACCACAGCACACACAGGTCAAGGGTTCAGTTCCCAGGGAACGCAGGACAAAAAGTGTATTTAGTGTACTACATATATTGAATGCAATATATGTCTGATAAATGTGCAAATGCCATATGAGTAACAAACTTAAGAGCAGCACACTGCACCAAAATGAAGTTGGATTTAGAGGCACAATGCAAATATGAACATTTCCAATGATCCAGTCTACCTAAACTATTCTTTATGCAAACTAAACTGTCAACAAAAATGCTGACATCCCTTCACAGATCTCATGTTAACCAGGTTTAATAGGTTGTAATGGCACTCATCAAACAGATCAGCACCTTTCAGCAGGCAATCCATTGTTTTAGAGCCATTCTTTATATGTGATGGAGTTTTAAAGCACGTCACCAGTTTGGTAAACAGAAAGCAGTTGGTTCAAAATGCATTGGCAGACCACAAAAAAACAATAACAACAAATATAAGATGCACTGAAAAATAACAAAAAGGTCCTTCATTATTAGTTGCTTCAATTGCTGTAGACCAGTGCAATCATTCCTACGTGTGCAAGCAAGGTCCTTGCCTACTCCTGCTTCTCCTCTAGATACGCCTTCACCCGTTTGCGCACATAGAACGCAGTGAGTGCGCTGCAACACGCTGTGAAGATAAAAAGAGCCACTGCATCGTGAGCCAAGTCTCCATGGAGACTTTCATAGAGAGGACTCCTCTCGCTATAATCCAGTCGCACGGCTTCGATCTGCACTAGAGTGCAGAGCACAAGGAACACGTGGAAGATCTGATGGCCCTGCCCGATGAAGTCGCAATGTCCCGGGAACCAGCGCTCAGGATGGGGGTACGAGAAGAAGTAGGCGCTGATTAAAAAGAAGACGACCTGGTAGCAGTGGTACACAATCGCCTGGTCAGCACAGCCTTGTTCGGAGCTGTAGCATTTATAGATGCGATGGAGCACCGGGCTGATGTCTAAACAGTAGGCCAGGCCCGAGGGAACCACTTGGAATAGCTTGTGAACGAATTTGGGCAAGCTTGGGCTGGCGTACTTGCCGTAGCAGCAGCCCGTACAGGACAGCCAGGCCAGGAAGGCCGCGGCAGGCAAGAAAAAACTTCGCACTTGAGTGTGCCATTCTTGTTCGATGACATAATAGAAGTGGGCCAGGGCGCTGCCATACTGGTAGACGGCTACGCCAACATAGTCCAAAAAATAAAAGGTGTAGTGGGAGAGCTCAGACTTGGCCGAGAGCAGGTGGGCAAGCGCGCTACAGCCCAGGTAGGTGAAGGCTGCTAGGAGCAGGATGAACAGTGGCTGGGCGTGAGGGTCTCGCAGGAAGTCCACGGTTTCTGACAGCTCCTGAAATTTGACTAAGATAATGAGGGAGGCCAGCAGGTGTGTCCACACGTTTACAGACTCATTATGCCTCTGGAACAGAGTGAGGAAGTAGTAGCGCCAGTTCTGGTCAGGCGGCCTGTAGCCCGTGAATATGTGTGACTCACGGAAAACCCAGGGCACATCGCTCACCATCACAGTACAAGGCAGTTTAGGGAAGGCTGACTCCAGGAAACGGGGGATTTGGCGAAGCTGCTGTGCGTTGATGAACAGCCGCCCAATCTGCTCCATCACAACCGTCGCCATGTTGAGGAATAATTAAGGAGCAGTCTACTGTGAGATCTGTTTGGGAAAAAGTATTCAACAGTTAAATATTACCCTTGCTTTATTAAGAAGGTTCACTTGGGGGGGGGTTTAAATTCTCAATACTTTAATTTGTGTACCAACAGTGTGAATACATGCATTACACGTAAATCAGATTATGTGTTTTATAACATTCTGTGGAAATTATTTAAAAACATTCGTTGGAAAAAAAAAAAAAAAAAAACAGCTGACCACTTTGACTTGCTAAGGCTAATTTAGCATAGCATTTTATGTATGTGTGTGTGTGTGTGTGTGTGTGTGTGTGTGTACCAAAGTTAAAGATTGATTGATTCACAATATAGAACCTCGACTCACAGTAATTTTGTTTGGGGCAAAACTGCTTTTTATGTTAATACCTCAAAAAAAGAAATAATAAAACATAATTAAATAATTTTTATTTAAATTTTTTTTAAATAAATTTCTTTAAATGAATATTGCATTTGTTTTTACTCAATAATATTGCATTTCTTTTAGGCCAACTCAGTTTTAAACATCAAATAATTAACATTTTTATAGTTTAAGATTTAAAGTATGTGCTGGGATGATAGTGAAACTATTAAAAAATACACATTTCCAAAACATTTTAATGTGAATTTCAACAAAGTTGAAACCTGTTAGTTAGAAGAAAAAAAAAAAGAAAAAAAATCAACACCAGGGACGTGACAGTGCCAGAAGTTAAAAACGTTTTAAATTGTGCATTTTAAAATCGTGGCCTACATTTTATTGGCTTATTTCCATGCCTTATCAATGCAAACGCCACAATCTAAGAGATGTAAATTATGCAAATTGACAAGCGTTAATAAATATCGGAAATAAAATATCAGGATCCTGAAAACCTAATTTTATGGAAAAACATGTTATGAATGTAAAGGTATTGCTAAACCTAAAAAAAACTGGTTTATGCTGAAATTAAGGTAACGTGATGTAAAACGGGGCGTTTCTTCTTGGACAATGAATGAACATCACCGCTTACGTAACATCAGCTCTCTCTGCGTAAAGCTCCTCGTGCACATGAATTAATAAAGACGAATCTTATGAAACGAATTCATCGATAATGTCCGGAAAACTTTAGGTCTAGGGAAAAATACGCTAATTGTGTTTCGTTTTCAACCCTATTAAAACGACAAGATAGTAGGAAAAAGCTATGGAAGATTTTGGTGATGGCATCCCAAAAGACAGACCCTTCCCTCACCCTCGAGCTGTTTCTCTCGTCAAATCTCCAAAAACAAACATTAAATGCCGGAAGCGCAACAATGAAATGTGTTACGAAATTCAACGTCTACAGATGCAAGCAACAACCCAAAGCATTTTCTTTCTTTCCTCGTTACTGTAACAGTTACATGTTTTACCAAATGTCGATAATCTATCTCGAGTTATACTGATTATTCATTCTCCCCGTTTGCACACCGTACGCGTGTAACGTTATCTTAACGCACCACACAAACGCTGTCTGTTTTTGAAAACTTTATCTAAAAGCATATACAGTGCATATGGGGATTTAATTTTTTACCTTTCATCTTGCCCTTAACGTATGATCGGTAAATGAACTGGTTTACCTTTTAAGAGGATAATCCCCTCAGTCAGTGAACTGCATTTAACCGCGCCTTCATATGCGTCTTCAGGAAACGTAATTAAACTAAGAAAATTTCATTATGGAAAAAAAATATTACGTGAAAATTTCTTGAGCGGGAGAGGCTCCTGTCAGCTCCCTGCAGCACCGCTGTCAGATGGCCGTAATGTAGTTTCCTGATGGGCAGGTAGACTGTCCAATCAGAAAAGCCGAAGAGCATTGTCCCCGCCCCTGTCCAGAGTAACTCGCCAATAGAAAACGTCCTTTAAGGTGGCGACACCCTGTAAAATGTATAGGCTGTGAAATGTGAAACTACCCTCTTCTTTTTAATACCGCCTACATGCCCTCTTTAATAAAAGACGAGGTGAGAGCTAATGTGATATAACACAGACAAAGATATACATAAGATATATATTATTGCCACATATTTGCGCCCATATGTGTGCAGTAGCTGATTTACCCTACATTCAAAGTTAACAGAGCAGATTTGGGCAAAAGCCACATGTAGACGTTTAGACACTTTTTTTATTGTCAGTGTCAGTCGTTTGAATCAGTAGCACAGAAAAACAATTGCAATTAATTGAATTTAGAGGTAATTTGAATGTATACATTGTTTAATAGGTGAAGGTCACATTGTGAGTGTACTGTTGTTCATTTCTTATGCTGAATTATGTGACAGCTTATCTCATCACCCACACATGCACTCTGCTGACAATGTGTCCTTGTCAAACTGTGTTAACAGTGCAAACAAAGGTCTACATTGTGAATTTAGACACAGGAAGGCAAAATATTATTTTGTCGGACAACTAATAATAGTATATTCCCAAGCACTTTGCAGACTTGTACCAAAATAAAGTTGTCAGAGAGAAAATATTTCAAGAATTCCTGTTGTACTTGTCCTTTCGGTGGTAAATGTAATTGTTTTTTTTTTTGTTTTTTTTTTATTGATAGGCTTCTTCAGCTATAACACTGATGTGTGATTGAATGATTCAGACTGGGTCATAACAATGTATGGGTGCTTTGAAGGTCATTTTGACATTTGAACATTTTGCCCCTACCTACAACACAGACAAGCACATGATTTCATTTTTATTTTATTCAGTTAAAAAAACATTTATTCACACAACATATTACTGGACATGATCGATTTTTTTGGATGCATGTAATTGCTTCTACTAAGGGAATTCAGAATTTGGAAATAAGGTATAATTCATTTTAGAAAAGATTGATGCACTATTTCTGAACACATAATAATGTGACAGCATGTGGACAACAAGCCATTCATCACTGCAAAGCTGTTTACAACTGCCATCAATTTTCATGCACTAACTCAATCAATAATAGTTGTCTTTATGTCAACATTAGGATTTTTTTTCTTTTTCTGAAATCATTTTAAGACAAATGTTCAAAAAAGCCTTTTCTAATACCTGTTAGACAAACTCAAAACCACTAGATGCCAGTATAGTTCATGTACAGTCTCAAGCTAGATTTTATTTATTTATTTATTTTGAGTTCTCAAACCTTTGCAAGTACTTATTGGAATGCATTTATTTTTTTTATTAGTGCATACTGAGTATGAATAACTATAAAAGTATGATCTAGTGAAGGAAATGTGTATGGATTATGAAATGTTTAGTTTTCACACTAGGAATCTCATGCAGATTATAAAGAGTACATCAAAAAAGCGTCCAAAAAGATCAAATTATTATTCTGGCAAAATGTATTTTCCATATAGAATTACAGAAACTGCCATTTATCTCAATAATGTACAAATTTTAAGAAGGTATTTTACTCCACATTACACTCTGGCTGACTGACAGATCAACAAAGAGGCAGTGGCAAAACTGGTACCATAACAAACAACTGTGCAACTTTATTAAGCTCATAGGATGGCAGTACTGACATACAAGGGAACAGGTGGACTTGCACAATGCAGTATACCAAGTATATATTAGACCTATGCATAACACAGTCATGCTTCCCTATCAGTAAAACACTGCTCATTTTAAACGCTATAGAGCTGCAACTGGACAAATCTACAGGTTAGAGAGGATGGTGAAAGACAGAACTGAATACACATAAACTGATGAAATGTTGTGCACCAGCTTTTCCCCAAAACCCCTTAATAAAAAAGTGGCAAGTACATGGATCCAAACACGGAAAACTGGCCATTTAATGGAACAAAAAATAAATCTTTGGATACATTAAAAAACCCAATATTATACCCTAAATGAAAAGGAAAATGAGAGAGCAAACTTAGTTTTCACCCTCTGCCCCATCTTTTGTTTCTTTGTTCTTTCGTACCTCTTCGAGTTTCTTGTCCTAAAATAAAGAAAAATACATCCATTAACATAATGGAAATTCAACAGGACTGAAACTTTACAAAGTAACCTATAATGCATCTACACACAAACCTTCTCTTTGAATTTCTCATTCATAGCTGCCATGCGTGCTGTGCGGTTTTCTTTGTTGGCTTCCATTTTCTGGTTAAGTTTCTCCTCTGCCATCTTGCTGAAGTTGTTGTTCTCCTCCATTGCTTTCTGAAGGACTTCCTTCTCATGCTCTCGTTTCTCAGCTAAGTGCTTCAGGACCTCTGCTTCATGGTTCTAATTTGAGAAGGTAAACAAATGAGGAACAGAATGCACAATCACCATGCAACTGATTCCTGAACGACCACTTACCTTGCGTCTCTCCTCTGCCGCATCCAGTTTTTTCTGGATCTCGTCCAGAGATACCTCCTTCTTCTTGGGGGTGGAAAGTGGGAATTCTCCCTTGCCATCTGGAGCCGAAGGACTCAGGATAACTTCAAAAGCTTGTCCTGAGGCACGCTTGTCCAGTTCCTTAACCTGAATGTCTGTGATCGATATGGCATTGCATTTAATAACCCATGCTTGCTTTCCTTTGCAGAGTGATTTCATTCAAATTACGTTAGAGTGAAGCATACTGATTTCGAGATTGGGGCTTAGCTGAGCTTATTTCGCATCTTACCTCCAGAGGACGCCATTGCACTTCGAACCTCAAAGGCTTTACACACCTGCCAAATGAATGCATATAATAATATCAGAAAAATGCACACGTTTTGCTACTAACGTTGAGGCAAATCATGCTTATAATCATGCTTAAAATATTTTCTTTTAACCATATGCCCCCCTCACATATTAAAACAAACCTCAGCAATACAACAGCTTTTCTATCAATGAAAAAAAAAAAACATTAAGGTAGCTTTTCATGAAAAATCCTCAAGTGGAGTCTGTCCCTACTGTGTATATACAAGAAATAATATATATACCTAATAAATGTATCTAAAATACACTACTAAAGGGAGTGGCGTCGTCACAATAGTCATACATAATTTACTAACTGAATGATATTATGGGAAAGAAATAAGCTGTTAAAAATGCAAAAATGACTTCCTATTAAATAGCAATATATCCTTTATGCTGGAAGCCAAGAAAAGGACGAGTCGCTGCCAGCACAACAACCACCAGATCCATCTATTCAGACGTGCTGTCATCATCATCTAATTAAACGATAATAGTTCAATTAAAATATAAACTACAGGGTGCACACTCGGGTGAAATGTAGAGAAAACAAATCAGCATCTCTTTTTATAATGTAATGAGATCCATCTGGGCACTGAGTGATTAAAACAAAGGGCATATTGTGTAAGAAACGAACAAAGGCAGGCTAATCCGTTGAAGTGATTCGTCAAATATTAAGTATTAGACAAGCTTGTCATCTTAAATATGACCTGACAACAAATCATCACTCGATGGCTGAAAAT
Source organism: Spinibarbus caldwelli (assembly GCA_039654775.1). Lineage (NCBI taxonomy): Eukaryota > Metazoa > Chordata > Actinopteri > Cypriniformes > Cyprinidae > Spinibarbus > Spinibarbus caldwelli. Next base: position 27,818,265 of record CM077226.1, on the reverse strand, counting down.
AAACATCCAGTCCTAGTGTCTATCCGATGGGATGCAGGATCTCATCTGGAGACAATAGATGGCCGAGATACACCCTGAACCCCCATTATAACAGCCCTCAGAAATCCATAATACCACAAACTATACTATATTACGTATCAACAAGACCCTAATAATGTTCAAGAAACATGCAAATATGGAATACAACGTTTACAAATAGTGGTATTGATGTATGACCCGTTTCCAGCAAACCAGATCACACCCTAATCTCTCTCATTTCACACCAGACACAACTGCACTGCCCATTGTACACAATAACCTCAGTGTTGACAAGCAAAATGCACAATTCTACATGTCTGCTAATAGATGTTATTGATGGATTCGAAGGTAAATAATATTATTTTACAGCACAGTTGGTGAATAAACACATAACGAAGACAAAAGGCGTCGAGACCCGTTTGATCACCTGTCACTGTACTGTGTGGCGATATAATGGGATTGTTGTTAAGATTTGAGGTAAAACAGAAAGCTGTTCAAGTCTGTGGCTAATAGAATTGATTTTGCATTAGCAAAACGAAAAAATCAACAAGCAAAGCTCAAGTAAACGATAGTCAGTTGGCTAATGTTGAGCTCGACCGTTTGCACAATTCCCTCCCGATTCAACGACGATAAACACAAAACCTTAATGGTCGCGCAACGACGAGCAGTTAAATAGCTGTGCGTGCTGCTATTTTTAAATTATTTACTTATTTAGTTATGGTAATTCTCTAACCATACAGAATATTCCTGATGCCCTTGTCTATTATCTACATCCCCTCCCCAAATAGAAGGTAAATAAGGGTGTGACTGAAATTAAAATCGCAATCATTTGAATTTTTATACGTTAGATGCTTTCTCTTCCTGTAACGTCAGCCACGGTTGAGATGTATTGCAAAAAATATTAATTTTTGACAATAAAAAAACCCACCCACCTTTAGTTGTAGTGTAAATCAGAGCTGGAGCTGACCGCGCGCAGATTCCTCTCTGCCTCAGCATCAACCGTTCGCGCAAAAGAGGACCAAATTGTATTACGTCATATTTGGATGTGACCAATGATCGTCGAGAAGAGAATTCTGGGATATGTAGTACGCTATAATTTCGATGGAAAATATCTGATTTACTTTTAAATTATTTGCATAATATGTGAATGCATTCACATTAGGAATGCTAGTACAATGCTTGTTTCACAAAATAAATTGAGTTATAAATTATAAATGGACAGTTATTAAACAATTAATTTATTTTAACTATTATTTCAGACGCTATTATTTTATATTACTATTATTTTTTTTTATTATTGAACATAACCATTTTTATTATTTCCACTAACCACTGAACCACGCATATAGAATTGTGGGATATCATAGCAAAAGATACATTAAAACTGACAAGATATACAGTATACACATAGGCAACTAGTATCGGCCTACTAGTTTTGAATACAATGAAAGCTTAATTTAGAGTAGTAAAATTTGACAGCTCGCGACTAGGAAATTCATTTTTCTTTAAGATGAGGCTGTAATGGAACAAGCGAGTCCTGACCTCACCCCTATTGTTAGTCATCTCACAACAAGTAGACTAGTAACAGCCCAATAAATTCGTAGAACAAAGCAGTGACATGTCTGTGACCTGATTTACAAACTGTTTTTGGAGCAAAGCAATATAGCAATTAACAGTTCACTTGGCATTAGTGATTGTTTTGCTTCTGTTCTTCTAATGCCTCAATGAATCCTCTGTCAGTGCATGAACTTTAGCTAAATGGCAGAGCTGATAGTCTCAGCACTGCGTTGCAAGCTGACTGGTTTTTACTGCTGATGTTTGTTTCCGTGCCACTGAATGGTCTTATGGTCTCTGCTTGAGAAAAGCAAATGTGGGAATCAGTTGTTTTGACTATTTTAATGCATTCATATTACACTGCATTCATTAATTTAGCAGATGCTCTTATCCAAATGAGGAAACAAAACACTTACTGGCATGCATTTGCATTACATGAGATTATTTGATATTTTTTGCTCCTCGGTTAAATATCTCTCTAATATTTTCCTTGTAGGCCTCATCTCTGTCCAAAAGTGCCTGTATCATCCTCTACCAGTCTCCTCCTGCCCCACCCAGGATCTCATTCATCCTGTTTGAGGGGGAGACATTTTGTAATCTGCCCAGGGGAAGGGGGAGCAGATGGTGCTTAGATGCCTCGCCCTGTCTAGGGTCTCTGGTGTCTTACACAAAGACACAAAGGGAGCTGAGAAACCCCCTGCCAAGGACATATTTTGGCTGTTATCACTGGGGGCAGAGGGTATCATAAAAGCTATTTTAAACAACATTTAAGTGAGTATAAATAAGTTCATCAGCAGGCCTTCCATAACCATAAGACATTCTTGCTACATGTGTTGCTTCCCACACATGTTGCTGACTTTTTGGAAAAAAGGAAAGAACTGTAACATATATGTGTGTGTGTGTGTGTGTGTGTGTGTGTGTGTGTGTGTGTGTGTGTGTGTGTGTGTGTGTGACACCCAGTCAGACAATGGCAGAGTATAACAATATGCCAGTACATCCAAGCATTGATTTTCCTGTGTTATGTGTCGCCCTTATTGTTAGTGGGCTAGACCCACTTATAACAGGCTTACACTCGATCTGTTAATATGTTTTTAAAGCCACTTTATCCACAGCCAGATGTGCACTTTGACTGACCCATGTGCACCAGATGTGCATAGATGAATATAAGCTGGAAGACTTCATGCCAAAATATTTTAAGATAAATGCACTGGAACATATATTGGCTAGATTGTGGATCATACTGCCTGCAGGCAGACAGACAGATACTGTGCATTTCATTTCCCACCGCTGACAGTGACCCACTTTACAGAACCACTGTGTGACAGAGAGAATCTCTCTCTCTCTCTCTCTCTCTCTCTCTCTCTCTCTCTCTCTCTCTCTCTCTCTCTCTCTCTCTCTCTGTCTCTAACGGACCAGTGAATCCACACTAGCCTGAATAGGTTCAGCATAAAACACCTCTGCTTGAATGCTGGAATGCTTCTAATATGCAATTCTTGCTTTTTTGAGATGCAGAATTTTTTTCCCCGGCCCTATAGGCTGAAGTAATCTCATTTTTAGTTGGATGCATGGATGATGTCATAAAACGTAACGCCATACTGTTATGTAATGTTCCTTCTCTTTAGACAGATTGGGGGCTGTTATACTCCCATAAGAGCGAAGCTCCTCCCCTATTCTAGCCACGATAGCATACTGGATCCACATGCTTTTACATACAAACACATCCCCTCCCAATGTCTCTCTTCTCTGTCTCCCAAAGCCTTTAATGTAAGACAAAGAAAACCATTATCTAATTTTAAAATTGAACCAAAATAAAACAACAAATAGAAAAGCCACCTGTCTTTGCAATGATTATATGCTAATCGAGTGCAGACCTTTTCATTTTTAAAAGACTTTATTTTATTTTGTATAAATATGTATAAAATAAAATATTATGTGTATGTAATATATCTAAAATATATGCATCTATACATATAGAATCAAATTGTCTGATTTGTTTATCAAGTCTATATATAAATTTGCTATATAAAATACACTTTTTTTTATCAAGACAAAATGTCTGATTTGATTATCATTTCTATATATATTAAAACAAATTGTTTTGTTTTATATAATAAACGTTATTTTTCATCAAGGCAAAACGTCTAATTTGATCATCATTTCTATATTTAAGAATTAGTATGTGAGGGCCTGTCACTGACTGGCTTTATCACAGTCATCCGTCAATAATGTATTAAGCAGTTAATGCAGTGTAAAGTATTAGTTTGCCATTACATCACTGGGATCTAAGTTTAACATGTGCTCTCTGCCGCCTCCATTAGAGGCTGAATAAGTTGGTGATGAATTATAAATAAATGAAGTCCTCATCTCTGAGCTGGGTCGTCCAGTCCCTCTCCAGAATCATTGTTTGCCCCTGTGACCTGAGTTCAAATGGCAAACCTCCAATGGATAAACTATGGTGTTGAATGTTTAATTAAGGCACATACAGTCAAGGTTATTGTATATTTTGATGCTTATGTAATAGGTAATCATATATGCATGACAGCCCAACAGTATTTTTCCCTTTCCCTCTCCTCTGTCTGTGCTGTTAAGGACCAAGCATGTTAACATCACATTGGTGTTTTTGACACTGGTGTATATTAATAATGTCACACATCTGATGTTATAGAGTATTCTTGATGCTTTCTGTTCTCTTCCACACACATCTACTGTATCAATATAAAGTAATACTTTAAAATTAGATATTTTGTTAGAAATTATGTGCTGCAAATGTATGCAGCTTTTTTTTCCTCCTTGCAAGTTTATTTCAGACCACTGCATATAGAATCCCATTTCCTCCACAGAATGAAAAAAAGAATTAAAACTTATCTCACTATTCAGACTTTATTTTTTGCAATTCTGAGTTTACATCAGCCAATTCTTACTTAATTTTTTTGCAATTCTGTTTAGAGTTTAGAGCTCCTCATTTTGAATAGTATTTAGCAATTCTGACTTTTTTTCAGAAATGCAAGTTTGCATCTCACAATACTGACATTTGTCTTTGAATTCTGAGTTTTTGAGAAAAAAAGTTAAAAGTTTGAGATATTATACTTGATGTTTTGAGAAAAAAAAAGTCTAGATGTTTCAGGAAGGTTCGAGAAAAATAAATTTTGGCAAAATTGAAAATTGAGAAAATTTGATAATTTTGAGATGTTAAGGGAAATTGTGAAATATAAACTCAGAATTGCAAAAAAAAAAAATATTATCACAATTGTGAGATTTGTGAGAAGTCCCAATTCCCTTTTTTATTTAGTGGTGGAAAATTCTTTCATATGCAGCTCATATAGACTATAAATAGGCAACTAATGTATCACCTAATGTTTGATTAACTATTGTGGATAATATTCATCCCTAGGCACAATCATTAGTATTTTTACCATAAAGCAGGCTGTTCCACGATCAGATTAAAAATGACATTACACCCAACAATGAGACTAGTCTCTTCACAATCTAAACTCTATTGCCCTCCATGGCACTTTTCCTTTTGAGTCTCTCCCAACGGTGCCCAAGTGGAAAAATACCAGCGTCTCCTAGGAGGGAGTGCTGAAAGGCTGACGGTTGCTCCAGTATAAAGCTGTAATGCTGGTAGGCGCCTCGTTCAAACTGCACAATGGAGAGGCAGATATCAGCTGCCTAGTTTTCCTCAGCCTAGAATGGCTCGCCAACATTTCAACAAAAGATCCGATTATAACGGTCAGAAAGCGGGTGAGCTGAATACCCGCCTAGTCGGTCACAAGGGAGGGGTAAATTCTGTTAAATCTGTCTCCTGGTCTTTTATCCCTATGCAATGAATGACACCAAACACACTGTAAACCGATCAGGGGACTAGTACTGCTCTTAACATATGATAGTAACACCAAAAAACGCTTAAGGCAGCAAATGAACTCTTTCTTAGGCTACTTTTTCATTACAGCTAAAGCATAATTAGTGTTCAATTCTTTAATGAATGCATCTAATGAGTCAGTTGTTTTTAATGTAACAAAAACATACAGCGCAGTCTGTGCAGTCAGATTCCAGAATGATTGACTTTAATGAGTCGGTTCTGTTTGGTGAATTAATATAGCTTACAACTACATGGTTGTTCATATGACAAAGTGTAGTTAAAGGAGACCAATTATGGCCCTTTTTACAATATGTAAGTCTCAGCTGTCCCTAGAATGTTTCTGTGAAGTTTCAGCTCAGAATACCCCACAGATCATTTATCATATCATTTTGAAAATGCATTTGAGTGGAAGCAGAAACATGCCTTTTTCATGCATGTCTCTTTGAATGCCAATGAGCTGCTGCTCCCTGCCCCCTTTTCCAGAACAGGGCTTACTTTACAGTTTCGTACCACAGATATTCTGCCGAAAAACATCTGTTTGGTTTTGATTATTATGTCTATCATGCTGAAATCATGCATTTTAAAGCCAGATCAGTTTAAACTTCTGATATACGGTTTTCTGAGCGCACACATCTGAAGCACGTGCACAGAAACCGGCTGTCACACAGCATGTGCGTAATAAACTAAGTTCTCTTTCATGTCTTATTCTGCTTAAACTGTCAAATATGCACAAGTTTATGTTAAAAACACACAAGTTACAAAAACAGTCAGTTACGTCTCTGAAGGTAAACACCTGGGAAATAAATTGCATGTTTATATTAGATCTGTGTAGTAGCAGCATAATATACAGTAAATGAATCAATAAATCCACTGCTCTCTTGTCTCCTCTGAGGCTGGGATTCTATGTAGTGTTCTGTGCTCATCATTGCAGCCAATCAGACTACACTGGTTGCGCTGTATGTTTTTGATTAACTACAAAGAAACGGCCCATAAAAGTGATTCATTCGGTAAAAGAAACTACAGCAGTAGCGCTGTCTTGTTTCGCTGTGGATTCTGTAGTGGAGTTGTGGTGCAATGAACTTTTGTTAATGCCATTAATTTTTGGGGAGGAACTTTGGCCTTTATTGTGATAGGACAGTTAAGTATTGACAGGAAGTGAAGTGGGAGAGAGCAGGGGATGGGATCAGCAAATATCCTCAAGCCGGGACTCAAACTCGGGATGCCCGAAGCGCAGCTGTGCTATATGTTGGCGTGCTGCCCACAAGGCTATTGGCGCTCTCTTCTGTTTTTAATGGCTTCAATTACTTGCTTACTATAGGGGCAGTCGTGGCCTAATGGTTAAGAGTTGGACTTGTAACCCAAAGGTCACAGGTTTGCGTCTCGGTACTAGCAGGGATTGTCGGTGGGGGGAGTTAATGACCAGCACTCTCTTTCCCTTGAGCAAGGCACCAAACCCCCACCGCAGCAAAAATGGCTGCCCACTTCTCCAGTTGTGTGTTCATGGTGTGTGTGTGTTCACTACTTACTGCTATGTGTGTGCACTTTGATGGGTTAAATGCAGAGCAGAAATTTCGAGTATGGGACACCATACTTGGCCTCATGTCCTTTCCTTTCATTGTGCTTGACATTCACATTTATTTATTTAGAAGACACTTTTATACAAACTAACATACATTCATTGCAGTATGTGAGTTGCTTGGGAATAAAAAACCTTGACCTTGCCACTGATAATGCCATGTTATTGACAGAAACTCAATTTCCATTTAGATAAGATGTTGACATACAATTGTCAATTTCCTATGCTGGGCCATTCAGGCTGTTACCAACTTGAAGCTGCCCTTCTGAATCAGAACATCAAGTGTCTAGAGGATAGGTCATCCACTTGTGAACAATGATTATTTTCAAATTATCCACTGATTCGTTCTCTTTGATGTTTGAAGTTATTCAAATCACTGCTTCTCAAATGCAGGTGTACAGAGAAGAAACGGTAAATGCAACTAAACAGATTATCATGCAAAACAAAAAAAAAAAAGAAGAAGACTTAATTAATAATAATACATTTCATTATAAAAGGGATTATTATTATTAATATTGAAGCATTTACACCTCCTTAATTGACTATTTTTTAAACAATTATGGTAGTGTGTTTGGATGCCAGATATGTCCAGAGTAAATCCTATTTATTGTAAAACCAGCTCCAAACCAGTGATTTAAGCCATTACAAATTATAAACCAATGAAAACCATTTTTCCCATCTTGGACCACTGTAGCTCAGCAGTAAATCACATATAGGAATTCATTGTAGTTTTCGCCAAGAGGTCTGACTTAATGTTTGTCTGCATGTCTTTTTCCATTATTGCACCTCTGCCTCACTTTTGCTCTCCCCTCCTCCTCTTGCTCCATCTTTTACTCTCACTCTCTCCACCTCAGGCAGTCTGACTGGCACGTTAAACGGCATGTGCGAGTGGGTACTGCCACCCCATGCCCCTGAGCTGCAAAAGCTGCCGATTATTTTTCATTGGCTCAAATCAACACATCATCATTTGCGACGACACAACAAATTCCTCTGCCCCACTAGAGCCAAACAGCCACAAAATACTATTAGGCTCAGCACCAAAGAAAAGGTCACCCCTCGGTTAAGGTCTCCACCTATATTACGGAAGATCTGAGGGTGCCGTCGACTGCCTGGGGTTGTCACTAATAGCTATGCTTTCACACAACATGTAGTTATTAACTGATGAAGCGTGCTTCTAATCTGCACTGCATGTGGGCAGATGTGATAGCATCTTGCTGCTGTGAGGATGTAACCTTTGTTTTTCAGCTTTGCGTTCACCCTTTCCACATCCACACTGTGTCCCTCCATGTTGTGCTTCTGTAAATACGAACAGAATCACGTGATGCATGCAGGCTGCTGTTGCCGTCTGGCCCTCGTCTTTGCAAGAGTTCCAAGTACATCAGATGAAAGAGTCTTGAGATTGTTCCTTGTGCAAAACATACAAGACGGACACATCTGTAAGTGAGCTTTTTTAGCAATGTAGTGCATTTTTTTTTTTTATCAGAGGTGGTGTCCTTGGCAACGTGTTGCCATAGCAACGGCACAGGCACCATTTTTCGTTGGCTTGTTATACAAGTGTGAGTCGGGGGGTGGGACTACACTCCCTCACAGCATATTTGGGTGACTACATGCAAGCTAACACCATGCTCAGACAGCCAGACACAAAGTCAATGCATGTGCTGGATGTGTCAAGGGATCTGCCAATCTGCCATGTTTAGCCCTCATATATATAATAATAGATGCCGTTGACATTTAAAAAAATGGGGGATCTTGTCATCCATTGCAAAAGCACTATATAATGCAATTATATATATATATATATATATATATATATATATATATACACACATACATACTGTATATATAATTGCATTATATAGTAAATACATAATATCCACAACATTGATTTCTCCAGTGAAAAAGTCATCTAGACTGAATTTAGGAGAGAAATATTCACATATCAAACATCATTTACAAGTGAAAGAAGTACAAAACATGGATTTTGATGTGAGAGAACAAAGGGGAATGAACTTTTTGGTTTATTAGCCTATGGATTATGGTCAGAAGCAACAATCTTAAAACGACTTGATGGATTTGTTTCTTACAAACACACAGGTTTTCACATCACTGGAACTTTACTGGAGTTGAGTGTGGAGTACTTTGGATGGATTATTGGAATGTTTTTATCAGCTGTTTGGACTCTCAGTCTGATGGCACCCATTCACTGTAGAGGACCTACTGGTGAGCAAGTGATGTAATGCTAAATTTCTTTAAATCTGTTCTGAACTAATCCTTTAATGATATTTTAATAAGCAAATTCATTAAGTGGCATTTAAGTTATGCTGTGGATTTTAGCATGGCTGGAACAAATGTTTTGACCACTAAGAAGCCTCAGTAATAGGATATGGACATCAGCCCATATGGAATCAAAGTTTATCCAGTACTAATTCTATTTCCTATCCCAGAGAGAAGTTGTACTTCAGCTTACTGTTATACAGTGGAACCAGATGCTTATTAGGACATACACAAAAAGTAGGCAAAATTGTGTATCATTTACATTATGCATTTTGTTTGGTACTGTACTAATATGACTAATTCGAATTCACAAATTATTTAATAGACGAATATGTTGAGATTAAATGATCAAGGCCGGACACAAATCCTCAAGTGTCCTTTTCATTGCAGATTCGTCACAGATGTTGTTGTCTCAAACTGTCAGATGGGCAGATGTTTAAGAAGATCATGATTAGATCATGATTAGAAGCCTTCTTTAATCTTTATTGGATGGAGTCTGGATGTTGTCCTCACCAAGCCTGCACTAGAGAGTCAAGAGTAGGAGGGACTCCATAATGTCAGCGGTATGCCATCTCAGTTTAGTAATCAGTGAAACTGAGATCGTATGATGAGCATTATATGAAGACGTTTAGGACGATTAACTGAGAGTGTGAAAGAAAAAAAACACTGGATGATCCTCTGTGTCAGGCTTGTGTTCGTGTTGTGTTCTGTTTTCTGTCTCATATGCTCCCCATCCTCGTGTATGCCCATATTTGGTCCTTCCTGTTTCCTGTCCTCATTTAGTGTGATTATTAGTTCATTAGTCTTCAGCTGTGTTTTATTAATTATCTAGTTTCTTCCTGTGTATTTAGTTCCTGCCTGTTCAGTTCTTTTTCGTCTGGTCTACCTGTTAAGTTCCCTTTGTGTCTCAGCCCTGCCTTGTATTGCCCTGTTGGATTGGCTTAGATTAAAGACTGTTTATTTCGAGTAATTCCTGGTCTCTGTGTTCCTCCTTCCTCCCCGCTGTGTGCACCGTGACATCCTGGTGTTTTGCTGTAATTATAACAATGCTGCTTGTTTTTAAACGTTTTTATTAACAGAAACGTTTAATTAAACATTTGGTTTGTGATTCTATAAGATTCAGGTTTTTGTACCATGTATATATATAATGTATACTTGTTGGGCACATTTTAAATTATTTGTTTTTATCTTGCACACCATTTTGCATCATCATCTCCATTTACAAACTTAGCCAGTCTTTGTTTATGTGTGCTTTCAATAAAAATAATAGGCTATTTCTTGAGGGGAAAATCCTGTGGCTTCCCAGGGGGAAATGATTCACTAAGAATTAAGTATAAGATTATAAAATAGGCTTGTATAAAATATCCTTCAGAATATAGATGCAAGTTTCAATGAAGATTTACATGGATAATTCACTCAAAAAAAAAGAACATTCTGTCTTCATTTACGCACCGTCATGTCATTCCAAACCACTGTAACTTTCTTCCATAAACAACAAAATTGGATATGCATGATCATGCTAGCATCATAAAAGTACCATAACAGTCACTACTTCAATAGTGTGCTATATTTGATGTCTTGTGAAGCAACAACAAAATTTAAGCCACTCCCTGTGTTATTTTATGGTGTTTTCTATGGTGTAGCAACAGTATTCTGGGGCAAATTGTTCCTACAAACGGTTAACGAACTTTTCCCCACAAGACTTTTCTCAAACCCTGTACTGTTGTGACTTGTTTCCAACAAATCTAGATTAACTTTGACTGCCAGGCCTCACAAAGCGCTCAGCGATTTGCAGACAGAGCATCTCAGCATCAGAGGATTTTTCTTTCACCCTGACTTGCATGTTTGTATCCACTGCTTGGATGCGTTACCCAGAAATAAATTGCTTTTGACTGTATAGCCTTCTAAGATCAGTCCATTTGTATTGATTGTGTACTTAAGAACAGCTTCGCATGCCTCTTTACTTCCTGTAAAAAGCCAAGCTAAATATATTATGGCATATGTGTATGACATTAGACGTTTATTGCAGAGAAACACATGGTCACCCTCTTATTGTTTCATATTGACAACAAATGGCGTGTAGCTTGCAATGTCCATGTGTGAACAGTGGATCCACCTGGTGGTGAACAACAGCACTTAATGCATTTAAATGAGGTACAGCAGGTTTCAATTGATTTTCTAATACTGGCCCCTTTCAGTATCATACATTTTTGATATTTGTGAATATACATGTACAGCTTCACTGTCTTTGTAATGTTAGATACAATACACACATTGTGTGACTTCATTGATGTGTTTTTAACAGCACAGTTACTGTAGTGTAAAAACATACAAAGAAAGGCAATTTTATCCCAGTTTGGCAATTACAACATTTTACACTGATACATTAACAGTTATCAGTGTAGAGTATAAATGGGACGATACTGTAAAATAAACACAAAGTATTAAAATAGACAAAAATCGGCATCCCAAAACGCCCCACACTTAATAAATAATACCAGTTTCACACGTATCGTGACACAGACACTAAAAAAAGATCTCTCTGGACTTGTCAGACATCACAGTCATATCCCTCCCTTCAGTTTGCATGTTTAGGCTATATAGACCTTAAAAAGGATATGGCTCTTAGACCTCCTCACACCACACATTCAAGAAAGGTACAAGTACTCTTTTTTATCCTATAGTTTGGATTAGCTCAATTATACAAACTCAAGTTTGAATCAAATTGACATCAAAAATCTACTAAACATAAACATATATTGTAAGTACACTCCGTTCAATAAGGACACTCTATACAAAACTCTATACATCACATACAGTATGAGAGTTTATAGAGAATACAAAGTGGACAAGTTTTTTTTAAAGTTATAAAATCCTTTGCACACAGAGATTAAATTAGTTTAGCATTTTAATTTATTTTAATACGCTGAACCATTCAAATTTAAATAAAAAATCTGTGTGTGGAGGGTATTTTGAATATTTATTAAAACACTGCAAACAATTTTTTCCTAGTACTGTACTCTTAGCTTTATGATTAATTATATATGCCTTTTCATACTGCATTTCATGTTTGGCAGTTCTGATATTTGTGTATATATTTATTAGTTCTTTTTTTTTTTTTGCAAAGTAATTTTATGCCCTTTTTCAAATTTATTATTATTATTATAATTATTTTGAAGGCTGAAGATAATGCTACATGATGCTTGAATATGCACAAACATCTGCTCGTATTCGTTCACACTTACCTTTTCCAAAAAATGAGGCGATATTCAAAGACACATTACTAAGATCACATAATATCATACAATATCAAACCACAACTGGATGTTTACGTTACTCACAATAGTCATTATTGGATAGAAAGCTCATAAAAAGAACAGCATTTTGCCAAACAAATGCTTAAAATTCATTAAAGCGTTCCCAAGCAGGTCCCCCCGCGTTTTGGCTTGTCTGTGTTTAAAAAAAAGTGAGGATTGCTCTTCGACATCCTTTTTTTTTTTTTCATTGCACGGACCCTTTGAAGACCTTGTCCTTCATTTCACGTTTTAGCTGCCCTCTGTTGCTTCCTATAATGCAGTCTGACAGGCATCAGGAACAGTCGGTAGAGGATGAGCTCCAGGGGAAAGGCGGGGGGCGGCTGAGGCCCGATCTCTGCGGTCTAGGCATAGATTCAGCCACCTAGGAACCCTCTTTCACCTCTGGGCTTTCTGTAGGAGTGGGGGGTTCCTCTGTAGACGGGGACTGAGCATCACCTGGACCGTCTGAAACAAAGAGACATAAAAAAAATGACTGAGGAATAACAGACATTTTCATTGTTCAGTATTGAAATTATCATTACAACTAATACCACATTTCCCACACTTTTTGAATTTCCTTCAGATTTCCAATCAGTTGTGATAACTGGATAAGGATAATAATAATAATTCAAAAAATGTGTGATTCACTAATGACTCATTTATAAACTAGTTTGATCAATTCATGAAGAAGAACCGACTCAAAAGACTGATTCATTTTAGATGGAATAGCTTGCAAGCAAATTTTACTATGTACAAGAACAATAGTTTTAGAATACATATTACATAAGCATAATTAGGGAAAAAAAAATTATCCACTAAAATTTATTAATTTCTGACTTTTCCAGACAGTAAAATCAATATTTCCAGGTTTAGCCCATGACTGAGGAAACCCTATATAACTATTTGCATCAATAATATAATATTTGTTTATAATAATTGCAATATATACCTTACTGTCACATTTTCAAATATTTTTGCCCATTACAGGTTATCATAAAAAGCTAATAGTCTAAATGTCTATAAGCCTATATAATTACATACACTGCCATTCAAAAGTTTGGTATCAGCAATTTTTTTTAATGTTTTTTAAAGAGGTATCTTTCGCTCATCAAGGCTGCATTTATTTGATCAAAATTTGAGAAAAAACAGTAATATTGTAAAATATTATTCCATTTTAAAACAAATAAAATATAACTTACTCCTCTCTCTATATATGCTTCCTTTTTGTCTAATTTGTCAAAAATTTAATTTGGCTTATCATTGTTATGCTGATGACAACCAGCTGTATTTGCCCCTAAGATGTAACAATGACTCCAATATTTCAACTTTGTTTGAGTGTTTGGATGAAATAAAGGAATGGATGGCTTCTAGTTTTCTGCAGCTCAATGAGTCCAAATCAGAAGTGGTGATTTTTGGCCCCCCAAAGTTAGCCAAACAGCTTTCTGTACATCTAGGCCCCTTAGCCGCTAATATCATCACTCAAGTAAGAAATCTTGGTGTAATCTTTGACTCTGAGTTGAAGTTTGATAGACAAGTCAATGCTGTTGTTAAAAGTAGCTTCTATCAATTGCGTATTATTGCCAAATATTCTGTTTTTTGAGGATATGGAATGCTTTCATTTCATCCAGATTGGATTATTGCAACTCGCTATATTTAGGGTTGTCTAAGAATGTGCTCTCATGGCTGCAGCTAGTACAAAATGCTGCAGCTAGACTGCTGACTGGCACAAGGAAGTGGTCCAGCATTTCTCCAGTGCTGGCTTCGCTGCACTGGCTTCCGGTTGATTTTAGAATCCAATATATATATTTTGATAATGGTTTTTAAAGGATTGCATGCACTGTAAAGAGATTGCTGTACATTTTACAGTAACTTACTGGCAGCTGGATGCCAGTAAGTTACTGTAAAAATGGTTACAGTATGATTACTGTATTTTCATTTACAGTACTATAATATCCTTACTGTATTTTCATTTACAGTATTATTACCATATTGTCATTTACAGTATCAGTATTGTAGAGTTTATTTTCATTTAGTTTAAAAAAAATTTACATGTAAAAAAGAATCCAATTGCCTTACAGCACTGTAATCCATGATTTTTACCACCCCAACCCCATAAAAATCACAATAACTCATGAGAATTAGTTCTGATAATATTCTTTAATTGTTGAATATTTTCTTTTTAAAAGTACAAATAACAAATCTTGATCGCTAGGATGCACTAGCTGAGAAAATGGCATCACCACAGTCCCCTGGGCAAGACATACACATACTGAAAAGCAAAACAGGCCTTACAAAAAATAAAAAAATAAAGTAAATAAAATAATACAGTAAAAATTAGTTTGTGTTGTTGCGTTAAATTTCAGTAATTTTGCCAGTCAAAGTTGACAAGCATTCTGATGAGAAACAGCAAGAGGGGATTCAGGCTGATGCTTTTTCTTTGCACCCTCTTTCCAGAATTCCATCTGATCTGTGACTTTCAGTGCATTTGGTGCCACAAAGGTTGATGGTGTGAATGAACCTGCAAGCACAAGAAAAATAAAAAAGCATTTTTTTCAAAGCAGTGTTTACAGAATTTGCCTCAACTGTCAAACTTAGTGCTGTATGCACTTTGACGTTAATAAAAATGTTATATACTACATCTGAACGCACCTACATGGAAGGTACATAATTAGTTGATAATCCATCACATTCAAATTATTAAAGCTCCATTTTTACAATGCATTCTCAATCAGTAGAGCAAAGTGCTAGAATACCAAACTAATGCGTTTGATTCCAGGGGCAGAGTGAGTGGATATCCACGGTTTAGCACAGAGATACACAGGATACACTTCAAATAAAATAGGCTATGCTGAAAAGTTACATTGGCTAAGTGGCTTAATTTTTTTTTCTTTAAGAGACAAGTATAATTAATTATAATTTGCACTTACAAATTGCATAAATATTATGAAATTAATGTTTTAAATATAAAATTTAGAACAGAAATATGAAATGACAAAAAAAAAATTATACTTCTAAAAATGATACTAAAATTACCAGTAGGTGGCAGCAAACCACTACCTTAATGACTGAGTCAGTCATTTATTCAATCAATTCATTCAAAACTGCTGATTCATTCAGGAAGTAAGAAACTGTTTTTATGAATGGGTCAGTGAATGGCTGATTCAAGGCATTCAAAAAAGGTAAATTCATTCAGTAATGAAACACTGCTGAGTACAGAGATGCACAACATGGCTTTGTTTAGAACCAATTTCGCGAAATAGAGCAAAAAGACAATATTTTCTCTCTGATTTAAATCACTTAATATTAACTTCTTGTTTATTGAATTTTGTTGCCCTGACACCAAGTAAACTCTGCCATAGACCATGCTAAATGCTAACCAATCTGTTCATATAATCGTTCTAAATGTGTATGTGTTTCCTAGAAAGTCTGCTCAAATAATAGGCGTACCATAATAAAAAAATCTATATTTGTTGCTATACAGAAACAATAATCTCATTTTGATAGATGGTGAGATCGGTATTATGAATTTATAGGCTACTGTAAGTTAAAGATACCTGAAGCAGCTGCATTTTGCTATTTAAAGGGTTAGTTCACCCAGAAATTAAATTCTGTCATTAATTACTCACCCTCATGTTGTTCCAAACCCCTAAGACCTTCATTCATCTTTGGAACACAAATTAAGATATTTTTGATGACATTCAAGAACTTTCTGGCCCTGCATAGACAGCAACACAACTGAAATGTTCCCAGACCCAGAAACGTAGCAAGGAAATCGGTAAAATAGTCCATGTGACATCAGTGAGTCAACCATAATGTTATGACGCTATGAGAATACTTTTTATGTGCAAAGAAAACAAAAATAACAACTTTATTTAACAATTCTTGTCCTCCTCATACTGTCCGCAGCGGATGCGCATGCTGACGCATGTGTGTTTAACGTAAGCAGCACCATGCACATGCGTTGTTTACATCAAGCAGAAGCAAGCGCATGTGTCGTGATACTCTCTACACAATGGCGGCGCGCCACTGCAGATGTTATGAGGAGGAGAAGAATTGTTGAATAAAGTTGTTATTTTTGTTTTCTTTGCACACAAAAAGTATTCTCGTAGCTTCATATCAGTAGTATCACTTGGACTATTTTGTCGATGTCCTTGCTACATTTGGGCTTAGGAACATTTCAATTGTGTTGCTGGCTATGCAGTGTCAGAAAGCTCTCGGATTTCATCAAACATGCCTTAATTTGAGTTCTGAAGATGAACGAAGGTCTTACGGGTTTGGAAGAACATGAGGGTGAGTAATTAATGACAGAATTTCCATTTTTGAGTGAACTATCCCTTTAAGTGCTGGTTTAATAGAAATAATTTTAATGCGCATGAAAACTCAATCCTGATGCGCACAAGACAAGGTAATAAAAACATTTGGGGCTTTACTGAAAACTTTTAGGGATTCAGCCCCCTTAACCGTCACTGATGACTGAGAATAGCGTACGCACTTTGCATCCATCGGATGCTCTCCAAAATGGCGCTACGCTGACAGAGAGTCAGACGAGAAGAATTGTTGAATAAATGTCGTTATTTTTATTTTCTTTGCGTACAAAAAGTATTCTCGTCGCTTCATAAAATTCAGATTGAACCACTGATGGCAGATGGACTATTTTGACGATGTTTTTTATACTTTTCTGGGCCTTGACAGTGTAATTTACTTGGCAGTCAATGGGACAGTCACAAGTCTCCCGGTTTTCATCCAAAATATCTTAAATTGTGTTCCGAAGACGAATAAAGCTTTTACAGGTTACAGAACGACATGGGGGTAAGTGATTAATGACAAAATTTTCATTTTGGGGTGGAGTATCCCTTTAACTTCGGCTAACTGACATTAACTTACCAGTTGATGTTATCATCGATACAATGGCATTCACAAGAAGAGGATCCAAAATACACCTCCGACGTTGCAGATGACATCCAGACTAGAAACTTGAAAATAACAAACAAAAGAAGTACTTGAAAATACTGTTTAAAATCTGCACTAAAACAGTAGTGTTGCCTAACACACTTTACCTCAGTATTTCACGTTAGTTCGCTGTTAAGGCTAACGACTCGCCAGATTAGTTAACTTGCATTACAGGACAGTAGAACATATAAACGTGTTTATCGGTTTAACTAAGGTTTATTTCGACTACTATAGGTGACTTTAACTGACTCACCAGTCGACGTTATCACCGTTACGGCGGCATTCCAGCCATCAGTCAGAAAAAAAGGCTCCATTCACTGATCTGTAATAGAGAACATTATATATAGATCAGTGGCTCCAACTCCTGACATGAAAAACGACACGATGAATAATGTTAGTTAACTGTTAACAAGTGAAAACATCTTAAAATATCTCAGTTTTCCATAAAACAAATAATATACTAACCTTTTTGTCGAGTTAATGCCGGTACAACATTTCTCTTTTGTCCTTTTACCGCCACTTCCACCAAACAGTGAAAAAAGAAAACGGTGGTTCTTCCTTGTCATTGGTCACTTTTTCCCGGGCAAGTTCACTACTGTAAATTTATTTAGAAATACAGTAGTGACCATATATTTTCCCATAATCCTTTGCTGTTTACAGTAAAATACTGTACACACATTTTACAGTATCTTACTGTACATGTTACAGTAAAATATTGTTCAAATTACAAAAATCGTTTACAGTGTGGCCTTGCTCCAGAGTACATTGCATGTTTGTTGCAGCAGCACCGTGTTACTAGACCTCTAAGATCATCTCAGAGTTTGCTTTTGCATGTTCCCAGATCATGGTTGAAAACCAAAGGTGTTCGAGCCTTTTCTGTGGCAGCCCCACGTCTTTGGAATAGTCTCCCATTGCACATTAGAACATGTGACTCATTAGACTGTTTTAAATCAATGTTGAAAACACACCTTTACTCTGTGGCATACAGTTGCCCCTAGCTGTTGAGACATTGATCAGTGATGGATATTGTTGTGTCTTGTGTCTGTTTTTGATTAATTTTTTATATGTAAAGCACTTTGGTCAACTGGTGTTGTTTTTAAATGTGCTATATAAATAAATGTTGATTGATTGATTGATTGATTGTGATCTAAAGCTGAATTTTCATCAGCCATTACTCCAGTCTTCAGTGTCACATGATCCCTAAAAAAACAGTTGTTGTTTTTATTTTTTTGGTTTTTTTTTGTAACCTGTTATACTTTTTTCAGGATTCTTTGATGAATAAAAAGTTAAAAAGAACAGTATATTCAAAATAGAAATCTTCTCTAACAATATGTCTTTACCATCACTTTTTATCCATTTAACAGATCATTGCTGAATAAAAGTATTCATTTCTTTAAATTCTAAAAAAAAAAAAAAAATTACTGATCCCAAACTTTTGAACGGCAGTGTATTTTTAAAATAAATTATTTCATAATTGAATTTATTATCATAAATGATTAGAAATTCTTCTTATTTAATAAAAATAATATATATGTAATAAAAAATATTTATAATTAAAGATATTTATTATAATGATAATATAAACAATAATTTATTATAATACATAAATTATATATATATATATATAAATTCTATTTTATTATTTATATTTTATTATTACATTTTTATTTTTTTTTATTTTATTAAATATTAATTCTCATTATTATAAAAAATAATAAATATTAAATAAATAATATACAAAGTATGAAAAAAGTTACCTGTTAGGGATAGTTCTGCCAGTTTAAGAGGCAGGTCAGGTGGGACTCCAACAGGAGACCCCAGGATGTCGGGCAGTGCGTTGCGACGGCCAGAGCGGCCCGATGAGGCAAAATCCAACACCGGCTCCACTTCTGTCATCTCTAAAGAACACACAGAGCTCACATGAGGCTTGCAGTCAATACAAAACAGATCATTATCCATATACTGTACATGCATTGTCTTTTCTGACCACTAGATAGAGGTGGCACCCCAGAAATTGTTTCTCGCCCACAGGAGGAACAACATAATTATATAAGCAAACATTTTCATGCTTGACCCATCTCGATGGTTCCACCGTGGCCCGAGGCTTGTCTTTCACAAGCACAAATAGGCCACTCTACAGAACGCAAAGCCTTCCCAAATCACTCTCCATTCTCTCTCAGTCAGGAAGCAGTTGCCTTGGCAACAGGATGGCTCACCTATATTGCATAGCAACAGGTAATCTCTTCTGACAAACAGTGCTGAGATGCACTTTTGCTCTGTTTTCTTTTGACACAGCTGTTCCCACAAGTAAGCTATTTTTCCACGTGAGCCCAGTCTCTGTATATGCACTCACATGCATGTGTACGTGAACACTTGGGTGACTTGACCATATGCATGCATTCACATCCCTGTCTTAGCATGTGCTTGCCCAAACATATGTCTGTGCGTAAATATAGCAAAATTCGCACGTCATGAGTGCATCTTTGGACCATCAGGACCAGCATCAATCTGCTGATTGCATCAAGGCCGGTTCAACTGGTTTATAAGACCTGTTCACACACTCTGTCAATGCAACTTTCAAAAACAGCCTAATAAATGAGTGTGTATATATAGTATATAGTATAAATAAATCATTGACACCTAAAGCCATGCTGAACAGGAACTGAAAATTGAAAGTAGGTCTTTAATGCAGAGATTTTCTTTGACACATATTAATAAAGATAACATATCTTTATGATGGGAGACATAAAACGTCACACTTCATTTGTTTTGACGGCATGATTCAAGTGTTGATTGCAGTGTAATTTACACATACATTTTTATACACTGAACATTTGTCCTCTGACCATTGCAATTATTGTTTATACTTTTTTCAAAAGGGCAAATTAAACATCATCCCTTAAATATCACATGCCGTTTTATTATTTTCCTAAGTACCTTTTTGCCTGAAGGAAGATTTAACATCCATACAACATTGATAAACCAAATGTGGGCATAATTTTATGGCCTACTAATGCTATCAAAAATGGATATTCAAGGCTCTCTCAGCCAAGGATCTCAAAAACTCTTCTTAGGCTATTAAAGGAATAATTCACCCAAAAATAAAAATTTACTGAAAATTTACTCAACCTCAGGCCAACCAAGAATTAGATGAGTTTTGGAGACAACAGATTTGGAGACGTGGATCCAGTGGATCCTCTGCAGTGAATGGGTGCCGTCAGAAAGAGAGTTCAAACAGCTGATAAAAACATCACAATAATTCATAAGTAATCCACACAACCAGTCCATTAATTAGCATTCATTAAGCACTGTTTACAAGTAAAAACAGTACAAAACTGTTTCAAACAAATGAGTCAGTGAATTTTGTTTTAGAAGGACAACAGAGGATGGACTTTTTCACTGAAAGAAGCGTTATTATGGATTTTAGCCAAAAGCGATGGTTTAAAGTTAAAACACCTAAATGATTAGGTTGTTCTTACAAACATGCAGCTTTTCACTTCACAAGACATTAATTGGTAGACTGGAGTCCAATGTGAATTGCTCGTGAATTATCATGATGTTTTTATCAGCTGTTTGGACTATCATTCTGACGGCACCCATTCACTGCAGAGGATCCACTGGTGAGCAAATGATGTAATGCTAAATTTCTCCAAATCTGTTCTATTGAAAAAACAAACTCATCTACATCTTATATGGCCTCAGTGTGAGTACATTTTCAGCAAATTTGTAGCGTTTTTAGGTGAACCGTTCCTTTAAACACTATTCACTGGTAAAAGTACAGCTAGGCTAAAGACAGCTTAAGACAGCATCATTCCCTCTCTCTCATTCTGTTTGTCTATCTCCTAGCAGGCTGCCTGACTAGCTGTGGCTCTTGTAGTTTTATAATCCATATTGTATGAGGCTGGAGGATTACGGATGAGAGACAGCGCTGGAGTGGATCCACTGCACTCTCAGCTACACTTCTTATTTATTATCATTTATTTAAACCCTTCTTTATTTAAACTTTTCATTCGTGCAGACTTGCTTAACCACAGATCTTCAACTAAACTAGATGTCATTGCCTTAAAGTTTAAGATACAAAGAGCAGTGTCTCTTAATTTCATCCAAAACCTCACCCAAGAATTACAGACACACTTTTGTACTAGTAGATAAGTAGATGGAAAAGTGTAATCTTCTGCTTTCAGTAAGTGTGCCTGTATCACGCAACTGCAGGAAACAAAGTTCAAAGTTCAGTCGCTGATTAACATTTTATGTACAAGTTGGAGAAATGCAAAAAAAGACAACAGAAAAGATGATGTTATTTGAAACAAAAAATTAAAAGATTTTTTTAATGTTTTTGAAAGAGGTCTCCTATGATCATCAAAGCTGCTTTTATTTGATGTTGTGAAATATTATTATTTCACTTTAATTTTCTATTTTAATGAATTTTAAAATGTGATTTGTTCCTGTAACGGCAAAGCTGAATTTTCTGCACTTTACTCCAGTCTTCAGTGTCATTTTTATTATGTTATAAAAAGTACAACATTAATAAAATGCTTAATATTTTTGTGGAAACCATGATATATATATATTTTTTAGGATTCTCTGATGAATAGAAAGTTCAAAAGAACAGCATTTATTTGAAATAGAAATCTTTTGAATCGTTTGTTAATTTTGATTATTTTAATGTGTCCTTGCTGAATAAACGTTTTAATTTCTTACTTACTTACAGTGCTTAAACTTTTGAACATTAACTATAAAACTAATTAAACCAGTTATCAAACCGACGATAGATATCTTTAACCTTTAAAAGAAAAACAATATTAAATGTGAGTTCTTTTTATATTTTTTAAATCATACTGTACTGGAAAATATGTTGCCAACCATAGCTTTTTTATATAAGGTTCATTATAGAAATATTAACTCATGTGATTGCTGTTTTACTGTTTAACCTGTTTATCCCTGACAACTTGGTTTTTGCTTAAAGAAGAATCTGTAAATAACTCTTGTAAGAAAGTAATGGGTTCGTTCGAGCAGCTTGTGCAAAATTACACCATCTGTACCTGTTTGCTTTCTCACACAAATAGCCAAATAAAAGCAAAACGCAATCTGTGTTTGGGTAAAAGAAACTAACCTGCTGTACGTTAAACATGGCGCAGATTAAATGCACTTTTTTGGATGATGGGTTTGTTTTTCTATCAGACTCACATGATCAGTCACGCAACAGCTGGAAGCCCAAAGCAATGACCTTCACATTGAAAACCTAATTCTGTTAGAGGAGACACGGTGCACCCAGATTACTGATATTACATTCTATTGAAAGATCTCATTTCGTGATTGTTCTATATCCACAGTAAAGCAAAATATCAAGCCTGATGTCCATCACTGTTAGTGTCCGTCCAACAAGAGTGCAAAGAGAGAGTGTTGCATAAGATGCAGGGGAAGTGACAGACTTTATATGACAGGCTGTGTAAACAAATAGAGGTGGACTGCAGGGGTCACTTCACTTCTCCAAGCATTCAGACTGAACAACTTTGGCCACACTTTGGGCGTGACCTCATACTGTCTCTCAAACTGGACGACACATTTGGACACTGCATTAGGACAATCTTAGGACAACAACACGGGACGAGACTAAAGTGATCTTAAGAACTGTCGTGTGATCATTCTCAAGATGACAAATACTTCTTCCGCTTAATTTCCCTGTGATCAAGTGAAGCAGATGATGTCATGTTAATCCTATTAATCATGTTTTACAGTAAAAAATCTAGTGACAATGCCTCACTTGCCAGGTAATGACTTCTCAGGTGGTGTTTGTGTATGAAGGTACTTCCTCTACTGGTTTCACGCAGACTTCCAAGCCACCATAACATAATGTCTAATGATCTGGAACAAATTCATATGAGCTTTAGAAATAATTAGGCAAATTACTCGCTAGAAATAGAACTGTACGTTGAAAAAACAATAAACAATGGACATTTATGTATCAGTTTACTTCTTTCAGCTGCTCCAACATGCAGGACTGTGGAATATTATCGACAATGAAGGATGTACTGCCTTAAAAATCTGATGAGATAAAAGCATCTTAGTAAACAGATGTTACACAAATATTGAATTCAGACATGACTACATCCCTACAGCCAAATACTGCGTTTATCAGCACTGACTGTATATTTTACAGTTTCTAACTGTTTTTCATGTAAATTCAATACACAAACCAATTCAATCTGCAATCCATTTCTAATTATAAAAAATGTGTGATGATGCAAATGGGACCCATGATGATTTTAAAGTTCAAAATGGGCCTCTCTGGCAATTGTGTCCAACAATAAAATAAAAACAGAGCACAGTGTTACCTAGAAACACAGATAACACACAGTATAATAATGTGTTTTATGTGTTATTTTTTCACACATTCAAGCAGATAATTTTTTTATTCATACACTTACTTATATATATATATATATATATATATATATATATATATATATATATATATATATATATATATATTTATATATTTATTTTTATATATATTTATTTATATATATATATATATATATATATATATGTATATTTATATATATATATTTATATATATATGTATATTTATATATATATATATATATATATATATGTGTATATTTATATATATATATATATATATATATATATATATATATATATATGTATATGTATATTTATATATATATATATATATATATATATATATATATATATATATATTTTTTTTTTTTTTTTTGGTGTTATTTAAGATAAAAAATAAAATGATAAAATGTTCTACATTATGAGATGATTAATGCTTTTTACTTCTATATACAGTACTAGTTAGCAAATTCATTGAAGTCTACTCCAACATTTTCTTTTTCATTTTTACAGTGAATTTATTAAAGTTGCCCTCGGGTTACAGCTGAAATTGATCTGACAGCAGTACTTGCCCATGGGTGAACATGTATAAACCTTCATGTTGCACACGCGTCTCCTGATGCCTCACATCTGCGCTCTGTCATCACCAAATATCGCAATCCAACAGTTTTAATCTAATAAATGCGTTTGTTTATATATGTATACTTGTGTTTTCATCCTTATTTGATTTTAATCAATAAAAGGGGTGTTCATTCTCCCGATATGTCTTTATACGAGTATTATCTTGAATGAATTTCAATACAAATGATCGTTATAGCAAAGCCTCGAATAACGTGTCAGTGTTTCACCTTAATAATGATAATGAATGGATTTCATACACTGTGATAGAAGATCAAGCTCATGCTCAGACAGCATAAGGAAGAGGCGAGAACTTACCAGCGGTGTAGAGAGATATCCACAATATCCCTGACTGATGCAGATTTTTGACGGTACTGATAAATTAATGCACCGTTTTTACAGGAGACGGGAGTGTTTTGAAGGCACCTGTCCCAGTCCTAAGCTTTGACACCATCTCGGCTCCCGTTTGCGATCGTGATTTCAGAGGAATAATTGACAGGCAAAGAGGACGATACCATTAAATTATTCGTAGGGGAGACGGTACACCGCAGCGAGAATGAATACTGAATAAAATCATTGTTATTTCAAATAACCACGGCGTTAAGATGACAAAATGATGATTTTCTGATTATTGTTTATTATTTATCATATATGTTTTTTCTACAATCGGATTAGGTTGATTCAACAAGTCAGAGAGGTGGGCCCCCGTGTTAAATGAAGCACACTGTACTGCAATGTTTTTTGTTATTTATTATTAAACTTAAAATGTCAGTACCATTCCCTATAGTACACTCAAATTTGTCTCTTCATTAAAGTTTGTAACTACAGCTATGGCCAGTAAGGATTGCCTTTTGGACAGTAGAGTGAAATCACATATCTAACATATAAACGTATTGTTGTGGATCTAATCTATAAAAGTATTGTTGTGGTGGCATTGTTGTATTCAGTGCCAAACAGAGATGTAGGTTAAATCCATTTGTTTGTGAAATATCTGACCTACTTAATCAAAATATGCTATCAGTTTGGTACAAATGTACAAATATCATCAATGGAATTTAATTATCTAGAATATCAAGTTAATTTAAATATCAATATAACACATAAATTATTCATTTCGTACTGATTTATATAGGTATAAGGTTTTTTACTTAATAATAATATAACTAATAAAGCATCATTATTTAATGATAAATAAACTAATAAAGCCGTTTATATTTTGTACTAAGCTTACGTTTCAAAATAAAAGTTACCATATCCTAAACTTTAAATGTTCATAGCCGATATTAATATAAATAAGAAATGAGCACAATTAAAATAGTGTATTTTAGACTGTGTAGTTATAGTTATATCTAATAACATATTATATTATAATAGCCATGTTTGCTTAATTTGCATATGGACTTCAGCACAAGCAGGAAACTAATATAAACAACCCGCTTAAAATCTCCTTAAATAATACATAGTAGTTCAAAATACATATGCCACAAAAAAATAACATTTATACATTGATATGTTTATTATTATTATTATTATTATTAAATTTTATTTTTATTGTTTTGTTCAATATATTTGTAGAGTGTATGGGGGAATTGAGAAAGAAGGACTTTTATTCTGAAATAGAATGAATTGCCTGTTACAGTCGTCACCTT
>CM077226.1:27684605-27789605 GCA_039654775.1 Spinibarbus caldwelli | reverse complement strand
GAAGTTTTTTATTATGAAGGGAAAACAAAATCCAAACCCACATGGCCCTGTGTGAAAAAGTGCTTGCCCCCTAAATCTAATAACTGGTTGGGCCACCCTTAGCAGCAACAACTGCAATCAAGCGTTTGCGATAACTTGCAATGAGTCTGTTACAGCGCTGTGGAGGAATTTTGGCCCACTCATCTTTGCAGAATTGTTGTAATTCAGCCACATTGGAGGGTTTTCGAGCATGAACTGCCTTTTTAAGGTCATGCCACATCATCTCAGTAGGATTCAGGTCAGGACTTTGACTAGGCCACTCCAAAGTCTTCATTTTGTTTTTCTTCAGCCATTCAGAGGTGGACTTGCTGGTGTGTTTTGGATCATTGTCCTGCTGCAGAACCCAAGTTCGCTTCAGCTTGAGGTCACGAACAGATGGCCGGACATTGTCCTTCAGGATTTTTTGGTAGACAGCAGAATTCATGGTTCCATTTATCACAGCAAGTCTTCCAGGTCCTGAAGCAGCAAAACAGCCCCAGACCATCACACTACCACCACCATATTTTACTGTTGGTATGATGTTCTTTTTCTGAAATGCTGTGTTACTTTTACGCCAGATGTAATGGGACACACACCTTCCAAAAAGTTCAACTTTTGTCTCGTCAGTCCACAGAGTATTTTCCCAAAAGTCTTGGGGATCATCAAGATGTTTTCTGGCAAAACTGAAACGAGCCTTTATGTTCTTTTTGCTCAGCAGCGGTTTTCGTCTTGGAACTCTGCCATGCAGGCCATTTTTGCCCAGTCTCTTTCTTATGGTGGAGTCATGAACACTGACCTTAACTGAGGCAAGTGAGGCCTGCAGTTCTTTGGATGTTGTTCTGGGGTCTTTTGTGACCTCTTGGATGAGTCGTCGCTGCGCTCTTGGGGTAATTTTGGACGGCCGGCCACTCCTGGGAAGATCCACCACTGTTCCATGTTTTCGCCATTTGTGGATAATGGCTCTCACTGTGGTTCGCTGGAGTCCCAAAGCTTTAGAAATGGCTTTATAACCTTTTCCAGACTGATAGATCTCAATTACTTTCTTTCTCATTTGTTCCTGAATTTCTTTGAATCTCAACACAGGGCCATGTAGGTTTGGATTTTGTTTTCCCTTCATAAAAAAAAAAAAACTTCATTTAAAAACTGCATGTTGTGTTCACTTGTGTTATATTTGATTAATATTTAAATTTGTTTGATGATCTGAAACATTAAAGTGTGACAAACATGCAAAAAAATAAAAAATCAGGAAGGGGGCAAACAATTTTTCACACCACTGTATATGTATATGTATATGCATATATGTGTGTGTGTGTGTGTGTGTGTGTGTGTGTATACATATATCTAAATAACTATAAAAGTATTAATGTCTTTGAAAAGAAATTAAATGAATATATATATATATATATATATATATATATATATACACACACACACACACACGTTTTTCATTATTTTATTCATTTAATTTCTTTTCAAAGAAATTAATACTTTTATAGTTATTTAGAATTAAAAATGCATTAAATTGATTAAAAGTGGCAGTGAGGACATAATGTTAAAAATATTTCTATTTAAATAAATGTTGTTCTTTTAAACTTTATATTCATCAAAGAATCCTGAACAAAATGTATTATGATTTCCACAAAAATTTTAAGCAGCACAGTTTTCAGCATTGCTAATAAGTTTTTTTTTTTTTTTTTTTAGCATATTAGAATGATTTCTAAAAGATCATATAACACTGAAGACTGAAATGGAATTTCATCAGTCACAGGAATAAGTTACATTTTAAAATACAGTAAAATACAAAACAAAATATTTACTTTAAAAGGTAATAATATTTCAAAATTTTACTGTTTGTACTGTTTTTTGGTCAAGTCTTATGACCTCAAATGATCTTTTTCAGTGCAATATATAGTAAATTGTATAATGTTTTGCAGTTTCTTTTGTGAACTGGCAATTAAACAAATGCTTGAACTGGTGATATAATTGCTCTTTCTCTTACTCCCTCCACGTTACAGGCCTCATGTTTGTGTGGCTCCGCTCCATGTCTCCTCTGTGGCTGTTGTCCTTCTTCAAATAACTCCACCGTCACCCGGCTGGTCTTCTCTTTCTTCCTCCTCCTGGGGACACTGGTGTCTGTAATCATGATCTTGCCTGGCATGGAGACGCAGCTCCGCAAGGTGAGCTCACCATCAGTCTTCATCTGCTTCACTAGTGCTTTCAGTGCATTGTGTTAATTTTCTGTTTTTAATGTCTCTTCAGATTCCTGGCTTTTGTCAAGGAGGAACCACAATACCAGGAATCGAGAACCATGTTAACTGTGACGTGATTGTAGGCTACAAATCAGTGTACCGCATGTGCTTTGCTATGGCATGCTTCTTTTTCCTGTTTTCAGCAATCATGATTCGTGTAAAGAGCAGCAAAGACCCTCGTGCCGCTTTTCAGAACGGGTAACCCTGATTTATTATTTATGTACCATTATATTATTATGCTATTGTTATTGTATCATTTACTAAATGAATTGAAATTTGCTTGATTTTATCATTGACTATTTTGTCAGGTTCTGGTTCTTCAAGTTTCTGATACTTGTTGGCATCACCGTCGGAGCCTTTTTCATCCCAGATGGAACATTTCATGATGGTACATTTTAGGTTCCGTTGACGGCACATAATGGAACAATTTCCGTTTTCATATTCACATTGGGAAATACATAATAGCAATGACAACATGGCAATGATGTTAAGCTCTAAATGCAGCAATAGTCATGATAATGTTATTCTGGGAAGCCATTGTCATAATGCAGGGCTAAATTTCAAGGGATGCAGAAAACGCCTGGTCTCCTGCGGGGAAGAAGTCAATTACTTTTTAATGACTATTTTGAATGTTATGAGATGCATGGGAAAAGACCGTATTGAAAGTGGAATAGGATGTTATTATTTTTTCATAGCATATTACATTAGCAGTGAGAACGCGTTGTTACTGTCTTGCCAGAATTCTCATGGTGTGGAATTAAAGATGCAGAACATTGTGTTCAGAGATCATGGGTAACTTCCAAAACAAGATCTTGACATTAGTATGTTTCATTGTGAATTTAAGTATGAAAATACAGGCCCTTCAGAGATGCATGTTTTATTAAACGTAGTTATAAATGTAGTTTAAATTGTTCACCCAAAAACTAA
The DNA here is from genome assembly GCA_039654775.1 of Spinibarbus caldwelli. Lineage (NCBI taxonomy): Eukaryota > Metazoa > Chordata > Actinopteri > Cypriniformes > Cyprinidae > Spinibarbus > Spinibarbus caldwelli. The sequence continues at coordinate 27,786,411 of CM077226.1, read as the reverse complement.
AATTCTGTCATCATTTGTCCCCCTCATGTCTTTCCAAACCTGTATGACTTTTCTTTTTTTTCTGTGGAACACAAAAGAAGATATTTTGAAAAATATTCCATTGTTGTTTTTTTCTGTCTGTACAGTAAAAGTCAGTTGTCACCAGAAGTGTTTAGTTAACAACATTATTTTAAATATCTTTGTTTGTGATTCACTGAAAAAATAAATAAATAAATAAATGAGGTCATACAACTTTGGAATGACGTGAGGGGGTGTAAATGATAACCGAATTTTCATTTTTGGCTGAACTATCCCATTAAGATGTGTATTTTTTTTTTCTGTGTTCAGATTTTAATATGATTCCTGAACACAATAAATTTACATAAATTCAATGCACACAGACTGAAGTAGTTTAAGTCTTTGGTTCTTTTAATTGTGATGATTTTGACTCACATTTAACAAAAACCCACCAATTCACTATCTCAACAAATTAGAATAGTTCATAAGACCAATAAAAAAAACATTTTTAGTGAATTGTTGGCCTTCTGGAAAGTATGTTCATTTACTGTATATGTTCTCAATACTTGGTAGGGGCTCCTTTTGCTTTAATTACTGCCTCAATTCGGAGTGGCATGGAGGTGATCAGTTTGTGGCACTGCTGAGGTGGTATGGAAGCCCAGGTTTCTTTGACAGTGGCCTTCAGCTCATCTGCATTTTTTGGTCTCTTGTTTCTCATTTTCCTCTTGACAATACCTCATAGATTCTCTATGGGGTTCAGGTCTGGTGAGTTTGCTGGCCAGTCAAGCACACCAACACCATGGTCATTTAACCAACTTTTGGTGCTTTTGGCAGTGTGGGCAGGTGCCAAATCCTGCTGGAAAATGAAATCAGCATCTTTAAAAAGCTGGTCAGCAGAAGGAAGCATGAAGTGCTCCAAAATTTCTTGGTAAATTTCAAAGTGACTTTGGTTTTCAAAAAACACAATGAACCAACACCAGCAGATGACATTGCACCCCAAATCATCACAGACTGTGGAAACTTAACACTGGACTTCAAGCAACTTGGGCTATGAGCTTCTCCACCCTTCCTCCAGACTCTAAGACCTTGGTTTCCAAATGAAATACAAAACTTGCTCTCATCTGAAAAGAGGACTTTGGACCACTGGGCAACAGTCCAGTTCTTCTCCTTAGCCCAGGTAAGACGCCTCTGACGTTGTCTGTGGTTCAGGAGTGGCTTAACAAGAGGAATACGACAACTGTAGCCAAATTCCTTGACACATCTGTGTGTGGTGGCTCTTGATGCCTTGACCCCAGCCTCAGTCCATTCCTTGTGAAGTTCACCCAAATTCTTGAATCGATTTTGCTTGACAATCCTCATAAGGCTGCGGTTCTCTCGGTTGGTTGTGCATCTTTTTCTTCCACACTTTTTCCTTCCACTCAACTTTCTGTTAACATGCTTGGATACAGCACTCTGTGAACAGCCAGCTTCTTTGGCAATGAATGTTTGTGGCTTACCCTCCTTGTGAAGGGTGTCAATGATTGTCTTCTGGACAAGTGTAAGATCAGCAGTCTTCCCCATGATTGTGTAGCCTAGTGAACCAAACTGAGAGACCATTTTGAAGGCTCAGAAAACCTTTGCAGGTGTTTTGAGTTGATTAGCTGATTGGCATGTCACCATATTCTAATTTGTTGAGATAGTGAATTGGTGGGTTTTTGTTAAATGTGAGCAAAAATCATCACAATTAAAAGAACCAAAGACTTAAACTACTTCAGTCTGTGTGCATTGAATTTATGTAATACACGAGTTTCACAATTTGAGTTGAATTACTGAAATAAATGAACTTTTCCACATCATTCTAATTTATTGAGATGCACCTGTATTATACTGATATACAGCCCTTTGAAAGGCTTCAACACTCAATGTCTCTATTGGCAATTGATGGTTTACTAGAAATTAAAGACATGAAATGCCATTTAACATCTATTAAGTGTTTTTAATGACATTTTGATGAAAGAAAAAAATACAAAATAATAATCACACATGTAATACCATTTAAAGTTTTTTTTTTTTTAAATAACATATACTTTTATTCAGTACGTTGAATTGATCAATGGTTACAAAAGATTTCTATTTTAAATAAACGCTGTTCTTTTGAACTTTTTGTTAAAAAAAAAAAATCCTGAAATAAAGTATCACGGTTTCCCCAAAATGTTAAGCAGTACAACTATTTTCAACATTGATAATAAAAAATGTTTATTGAGCACCAAATCAGCATATTAGAATGATTTCTGAGGGATCGTGTGACACTGACGACTGGAGTATTGGCTGCTGAAAATTCAGCTTTGTCATCATAGGAATAATTTCATTTTAAAACATATTAAAATACAAACCAGTGGTTTTAAAAAGTAATATTTCACAGTATTACTATTTTTACTGTATTCCTAATCAAATAAATGCAGCCATGGTGAGCATAAGAGATTTCTTTCAAAAACATATAAATCTTACTTACCCCAAACATTTGAAGATCACTAATGATCATTTATTTAGATAGTAAAAAGGCTTGTTTTTGATTTTATGTTGTGGTTAAGCACATTTAACCAGTATGCAACTGAAGCATAACTTCTCTTCTTTTTTTAATCACAGTTTGGTTCTACTTTGGTATTGTGGGCTCTTTCATGTTCATCCTGATCCAACTCATCCTCCTGATCGACTTTGCCCACTCCTGGAATGAGGTGTGGGTGAGGAATGCTGAGGAAGGCAACAGCAAGTGTTGGTTCTCAGGTATGTAGAGAGAGCAGATACTCTGAAAGACACCCTGTTCATCACAATAGGTTTGCAGACAGGTGTGTCCAAATCTTTCTTTTCAGAGAATGAAACATAAGACTTTTCTATGCCCACAGGTCTGTTGTTCTTCACTGTCCTGCATTACGCCCTGGCCTTTGCTGCAGTCGTGCTGTTTTATCTCTACTACACCAAACCCGACAACTGCGTCGAACACAAGTTCTTCATCAGCTTCAACCTTATTCTCTGCGTCATCGTATCTGTGGTTTCCATTCTGCCAAAAGTGCAGGTAAAGCATGTTGCAGTGCTTTTCATTCCCGTCTCATCTCTGCACCCAATTTCAAAACATTGATAAAAGGCCAAGCAACTCCATATTAAGATATTAAGCTGCATTAAGACCTTGAACATAAAGCAGCAAACAAGAAATGATAAAACTGCTTTAACTAGCTGTTCCAAATATGCGATTGCCTCAGCACACACATCCTGACATGAATGCTGATTTATAATAATGTGCATAAGAAAACAGCCTCTCCATTGTACTGAAGGTCATCTACGGTTTACATTAGCCTCCAGCTTTTGTCTTTGTAAGGAAACTTCTTTGTTTCCTTCTTTGCATACAGAATATCAATGGTGGCCTGCCACAACAGACAAGCTTTCTTTACTGTGCCAGCCATTATGAAAATCTGCAGTTTATATTGGGTTGTTTCTCACAAGGGTAGACAAAGTCTGATTTGTGCTTTATTAAATATGTTTCTTTATGTGTTTGCAGGATGCCTCACCTCAGTCTGGTCTGCTTCAGTCCTCTATTATAACTCTGTACACTATGTACGTCACCTGGTCAGCCATGACCAACAATCCTAGTAAGTTACACATAAAAAAATCTCAGAAAATATTTACTGTCTGTCTTTGGTCTCGCTTTTCATTTTATGAGCTTTCATTTTGTTCCTACTCAGGTTGATGCAATATTTGGTGAGTTTTGTGGTGCCATACAAACCAGATGCTCAGCTTTTATAGTCTCCTGATGCTTGTTACTGAATAAAGCCAAATTACCTGCTAGAATCCAGATTATAAATGTAACCTACTATCCCCACATTCTGTTATGGTCTATTAAGTATACCTATTAGCAGCCTAGATAAGCTTTAAAAATGTGATTACCTGACCATTATAGGTGTGATCATAGTCTTTAGTAGTGAAGTATGTGATTAATTGGCATAGTAGTTGTAATATATTATATTCCGGATGTTCACTTTTAAATCTTCATTTGTCTGGCTCCACACATAGATCGTGAATGTAACCCTAGTTTGCTCAGCCTGGTGTCCAATATCAGCACAACTGAGGCCAAGCCTACAAGCTCCCCTGGGATGGTGCAGTGGTGGGATGCTCAAGGCATTGTGGGATTGGTTATCTTCCTCTTCTGCACCTTTTATGCCAGGTACATTAAGCAAAACAAACATTTTGAACATGACTTTTTCTTCTTTCATTGAGCTCTTGTTATTGTCAGTTTTTGCTTTTAAAATGTATAAAGACAATCTCAAGTACATTTCTACATCAGCTGCTGTAGTTAACTGGTGCTTTCTATGCGTTCAATTTGACATTCACAACCAGCTGCACAGAGGCATGGGTTGATTGATTGATTAGTGGTGTCAGATGTTGACACCTGTAGGCAGGGTCCAAAATTAATATCTGCCAAGCAGCAACTGTGATTTCAAATTGGCCTTGGCAAGTAAGAGTCACTAGTTAAAAGGTAACTTTAACATGGTCAGTGTCATTAAATATGTTGTTTTATTAGTTATAGATTAGTTATGCTTCTTAAATATTTTGCTTCCTAAAATGTTAAACATTTGTATTCAGTAAAAAAAAGATCAAAAGTTTTTGCAGGTTAAAATTTTATTACAAATCCGATTTTTATTCATTTTCATTCAGACTTTTGAATGGCACTAAAATATACACTATTTCAAAAGTTTGGGGTTGGTAAGATTTTAATTTTTTATATTGTTTAAAAAGAAGTCTAGAATGCCCAAAAAAGCTGCATCGATTTGATCAAAATCACAATAAAAGCAGTATTATTGTGAGATATTGTAACAATGTAAAATAACCTTTTTCTTTTTATATATATTTTATTTTATATATATATATATATATATATTTTTTTTTTTTTTTTTTAAATGTTATTTATTTCTTTGATGTGAAGCTGAATTTCAGCAGCCATTACTCCAGTCTTCAGTGTCACATGATCCTTCAGAAATTATTCTAATATTTGATGCTTAAGACATGTTTATTACTGTTCATATTGAAAAAAGTTGTGCTGCTTAATATTTTTTGGAAAACAATCATGAACTTTTTTTGAGGTTCTTTGATGAATATAAAGTTTAATAGAACAGCATTTACTGTACTTGAAATATTTTTTCTTTACTGTCAGTTTTGATCAGTTTAATGTGTCTTTCCTAAATAAATGTATTAACCTTTGACATCCAAATTTCCTCAATTAATTTGCCACCCATTGGCAAGTGTGAGAAAATTCTACATTTTGCCATGTCAGAAAAAACAGCCTCTCTCTCTTTAAACTCTACCCCCAATCTAGCTCAGCATGAAATAAATATGAATCTGAGAGAAGTAAACATCATTCTCATGCTAGTGTCCATGTGATGTCTTTTCTCTTTTCAGCATCCGTTCATCCAGTAATGCTCAGGTGAACAGGCTGATGCAGACAGAGGAAGGGAAGGGCACTATGGGAGGGGAGGAGGTGGGCAAAGACGGACTGCGGCGTGTCGTGGATAATGAAGAGGACGGCGTCACATACAACTATTCCTTTTTCCACTTCCACCTCTTACTGGCCTCTCTCTACATTATGATGACACTCACTAACTGGTACAAGTAAGTGCTCATTCTTCCACTTCTTGATTTTGGATTGAACCAAAAAGTTCACTTTTTTTGAAAGGAAGTTTTAAATTTTAAAATACTTTCAACTATATATTTTACTATAGTTTAAAGGAATAGTTCACCGAATAATGAAAATAAGCATCATTTATGCACCATAATATTGTTCCAAACCTGTATGGCATTCTTTAAATTTGATTCTTTTGAATTTTCAAGGATGTACTGGTCATTCTTTCATGCAGAACTGCACCATAGACTAGCTGAGGCCTAAATATTGTTATTTTTTTCTGCCTTTTCCTCATCTATCTTCAGACCTGATATAACCACTCAGGCCATGCAGAGCACTATGCCTGCAGTGTGGGTGAAGATCAGCTCCAGCTGGCTGGGTCTGGGGCTCTACCTGTGGACGCTTGTGGCTCCTGTCATTCTCCCCAGTCGAGACTTCAACTGAGCCTGAGTGGGTGAGACTCTCTCACCTATTCAAGCTGGCCATGGTTGTGCTATGTTAGAAATATTACAATCTCCAAAAAACATTAAATAGCCAAGACTGAAAGCGATTCAAATCTGAAACAGATGATTGGTGACTAGTCTCATAGGCCTGGTAGGTACTTACACATATATAAAAAAATGCATGGACAACAACAAAAATATAGGATGCCGTGACAAGTATTTAAAAAATGACACTTAAGTCTGTTTCAGCTGTTCAGTAAATTGACACATGACGTGAGGATTACTGCTGTGCAGAAAGTCGCCATTCACCATTAGTACACCTGAAGCACACATATTTTTTTAGAGTAATATGGCTGCACAAAAATGTCAGTTTGACGTAATGCTTGAGTGAACACGAAATTCCTTTTTGCTTTGATTCCTCCGTCCTTTTATCTCATACTCACGTCCTTAAGATCTTAAGATTAAAGGAGCTAAAATGCAAGTAAAGGCAAGGTGGATGGACAATTAAGGAAATGAGAAGCACCCTTTTTGCTTAATGAATGATTCACTGCTGTCTCATTTCTTACACTACCGTTCAAATGTTTGGGATTTGTAAGATTTTTAAAATGAAAGTAATCTCTTATGCTTACCAAAGCTGCATTTATTTGGTCAAAAATACAGTAAAACCGTAATATTGTGTAAAATGATTACAATTTAAAATAAATGTTCTCTGTTTTATTATATATTAAAATATCCTTTATTTAGTGACAACAAAGCTGAATTTTCAGAATCCTTTACTCCAGTTTTCAGTGTCACATGATCCTTCAGAAATCATTCTAATATGCTTATTTTGATCTCAAGAAACATTTATTATTATTAGCAATAGTGAAAACAGTTGTGTTGCTCAATATTTTGGAAAAAAAACATTTATTAAGAATTTATTTGAAATAGATTATTTGTGAAAGTCTTTTCTGCCATTTTGATCAATTTAATGCATCCCCTGCTTAATGAAAGTGTTATTTTATGTTAAAAAAAAATCTTACTGACCCCAAACGTTTGAACAGTAGTGCACTTCTAGCAAAAGAGTCGCTGTGTCTCCACACATGGAGAAATGAATGAAATGAGTTATATAAACTAGTCGCTTCTACCGTGTTGTCGATATCCTGAATAATTCACATCTCATGGTCCTTAAGGGTTATTTCGCTGTCATTTCAAACTCAGTATGGCTGTTAAGTATGTTTTATAAAGTCAATATTGCTAGTTTATCTTGTTTTTAACACTACTCGTCGGTTTAACAGGTGCAAGCTACTCAAACCTAAGGCCACACATTTCCAGTGCAACAAATAAACACAATAGCTATCCTACAGACCATCAATGTAGTGGTCCTAGCCACGAATTCAAATATGCATGATACTGCTGCTAGAAACCTACTCTACCTGAAGAAGAAACCTTTTTTTACAGTGATAGCATTTCAACTTCAGGGTTCAATGCATTGTACGATAGAAACTCTATAATATACAATTTCACTCTGATTTAGCACTTTTTTCTCAAGCAATGGGGAGAGAGGGTCGTGGGCAGCTCATGTGCGCTGAGGGGCTTAAACAGGGGGCTGTTTTCACTCCATGTCCTCTGTAGAGCCCCTGGAACTTGTGCATCCAGCAGATAAGCCCAATCCGACACACCCTTCCCCCGTACAGCTCACTACACCACACTCTGACCGGGGTCTACCGCACTGCCATGAACAACAGACTGTGCTGTAATATTAATCGCTGATCCAAATTAATATATTATGGTGCTGTCATTCCATCAGAGGCACATGTTAGCATATCTAGCTTGTTGTTTGACAGAATAGTTTGCTGTGGCAATAGATAATTTAGTGTGAAATAATGCGTTTAGATAGCACTTACATATAAATTAACAGTTCAGGGCTGGTTAATATGTTAAAGTTGATATATTTAATCAGTAAATGTTTCTGAAAACTGAATGTTAATCCTTCCGCCTGTGACACTTTGTATACTTTTAGTGTTTTTTTTTTTTTTATTGCTTTTTTGTTATTAATTTGTAAGCACATGCTGGAGTAAAATTACATAAGAAAATGTTCTAAAAGTGACCATACATTTAGTTTACATTTGTGTAAAATTGCTAAAAAGCTGTGTTATGAAAGCAAAATATGAAGTTGGCGAATTTCATAACTCTAAGTATTGTAGGTGTGTCTGCCTCAAGTCATTCGGTATTGCCTGTGCTATGGTAGTGGCATTGGAAGAAACTGATTGTGAAGTATGTACTGTATATATATATATATATATATATATATATATAAGTATATTTGAACTTTTCCCAAAGTAGTTTGACATAAGCATGACAGTTCATCTGTAGTCTATTATTAGGAGCAACAAGCAAGATTAGTAATTCTTCATGTGCCTTTCTACGATAACTTCTTATCAAAAGCGACCAGGTTTATTTCAGACCTATGAAAAAGTGCCTTTGCTGTTTTATAACATTTCATTTTTCATACCATGGACAATATTGCTCTTTTGCCTGTTTCTGTAGTAGTAGTTTTTCAGTGATCTGGTGCTGTTCAATCTTGTGCTAATGCTGTATATATTTCAATAAACTCATGTAAACTGTTGGTTAGTTGGTAAGTCTTTACAAATTAACTGTATTGATCTGACTGGCAATCAAAATTAAAAGTTGTGCACTTTATCATTGGATGTAGAATTTACAACAGAGTTTAAGTTTTCTTAGGGCTAAACAATAATAACAATATTTCTGCAGGCCTCACCAAAGAAGATTTAATTTAAAATAATAATAATAATAATAATAATAATAAATATATAAGACATTTATATTTGAATATTTTTGTTATTTTATTTTTATTTTGTTTTAAATAATGTTGAGCTGATACAACAGAATGAGAAGGTTGTATTTTTATTTGCTGTCTGCCCACCAGGTGGAACTGATGTTCTGTTGATTTTATCTTCCTTGTCATGGATGATATTCATTGCTCAATGCTGATGGACATCACTGGCCAAACAATGTAGCCTTTAATTACTTGATACTACTCCAGTTATGCAATTTCACATCAGCACTTTTTCATAGATAAAAAAATTCACATCAGTGATATTGTTTTTACCTCCACCAATGTGTCATTTAAGCGCTGTTGTTCCTCTTTCTCCATCTATGTTTATGCTTTTTTTTGTTTACCCAATTTAGTCTCAGTGCCCCAAACTGGCCTCACTGTCCATAAAACCCTCTTCCAGTTACAAGCAATTATCACGCTCACAATTGTGTAGCCTTTGGAAGCATTTGCAGAAAAAAACATTACTTTACTATAGCCAGAAAAAACTAAGAAAAGCAGTCCTAGAGAGTAGCGATTCCAAAAAGGAGCGTGTTTCGTGAATTCCTCTCAGTGCTGGAGATGTTTTGAGTGGCTTGCGGATAAGGAAGGTATTGAACCTTAAGTGCTTTTGGGCCCTGCAAATCAGGTCCCTTTTCTCAAATGTGTGGTTTATCAGTTGGCAGCTTGACTAAACATAGATAATGCTTGCTTATCCAAGAATGTTTTGCTAATAGTGTTGATGTGTTTCTGCACACTTGTGTAACACTAACGCAGCAGAAGGATGGCTGAGGTCTGTATATGTAGGTCAGGGTTCCATGACTCTCTTGTGATTTTCCTTTATAACCAGGTGGGTGTGTTACAGACCCATGAGATGACATCAAGAGCTCAGCGGTGCTTTATTTACCCTCTGTAGGCAGGCTATGGAGTATTTCATGTGGTTTTATGAGAGCATTGAAGTGTAAATATTGAATGGCATACTATGCAACATTTATGAAAGTTGCCAGTTGATATTAAATGCAATTTCTTGGATTGGCCTTGCTCTTAACCCAGTGTTCAGAACATCAGCTAATGGTCTGTAAGATTTTCTTGCATCAACCGTTCTTACAACCTCAAACATAAAAGAGAGGAAAAGAAGTGCACACTATATGGCTATAACCTGAAATTGGAGTCAAATTGACTCTATTTACTTTCTTAATACATGTCTTATTTTGTATGATTTATCATTCATGAAGATAAAACTGCATGTCTGCAATATTTCAATATTTCATAATAAAAACAACAATACTGAAATTACTTTACTTTTCTGCTAGGAAAGTTAGGGCAGGGAAAATAATGTTGAAGAGAGAAAAAAAAATCTATTTAGACAGTTTTAGGCCCATAGGTTTTTAACCAGGGGGTCTGCAGAGAATATACAGTAGGCTATGTTTATAAAACGCATTCCATTTTTTTCAAAAGAATTATTATGTTTATAGCTATTTGGATGAGTTGACTGTGAACTTGCATTTGGGTCTCAAATCTGATATGAAACACCTTTCATAATCAAATGGGCTCCATCAAGTCTCACCCTATTATTATTATTATTATTATTATTATTATTATTATTATTATTATTATTACTATTTTTATTACTAAACATTTAGGGTTAGACGGTATGGTTATTTATTTATTTGTACTTTTTTTTTTTTTAAGGAAATTAATATTTTTATTCAGCAGCATTGTTACAAGACGAAATCTATTTTAAATAAATGCTGTTTTTTGAGACTTTCTATACATTAAAGATCCTGAAAAAATGTATCATGGTTTCTACAAAAATACTAAGCAGCACAACAGTTGACAACATTGATGATAATAGAAATCAGAAATTATTCTTGAGCACCAAATCAGCATGTTCAAAGATTTGTGAAGGATCATGTGACACTGAAGACTTGAGTAAAGATGCTGAAAATTCAACTTTGCCATCACAGGGATAAAATACATTTTAAAAGATATTAAAATAGAAAACAGTTACTTGAAATGTAATAATGTATTCAGTTTTTTCCTGTCAAATGCTGAGCATAAGAAACTTCTTTCAAAATCTTACTGACCCCCAACTTTTAAGCAGTCACGTTACTGAAGTTAAATGGTTTACGAGTTTCACTTTGACTTAAAATGAACTAAAGAGAGTTAGAGGATTGAAATGGCCATAGCTATATTTTACCGAACAGCCAATGAGGAGAGACGATAATGACTCTGATGCTAAGTAATAAAGACAGAGAGCTAATGTGTGTTTGCAGAGATAAAGCTTCCCAATTAGTGAAGAGATATTGACTGAATGCACTGTAGGACGTTACTCTTGATCCACAGAGCTGCTGTGTCACAGAACTCTCTCTCAGCTCGGCTACCAGAATGTACAGTTGATTTTGGCTGCTGTATTGGAGTATAACATTTCACATTGTCTTTGTACTCATTTTTAATTAGGTCTGTCTCGTAGCTGATGCCAGAAACCTTTGGTTTCTTCTTGTTAGAGTTCAGCATCTTGGGACTCTGCCTAGTATGGAACAGAGGTTCTAAGAACTATGAACTTGGTGCCAACTCAAAACCGCTTGAAAACACAGTCTGAGGATAATAAATGTGTCAGGGAGAGTGCGTTTTTCTCTTTCTGCTTTTAAAATGGGGCTTTGCAGCTGTCCAGTGCAGGAACTGTGTGTCTTTCTCCATGCCAGATTAAAACAAACATGATATTAGATGAAATCAGAGTAAGCTTGAAGCATTCTTTTATGGTTTTATGATTTTACTATGAGAATGACAACTATTTTCATCACTTTAATAATGCCCCAAAATGAAATTGTGCAGGAAAAATTGCTTTGCTGGTCTTAACTGGTTTTTGATAGTCTCCCAGTCCAGCCAGCCTGGTGTTTAGCTGGGTGGCCAGCTGGTCTCACGGCTTGAACCCTCTAAACCAGAAAAGAGATCAACATGTAATTGTTTTATTTCATTTATTTATTTTGTTTATTTTTTGTATTTTACAATACTATACCATCGACCCCCAAAAGTTTGGGGTCAGCAAGATATTTTTAAAAGAAAGTATTATTTTTATTCAGCAAGGATGCTTTAAAAATATCAAAAGTGACAGTAAAGTCTTATATTGTTACAAAAATATATAATTTAAAAAAAAAATGCTGTTCTTTTGAACTCTCTATTCACAGATATCAAAAACCGATATTAAAATAATAAAAAGGCATGTTTCTTTAGCACCAATTCAGCATATTTGAATGTTTGACACTAAAGTAATAGCTGCTGAAAATTCAACTTTACCAGAATAAATTACATTTTAAAATGTATTTAAATAGAAAACAGTTGTTTTAAATTGTAATAATATTTCACAACATTATTGTTTTTATTCTATTTTTGATCAAAAATGCAGCCTTCATAATAGATAATAGTGAGCATCATAGATTTCTTTCAGAAACAAAAACCATACCAACCCCAAACTGTTGAACAATGATGTATGTCTTTCCTGTTTTCTCCATTAACATTTTAGAAACACCAACCTAATATGGTTAGCTGGTATTTCTGGCTGGCCAGCAGGTTTATTTGAGGAGTTTTGGGTGCTTTTTAGCTTAGGAGACCAGTGAAAACCAGCTAAGACAAGCAAACCATGCTGTTTATTCATCAGAGACATTGCTGAGCTTTAAGTCTGTGTAATGCAGTGTTCTTCCTTGAATTCTGAAGTATTGTGTTCTCACTGTATCATTTCCCAGCCCACTCTTCATCTAAAGGCTTGCGTTGTTCTCTCAGAGCTGCACTCACAATATCTCATTGCTATATGAGAAACAAACTTTGGAAGAAGCATAAAAGAAAAATAACTCCCCTCATCAATTCATATAAACGACTTACTCCTGTCTGGAAACTCTCCCTCTCTGGCAGACTTGCCTAACAATGAACAAGAGAGAGAGACACATCAACAAAATGATCTCACTCCCTGAGCACCAGCACACACACACTGACTCAGCAGTGCTGCAGGATGTTCTGTCTCCGCTTTGACCCTCTCTGCTCCTGAGTTCCCAGAGCCAGACTGGTAAGTGTATCTCCAGGGATCCCTTTAACCCAGTGTGAAATCACAATGCTGATACTCGGCCCGCTGTCAGTGGGATGTGACGTGCAGTTGTGCATCATAACAACATCTGCATCAGTCATTGTCTGCATCACTGAATATTTTAAGTTTTCACAAACCAAACTTATGCAGAGTACGATAGTATTTTATTCTGTTTGATCATCTGAACAACCAAAAGAACTCTGTCTGTCTGTCTGTCTGTCTGTCTGTCTATCTGTCTGTCTATATCTGTCTGTCTGTCTATATCTGTCTGTCTGTCTGTCTATATCTATCAGTCTGCATGTATCTGTGTCTGTCTGTCTGTATGTATATATGTTTGTATCTGTCTTTCTGTCTGTCTATCTCTCTGTCTCGATCGTCTGTCCATACTTACTGTAAACGTATTACCCAGCCAATAAACTGTGATTGTTCACTTTATATATCAGTCAGATGTCCCTTTCCTGTCTAAGCGGATAGTTCACTCCAGGATAAGCTGCAGTAAGACCCAATGATTGGCTTTGGGAGACTACCACGTTCCTAACAGACTCCAGGACTTAGACCACAAGCAGAAAGAAGTTTCAAAAACAATCATTTTATTTCCTGGGAATCTTCTGTTTTTATGTGACCATTTCAGAGTCTACAAAACTAGACGTAACTGGTTTTTAGAACAAAATCAACAAATTTTTGAGAGGAGAAAAAATCATTTTGAGAGCAACTGTACTCGATTTGCAGGCGCTGCTCTTATAGTGAAATGACTGAAAGCGGCTGTCAGAGGTGTAATTGCATTCTAAGTGTAAAACCCAAGCACATTGGATTACACGGCAGTATGTAGCAAAGCTAATTGAGTTTTGGTCCTGCTGGCGCATGTGTGCTGGAAACATTTACCCAACATTACCACCCATTAGACTCCACACAGCCCAGAGTCTGGCAGGAGAGTGGCAGAGGATTGTGATGCCTTCCTGCAAGGGTGGATTTAGCTGCTCTGAATCCCAAGAGCAACCGCCTCTAGCTTTTGCTGCACTATGCAAAACTACTACATTAATTATCCACGTGCATGTGACAAGAGGAACTTCTGAGGGAATATAAAGGTCATAAATGAAAACACAAGATAATCCTTGTAGTTCCTCACTGTCAGGCTCATGTGTGTTTATTCAAAATTTTAACGATACTGTATGGGCTATATCTCCATATATGATGTTTTACCATGTTTAAATCCATTCTGCAGATCCCCCTCCATAATCAGATTTCTTCTCAGCCTGTTCATCAAATGATGTTGTCAGCCATTATATATGTAATACATTTGGGACAATATAAACTCCATGTAATGGGGGAAGGCTCAGATATATGTGGTACTTCAAGTAATGGACAATGAAAAATCTGATACTACAAGGGTGATGGTGTACATTACCAACAAAGTGAGATATATTACAACCTATTGATTTTACTCTGAGCTATTATGTTGCATGTGTATCAAAATCAAATATTTACACACATGATATGTGGGGTCACTATATAATATCTCATGTCCTTTACAGAAAGCACACTGGAAGTACTACGGTGTTATCAGTCTTGCCATAGTTAACTAAAACTAAAATGAAACTGAAACAATGAAAATTGTTGATTTGTTAATCATTGTTGAAAATTGTTAATTTAAATAAAATTTAAATTAAATTAAATATAAATATAAGATGAAAAACTTCAACCTAAAAAACGGTTTTATATATATATATATATATATATATATATATATATATATATATATATATATATATATATATATATAAATTAAATAAAAGAAATGCCGTCATGGTAACTACACTGAAAAAAATGACTCATTGGATTTACTCAATTTTTTTAAGGTAAGTGGTTGCAATCAATTTATTTTAGCTACATTTAAATAAACAAATTTAGTTGAAAGTTAGTCAACTAAATTTGTTTATTTAAATGTAGCTAAAATAAATTGATTGCAACCACTTACCTTAAAAAAAAATGAGTAAATCCAATGAGTCATTTTTTTCAGTGTAACTCAAATAAAATAGATTCAAGTTGAAGTACTAAAATTTCTACAACTAAAACGTAAGTTGTAGAAAACGTAAAATGTAAGTTGTACGTAAAACGTAAAAAGTAATTAAAATGACAAAAAAGGACCTAACAAACTTACAAAACTTAAACTGAAATTATAGCTGATCAAATATACAAATTAATACTATAAAAATATGTAGTCCAAGAGTCTGAGACAATTATATTATACATACCGATTTATTTAAACCTGGACATAAACAGAAAGATGGGGACTTTGAAATTAACCTTATTATTTTTTCTAGGTCAACCAAATATAATATAATATAATATAATATAATATAATATAATTTAACAGTCTTAGACTCTTTGATCCTACTGTCTACATTGGTACTGAATAATTTCTGAGTATATAACACTATTGCCATTGTACGTGCATGCCTCCTAAAAAATTAAAACTATAGTAATACCAAAATACTTTTCTGTAAGCAATGGCTTGATTATTTAATGCATTGCTTTTAATGTTAAGCTGCTGATAGTATCCTCTTCCTAGTGTTTTCTTTCACTCCTGCATTATCTTTGACTCTCTTTGTGTTCCTGCAGCAGCCAGCATTGTTTCTCTCTGTCTCACTCTCCACGTCTCTGTCTCTCGCTCACTCTCTCGCTCTCTTTGGCAGGCTGCTGTGTGCCGTGCACAGGCGCAGGCCGACTCTGTGGGGAGGCTGATCTAGTTATATAACAGTCAGTGCAGCCGTTGTCTGCTGGAAGACGAGCATGCAGGCATCCCTGTTACATAAGCCTGTTAGGATCACATATTGTCACACTGTGGAGCATTCACAACGCAGTGTCCTTGCTACTGTGCTTCCCTCTCTCTCTCGCACTTGGGAGAGAAAACCCGACAAAAGGGTGGTCCAATGCAGTTCAAAGAGCGCGAACTGTGCAATCACGCTTCAGCCAATCAAAGCAGACCTCTCTGCGTGGCCTAAACCCCCCACCCACACGGCCGTCACGCACCTCACAGCCACACGCCCAGTCAGGTGTCCTGTTTGACTCGGGCGAGGACGGCGGCTGTCATGACGATGGAGCCAGCAGCCCTCTCGTTCTCCATGGGGAGTCTAAACGACAGTGGCATCCAGTGACAGGATCAGGCAGCTGCGGGCTATGACTCATCACCTGAATGCCAGGTGAACTTTACCAGACACCCAAGAGTCTCCAGGAGTCCGTCTAAGCCTTCTAAATACACAGCGCTGACCCCACTGAGTTGGTGAGAGTCTCACCTTATCTCTTCGCTAATTTTAGAGCCAACAACAGCAAGACATTCAGTCCGAAATTATTGTGGCATTACGGTGGGAAAACTAACATTAACGCGCTGGTTTTGTCACGCAATGTCACTCTAATTCACCCCATGGTGACCTTCTTACGCATTCAAGTTTTGATTGTTTTCGTTCAGTTCCTCAAGCAACACTTTTGTGCTTCCTTAAAAGTAATTTGACTCTTTTGAAATAAATATAAAAAAGAATAATAACAAGTTAGAGGCTCAGCAGGGGTAGAGTTGAACTAAAACTAAAATGAAACTAAAACTATCAAAAAAACAGTTTTTGTTAAAAAATAAAATATAAAAACTTAAACTTAAAAACCTATTAAAAAAAGGTAACTTGGCGTACTAAAATGACAAACTAAAACATAATATAATATAATATAATATAATATAAATTAAGATAAATTTATAGTAAATGAAAAAAAAAAACAAATAAAAATAAGCACATTACAAACAAAGTAAAACTCAAATTGAAAACTTAAAATATTAATAAATACTATAATGTTAGAAAAATCATCTTAAAATAACACTGGGTGATATCAGATGTTATTTGATGGTATTTGGTATACAGTGAAGTCCAAAAGTCTGAGACCACATTAAAAGTCTGCTATTCAAAATCTTTGGGGATTATGAAAATTATTATTATTCTTAGGTGTTCAAGTTTTTCTAGTTTTTGCTTAGTTCCTCAAGCACAACTATTGTGCTTCCTTAAAAGTAATTTGACTCTTGTGAAATAAATATAAAAAAGCATAATAACAGGTTGGAGGCCCAGCAGGCGTAGAGTTTGGAAAGCTATATTTATGCCCAGTAATTAAACTGTCCTTGGGGTATCGACCCAGCACTGTATTTGCATCCGTTAAACAAAGCATTCCTTTGTCAACTGCTTGTCATATGGTAGTCAGGGTGACTGTTTTTAGATTCATAGAGTGTTGTGAATACTATAGCATATTCGGAGACAAACAACATAACAGATACCCAAGCTTCATTTGTGTATCGCTGAACTCAACTTAACACAGTCTGGGAATTTTTGAAGGCTGTGTTAAAAGGTGGGTCAATGAGGAAGTAATCTGTTTGGAAATATAAATCTAACAGGGAAAAAAGACAAATTATTCCCAACAGGTATGGTGCGGCTTTGAGCTTTTTAGCTCTTCTTTCTTGGGAATTGGTATACAAAGGGCTTTTGGAAAGTTTGGGGAAAACATGGAGTGATAATTTACTCAGGTTTGTTTATAATACTTGGGAATAACCACACTTTCTTGGGAGTTTAGTAATGTTCTGGTTTACTTTTCCTCCATGCCCATGGGAAAGGGTTAAATGAATTAAAGTCCACGCTGATGGTTAACCCCACTAATAGTCCCTATGTGGGCCATGCTACCATTAGTGCAACTGAGAAGCTTCAGTCCTACTAAAGAGTACAACTGAGTCAGGGAATTGTGCTGACATATGCAACCCAGTATGCATCCCCCAGACAGGCCAGTTCATGAAACACTTGCTCTGGATGTGTTAAGGCATTCTCACCCTAATATTCCATAAAATATGTGACTTTGGTTATGATTACAGTTAACAAAATCAGTTTAGCTGATATTCCACAAGCAATTAGAAGTAATATCAATTATATGAAATTACTAGTAATACATTGTGACACATGGGTCCACAAAACCAGTCATAAGGGACATTTTTTTAAAATTGAGATTTATACATCATCTTGAAAGCTGAATAAATAAGCTTTCCATTGATGTATGGTTTGTTAGGATAGGACAATATTTGGCCAAGATGCAACTATTTGAAAATCTGGAATCTAAGGCGGCAAAAAAACCTAAATATTGAGAAAATCGCCTTTAAAGATGTCCAAATTAAGTTCTTAGCAATGCATATTACTAATCAAAAAGTAAGCTTTGATATATTTAAAGTAGGGAATTTACAAAATATCTTCATGGAACATGATCTTTACTTATATTATATTCTAATGTTTTGGCATAAAAGAAAAATCGATAATTTTTACTCATGTATTGTTTGCTATTGCTACAAATATGCCCGTGCTACTTATGACTGGGTTTGTGGTCCGTGTGTGTTTAATAGCATAAATAAAATTAATAAAAGACCTAGAGTATTGATTGTGAATATTATCTACACAAATCATATTTGCTCATCCTCATATTGTTACAAACCAATATAATAAAGATATCATTATACATGATTGCATTTATATATATATATATATATATATATATATATATATATATATATATATATATATATATATATATATAATACTGCATAAAGAAAATAGAAAATCACAGGTTTAGAACAACATGCGGGTGAGTAAATGAAGACAGAATTTTCGTTTTGGGTAAACTGTCCATTTAAAATAGTAATTTATACAAAAATATATGAGAAAGCAGACAAACCAGGAATATTGATTGTTAATATCAACACAAAACAACTTTTGCAGGGTCCTCTTGAAATGAAGAATACCGGGACAAGGAATTTTTGGAATGTTCCATGACGTCACCTCGCAGTGGCTGACAGCGAGGAGGGAGCTAAAAAATTAAGGTACTTTCTTCGGCCAATGAGCGTCGCGGAAGTATACTACCTCATGATTATTAATCACTCCTGGAACAGCGAGAGCATGGGAGGGGGCGGGGCCCCCGGGGCGTCGCGTGCAGGGTGGTGCGGTGTGAACTGTTTGCGTTGCGCGACACTGTGGCTGTTGTTGTTGCGCTGATCAGCTGAACGCATGATTGCGCTTCCAGTTTGACAAGCAGGAGGGAAGCCCTGTTGGCTCGCGAGCGTCCAAATAACGCCGAGAGAGGCGTCAGCCGCGATTCCGTTTGACAAGCGATGGGATGCGGAGAGTAAATGGCCACAGCAACGCCAACAGCTGTGTCAGGTATGGTCTAGCGTGGAAATGTTTTGTGTTTTACATATACGTCTTAGTCGAGATTGATTAGTAAGCATATTTAGTAAGTATTTTTCTTTGATGTCTTGATTCGGCAGGAATAACATTTTATGAAGTATGTTAGTAAAACTTAGACGTGGCGTTTTGCAGGAATTACTCTTTTAAGTGAAATTCGTGGAAGCTGTTACACTTTTCATATGTTAAATATGAAGATTGACTTCCTGTAAACAATGCGGCACAATATGAGTCAAATCAGCTGTCTGGACTGTTCAAACAAGTTGAGAAATGTAGCGCAAGCACACATTTTCAGCCCATGGTTTTGTCCCGACGGTCAGCCAAGAATAACGTTTTGCTACATTAGAGTAACATGGCAAACCACACACCGCAGGAATCTGACGCTCTTTCCTAATTCTTGGAAGTGACAGAACATAGACGGAGTCCCCTGTGTGTGGGGTATACAGGGAGCACTGGACGTTTGCTCATAGAGAAAAGCTGCTTAAAGGGGTGGATCACTCAAAAACTGTATATTCTGTAATTATTCACCCTCATGTTGTTCTAAACTCGAATGACTTTCTTCCGTGGAACACAAAGCGAGATGAGCCCAGGCAGGATGTTAGGGACTGACAGCCTCAGTCACCATCCACTTCCATTGCATCTTTTTTTCCTTGCAATGAAAGTGAGGCTGTCATTGTTCCTAACATCTCATGAATTAAATTCATACAGGATTGGAACAACATGAGGCTCTGTAAAATTTAGGAGAACTATTATTTTAAAAGCTCATTTCCATTTTCCTGATCGTTTTCTGTGAGGAACACTTCAAAATTGGCAGGAAATTAAATCAAAACTCACCCTTGTGTTTTCTAAATGCCTATAGATATTATTGGGAACTATTACTACGTGAACTATCTGTGTATAGGTTTCATTTTTTTAGAAATGTTTTGACCTCGTAATGTTTAATGAAAATGTCATGATTGGACATTCCATAGAGTGTCTCAAAATCTTATGAATAGAACCAAGTTCCTGCCCTACATTTTTCTTTTTTCGATAATCCATTTAATTTAGCCTATGTCACAATAAGGAAGAAAAGTGTCGCCACTTCTGTTTCATTGTGACTTTAACGCCAGCATTGTGCATTGTAATGGTATAATCTGGAAGGTTTGCTGTGTCATAGTTATTATGATCATATTTCATATTGTGATTATATAATCATGGTTATCAGTTGTCAACCAGATGATTCATATCCTCACATGAAAGACATGTTTTAGTTCTGAACCATTCAAGTTCATTCACTCAGTTTTGCCGGTGTCACTGTTATCATGCATTTGAACAGTATGTTCCATATGCACTGTTCTTGATGTCAGCGTTTGATTCCGGCTGGTTTTGTTTGGGGTTAACTCTCTAATGTGATGCAAACAGTTTCCATTATATCAAGTAACATGAAAAACTTGGCTTCGTTTGCCTCAGACACACTTGGCTAGAGCTAGTTTCATTTAATGCAGTGTGTAGTGGTGAGGAGGAAGAGCTTAATGATATTATTTTTGAGTGTATCAGCACAAAACAAAGAACTCGGCGATTGAGACGTGTTTTTGCTTGAACTAGTGCTTGAGCAGAATCTGAAGGGAGGAATGGTGTTTGCCTCTTTCCTTTTTTATTTACCATATTGTCACAATTGTTTGAATATATCATAAGCAAGACTTTTGTAAAGAGGGACAGTTTGTTTTCTGATACCCAGGAAAAATGGTTGCTTTTAGCCTGCTAATTTGGAGTTACACTGCAGTCTGCATTAAATAATCCATTTTTTTAAGCTTTAATCTTGCTTAAATGGACTAGAGACTAAATTACTCATTGTCTCTGTATGGCACTATATGCAGTGCATTAAGTTAGACCACTTTTCATTTTCATTATGAATACTTGTTTTCAATTTTAAATATTTTTAAGTGATTTTTTGGCAACAGTGACTGAATACAATGTGTTGCTAGCTGATGTGAGCAAACATTCGGGTATGATCATGGAAAATATTTATAACACTTTAGATGAATAGTTCACTCAAAAAATAACAGTTCTGTAATTTATTTACTCCCCTTCATGTCATTCCTAACTTGCATGCTGTTATTTTTCCTGTGGACTAGAAAATAATTTATGAAAATCTTGCATATGGTCTTTTTCCATAAAAAAAAACAGCTTATAGTGACCAAAATTTGTTAAAGAGTCAGTGGTTGCATCAGAAATCGCATAGGCCTACTCTCCAAGTAATTTAAGTATGGTAATACATTTACATTTAGTCATTTAGCAGACGCTTTTATCCAAAGCGACTTACAAATGAGGACAATGGAAGCAATCAAAATCAACAAATAACAAGTTATAACAAGTCTCAGTTAGCTTAACACAGTACACATAGCAAGGTTTTTTTTTTAAATTATATAATAAATAAAAAGAAAACAGATAGAATAGAAAAAGAATAGAACAATCTAGTGTTAGAGACCTTTTTTGCTTTTGTTAATTGTATAATAATAAAAAAATAGATGGCATACAAAAAGATTAGAAAAGCTCGTGTTTTTTTTATTTTTTTAAAGAAAACAAGCAGTAAATGAACAGCGTGCAAGTCTAAAAAGGACAATTTTTTTTTTTTTTTTTTAAGAATAGAATTAGAATAGAGAATGAAATTGTCATGAAACGATGGGTTTGATGGAACCATAAGCAGTTCTGTCTTGGCAAGGTTGAGCTGAAGGTTATGGTCTTCTTTCATCCAGCAAGAAATGTCTGTTAGACAAGCTGAGATGCGAGCAGCTATCGTCGGATCATCAGGATGGAATGAGAGGTAGAGTTGAGTGTCATCAGCATGGCAGTGATATGAAAAGCCATGTTTCTGAATGACAGAACCTAGTGATGCCATGTAGACAGAGAAGAGAAGTGGTCCAAGAACTGTGCCCTGTGGCACCCCAGTAGTTAGATGTTGCGACTTGGACACCTCACCTCTCCAAGATACCTTGAAGGACCTATCTGAGAAGCAAGACTCAAACCACTGGAGAGCGGTACCTGACATGCCCTTTGCCAATAGGGTTGACAGGAGGATCTGGTGGTTAACCATGTCAAAAGTAGCGGACATATCCAGCAAGATAAGTGTTGAAGATTTGGAATCCGCTCTTGCCAGTCTTAGAGCTTCAACAACTGAGAGCAAGGCAGTCTCGTTGAATGTTCACTTCTGAAACCATACTGGTTGCTGTCGAGGAGGTTGTTCTGTGTGAGAAAGGCAGAGACTTGGTTGAACACAGCTTGTTCAAGTGTTTTTGCAATGAAAGGAAGAAGGGAAACCAGTCTGTAGTTCTCTAAAAGACATGGGTTAAGGGTGGGTTTCTTAAGAAGTGGGGTTATACGAGCTTGTCTAAATGCTGAGGGAAAAACACCAGTGTTAAGGGATGTGTTAATGATGTGAGTGCAGGTACACCTGTAGGAGAAATGGCTATTACCATTGCCTTATGGCTAGGTAATAAGTCATTTGAATTTAAATTACTTTTATTTGTAATATTATCTTTTATGTAGTATGAATGTAATCTGGATGTGCTACATTTTTAGTGTTTAGTGTCATTGTCATGAGACCTACCATGTAGTGTCAGATGTGGTGCTTCACTATTTACAAATCCTCTCCCATGGCCTCATGGGAAGGTAAAGTGTCCATTGGATGTGCACTTTAGAATCTTGACAGAAAAGTTAGGTCATCTGGGTATTTTTTGCATAATGTTTAATGAATGGACACAACTCTTTTTACATACTTTTTTTCGCCTACTATTTAGTAGGGAATTTTGCATATTTGGATGCAGCCATTCTGATTCATGAATCGTTCATGAGTCTGATTTTTGAACTGGATCAATTGATTCGTTGAAAACAACTCATTCAATATGGACTCCTTGCATTTGAGAATGCCTACTTCCCTACTATGCATGTTATAAAGTATGTATACTATATAGTATGCAAAAAATAGCATATAATGGGCTGTACTGAATACACAGTATTTATAAAACAATGTAAGCAAATAAATACCTAAATAAATACTTCCACAATATAGCCTACTATTTTGCACACAGAAAATAAAGTTATACAATTTTGGAATGACATAAACATGAGTAATTAATGACAAAATATTTGATTTTTCGGTGAACTGTCTTTTTAATAATTTTTATAGACTGCTCTATTATGTTGAAGTAAACTATATTTCTAAAGAAACATATCTTCCTCCTAATGGTTTCATTAGAAAAGAGCATGGCAAGGTCAAAAAAACATTTGTAACTTTCATAGTCAAACTCTCTTGAAATCCACAGAGGTTGCCGAGGTTAACGGCCATGTGTCGCTGGTAAGTGTGAGAGAATCTTTAATGACCATTGCTTACCTCGTTAGACAGGACACCGCAGCACCTGTGGTGTGCTCTAACCATCAGACTAATGAGCTGTTGGCGGAATTTCGTCTTGAAGTTTTCTCAGGCTTTAACTGCTCCATTTCCATTTCTTTCACATGTAAAATGGAGGACATGAAAGATTTGTCTCAGTAAAACAATGCCATTGAAATTCACACTGTGAGGAAAAATAATAACGTTCTCTGCTGATGTTAATGTCCTTTGTTTCACGCCAGCATGCCACATGGGCACCATCAGTGGCGGATGGCAGGAAGTGTTGTAGATCTGAGGAAAAGCTCACTGGCCATTATCACAGTATGTGCCTAGTGCCTTGTCCTTATCAGCCCTCACGGCTTCTCTTTTCTCCTTTTCACCTCATCCTCAAACATATTCATAAACATAAACGCACCAGTTGGACATCAAGTTGACCGCTTGCTTCTCCTCTGCCCACACTCTTTTAGCAAGGTGTTTATGTTGTTGTTGTTGTTGTTGTTGTTTTAACAGGCTTTCTCTACCTAAGACATGCTACAGTAAAAATACTTGGCACATTTAAAATGTTGCTTGAATGCAGAGATAAATTCCTCAAAATAACAATTCCTAAAAATTAGCTGGCCAGAAAAAAAATCTAGTTTTGACACTGATTATTTCATTTTTAGCAGGTCCATCATTTATAATGTTCTACAAATCATTGTGAACTTGCATGTTCTTTTATCAGCTATTCTGGCTCATTTTGTAATGCTTTAGTCCAAAGGTTTTTAAATTTTTTGATGATTTTAGATAAATAACAGCAGTGTTATTTTAGTATTATTGATATACTGTTATAGTTCTGTTAATATTTTGAATTAGATTAAATTTTTCTTGTCTGTTTTCACTTTAATTTTAGTTAAAGTTTTAGTAAATTTGTTGTTTTGTCATTTAGTTTTTTTTTTATATTTATGCACACTCAATTCATTTTTCATTTAGTTTTAGTTTAATTAGTTTTAGTTGTTATGGAACTTAAAGTTAAACTTTAATAGAGAAAATAAGATGAAAATGATGCAACTAGATAAAATATAGTCAGTTAACCATTTATTTTATTTAAGTTAACATTTTATATAGTTTCAGGTAACAAAAATGTTTTCTTAAGATTTTAGTTTTAATTATAATATTTTATCATTTTCTTACAGGTTTCTTACTGCTAAAAACTACCGCTGTACATAATATTGCAGTTAATGAATTGTTTATTGTGATTTTTGACCAGTTTTTACCAAGCAGAATGATATTGCAACATTTTCAAATTTGGTCAGTATGAATGAAAAGAAATTGTGTAGAAATGTAGAGTACACTTAAATTTAACACATTTTACCTTATTTAAATTCAAATTTCTGTATTTCAGTAGACAGTAAAAGTTATAATATAATCTGTCATTTTAATATTGTATTACATTTTTCTGTCTTCTGACAGAGAGAGCCATTAGATTTTCATAGAAGTGCAATAATATTAAAAATTCTGAATTCTTGATGCAATTTGGATAAACTGAAAAAATGTAATTCCATCGTAGCCCTCCAAATATGGACTCTGGGTGGTTAATATACAAACTGCTGGGTGGTTTGCAATGGTTTATATTCCAAATATCTGAAATGCAGGAAAGTGTTTTGTAGGGACACCGTATCAGCAGCACAGTAGGAAAACCGAATCATCATCCTGTCAGGTATGTTATTGCAGAAAGATAAGAATTTAGCCGTTATCTTAAACAACCCAAACTGATTAAATGCCCAGTCATCACACCATTGTTACCTACTGAGGGTCCTCCAGTGACATACGGCAGCCTGCGAAGAGAGGAGAAATGAATGGGAATGTCTGGAAAGGGCAGCAGGTGCTATAATTCCACAGTGAATGAGCCTGATATCCCTCGTCGCCCATCAGACAGGGACTCGCTCGGTGTTTGCCATGCCACGGGGAAAAATGACACCTGAACGCTCACGCCCTGCTCTTTGATTTACTGCCTGATGAGTAGCAAAGCTCTGGGAGGTCCACTGATCACCGGGCTTTCATTTTTTTTCCCTCTACCTTTCACATCCACCAGTGCTGAGCATTTAGCTCTTGTTTTCAGGAGCAGGAAATGACAACCTTCTGTTTTTCGCTTTCAAAAGAATGTGATGCCTCTGGTGTAGTAATGTAATAGCAAGAGAACAGGAGGTGATTGTCACCATCATCTGTAGTCTGGCACCTCCCTCGTGTTGGCATCCTGTTTATGAAAGCATTCCTGCTGCTGGAGAAGCACATATAGAGTTGGGCCCAAAATCTGAGAACAAAGCTAAAACTGTTTTGCATTTTAATTCAATGATAAAATATATTTTATATTATTGTTTTAAAGAAAATTAATTAGCTTTTACTTTTCTATTTACTTTTACTTTATTTTTCTTTTTTTCTTTTTTTTTTTTGGTCATTTTAGTATTTCAACTTTCAGTTAACAAAAACTGTTTTTAATAGCTTTAGTTTTAGTTAACAATGAAAACACTGGCTTCCATTGAAGATAATCTGATATATGAGATGATATATAAGATGATAAATAATATAATTTGTAATGAATTTACCATATTTAACATCTAATTTATGTTAAATGAGAAAATATTGCACAATATTTTGTTCAGCTAATAATATAATATAATATATAATAAACATCTAATTTGTGTTGTTAAAAAATACTACTTTTGGATTTTGGACCCTACTGTATTTGCTTGTTGTGTATTACATGCATCACCAGTTGTCTTTTTCTGTTGCCTTTATGAATTTATTCCACTTTTGGTCAGTCTACCCCAATAGATGACATTTACGCACAATTACTGCACACTTTGCTGTGAATAAGCACTGTGCCCACAGCTGCAATGGGTTAATCATTAGTCCTTCCACAACAGTTCCACATACCAGTTTGGGCGCCGTCACACACTTTACTATCCACATTCCAACCACTCATTTTTTGCAGTGTGTGCATCGTACTTTAACAAGTCAACGGCTTTAGCTTCACAATGCATAACATTAATGAGATTTTGTGTCGATCTTTGGGGTTTCAGAGTGTTTGAAAACATATTTTCAGTTTATAGTTTTTGTATTGTGTTGGAAGTTTTTTTTTTTTTGTTGTTGTTTTTTTTGTTTGTTCTTGGTTCAGTCTTGATAATATATTTAAGGGATAGTTCACCCAAAAATGAAAATTGTCATTAATTACTCACCCTCATGTTGTTGTAAAAACCCATAAGACCTTCAGAACACAAATTAAGATGTTTTTTATGAAATCCGAGAGCTTTCTGACCCTGCATAGAAAGCAATGCAACTACCACATTCAAGACCCAAAAAGGTTGTAAGGACATTGTTAAAATAGTCAATGTGACATCAGTGGTTCAACCATAATTTTATGAAGCTATCGTTGTGGTACTCTCGTGAACACGCATCGAAGGCTGACACGGAAGAGAAAATTTTTTTGAAAAAAGTCATTATTTTTGTTTTCTTTGTGCACAAAAAGTATTCTCATACCTTCATAAAATTATGTCTAATTATGTCTATGACTATGACTATTTTAACTATGTCCTTACTACCTTTCTGGGCATTGAACGTGGTAGTTGAGATTTCATAAAAAATATCTTAATTTGTGTTCCGAAGATAAACAAAGGCCTTACGGGTTTGGAATGATGTGAGGGTGAGAAATTAATGGAAGAATTTTCATTTTTGGGTGAACTACCCTTTTAAGGCCTTTGTTGATCTTCCATTTTAGTCTGTGTTTTATTATTAGCATTTAGGCTAACACTACTGTAAAATTTCAAACGAATGCATCTTAAAAGCATCAACGTGACTATTGTTCATATGTTGGTCTGACAAAGTGAACAGAAGTCATTCATCTTCACTGAGAGTTAGCAACATAAGAGGGCATTAGAGATGCATTGTGGGCATGCCCACCACTGTGGAAAAAGTTTTGAAAAGTTAAACTTTATGCAAATGAACAACAGAAAACATTTGGAGTACAATTGGGGTGAGTTTGCTTTATGCCTTGAAAATGGCTCATAAATTGCATCATTCTATGCACAACCCTTTAGTTGTATCATTTAGCAGTGTCTTATTGTGCAAAATTTGGGTCAGGTGTTTCTGTTTGCACTGTGCAGTTGTGTTGAACATCGTCTAGCTTGATCCCAGGGGACTATTGGCTACTACTGCTGATGAGGATTGCATTTCCTTGTCTGGGACTGGCAAGGATGGCCAGCTCCCGTAATGCAAATAACTACGGGCATGGCCAACACTAATGACAGCCTAAACAATAACACATCATTGCTTTCTATATTTTGTGTTGCATGTTTATTAAAGCAGGCAGACGTAGATCAGGAATTATGGCTTGGGAGTTAATGAAGTAGGAGCAATAATTCCTCACTCTTCCCTCAGGTCCGTTGTTCTTTTTATTAATGATGTTTTTTTTATTGGTGTTCTTTTAAAGGTTCGTATTTTGTCCTGCACAGTTTCAAGACATCAAATGGCTCCCGTTTTTCAGAGGCTGTCCTAGGCCGTACCCAAAAAATACTCCTATTGGCAAAAGTAGAATCGTCACAATTTCTGCAGTGTAGTGCAATTTTCTGTAAGCTGTAACAACTTAAAATTAAAGGAATAGTTCTAAAAATGAAAATTTACCCCAAATCTGTTCCAATGAGGAAACAAACTCATCTACATCTTGGAGAAATTTAGCATTACATCACTTGCTCACCATTGAATCCTCTGCAGTTTAATGGGTGCCATCCAAACAGCTGATCAAAGCATCACACAAGTAATCTGCATGACTCAAGTCAAATAATTAACGTCTTGTGAAGCGAAAAGCTGTGTGTTTGTAATAAACAAATTCATCATTAAAACATTCTTAAATTCCTTTAAGCATTGTAAAAGACTGCTTTTTTTATTGTCAAATTTTTGCCAGACTTTAAAAGAGGTACTTGGTGTTTTGTGTTTTCCCAACTGTAAAGAAACTTCAATGTAGAACTAAAGTTTAAAGTGGTGTGAATTTGACTGAAAAAATGTTTAGTTTAGTTTAGTTTAGTTTTGCATTCCTAAAGATTTCATTGCAGATTTCATTATACCAGTGGCTAGTTCTCTTGCTCAGCTGACCCTTATGTAGTTCTGCGTATAAATATTTCCTTTATGTAGTCTGCATATAAATATTTCGGTTCAAGGACAGAATTCAATCCAGTAGGGTTGTTTATGGATTGATGTACTTTGGAACATCTTCCAGACTGACTTTGTTTACCGTCACAACGTTACCCAAAAGTAACATTTCAGTTATTTAGATTAGGCACAGCTGTGAGATTCGGTGGAGTGCAAAGACATTTGTCTGATAGGCTTTTGTCCGATGTTTGTGGTTTACTTGCATAATTATTGATTGGTTTGAAATGGATCGTATCGAACGGGAGGAGAACACTCGGCTCTTTCAGGTCTACACTGTTGTACTGTGATATTTTAAACTGTCTTATCTTGTTGCTTTTAGGGTCAAATGTATACAATTTCCCAGAATCTGAGTGCTGACAACCAGGAGCGGCTCTTGACTTCAACGTCATACGGAAATAAGATTCTCTACCCCAAGGAAAGCTGATCCAAAATCTCTAAGACTTCTCCGCCTCTTCTTTTCTCCCTGAAAACATGTGTATCTGCATGTGTCTTCATGCTTGGCCTGGCCTAACTTCTTCCTTGAATATTGGAGAGATGTGTGTGTGTGTGTGTGTGTGTGTGTGTGTGAGAGAGAGAGAGCACGAGGCACTTGAGCTCAGCAGTCAGAGACAGACACTCACTGTCTGTTTCACTCTCACACACATTCCTCCTCCCTACATCCCTTGCGGTCTTACTAGGGATGCAATAAACTACGTATTTTCAAAATCTACAAAGTACAAGTTACGTTTATATGTGCAGTTACAGTGCCTTGCGAAAGTATTCATACCCCTTCATTTTTTTCATGTGTTTTTTTATGTTGCTGCCTTATGTTAAACTCCTTTAAATTACTTTTTTTCCCACATCAATCTACACTTCGTACACCATATTGACAGAGCAAAAACAGAATTGTCACAACTTCGTAAATTTATTAAAAAATAAAAAACTGAAATAAGTACATTGTATAAGTATCTATACCCTTAACTAAATATATAGCTGAAGCACCTTTACAGCCTCAAGCCTTTTTTGTTTGATGCGACAAGCTTTTCTCATCAGCATTTGGCAATTATCTGTCATTCTTCTCCTCACCTCTTCACCTCTCAAGCTCTGTCAGGTTGGACGGGGGCATATACACATTTTCAGGTTTCTCCAGAAATATTTGATTGGGTTCAATCCCAGGCTGTGGCTGGGCCACTCAAGGACATTCACAGAGTTGTCTATAAACTACTCTTGCTGTGTGTTTAGGTCCATTGTCCTGTTGGAAGGTGAACCTTCTGCCCAGTCTGAGGTTCTGAATGCTCTGGACTGGGTTTTCATTAAGGCTATCTCAATATTTTGGTGCATTGAGCTTCTCTTCTACTCTGACAAGTCCCTCAGTCCCTGCCGCTGAAATCCAGCCCCACAGCATGAGGCTGCTACCAGCACACTTTACTTTTGGGATGCTACTCTGCAGGTGATGAGCAGAGCTGGTTTCCTTCAAACATGATGCTTGAAATTGAGGATCATCAGACCAGAGAATCTTGTTTCTCACAGTCTGAGGGTCCTTTAGGTGCTTTTTTGCAAATTCTAAGTGTGTTTTCATGTGTCTTACCTGAAGAGAGGATTGAGTCTTGCCACACCAGCATAAAGCCCAGATCGGTGGAGTGTTGCAGTGATGTTTGTCCTTCTGTAGGTTTCTCCTGTCTCCACATATGATCATGGATCATCTCAACTAGAGTGACCATCAGGTTCTTGGTCACCACAATAACCAAAGCCTTTCTCTATCAATTGGTCAGTTTGGGCGGGAGGCCAGCTCTAGGAAGAGCCCTGGTTGTTTCAAACGTCTTCCATTAAGGGTAACAGAGACTACATGCTTCTGTGAACCTTCAGTGAAGCAGAATTTTTTTCTCAACTCTTCCCCAGATGTGTGGCTTGACGCAACCCTGTTTTTGAGCTCTGCAGGCAGTTCATTGGACCTCAGGGCTTGGTTTTTGCTCTGATATGCATTATCAGCAGTTAGACCTTTTATTATGACGTGTGCCTTTCCAAATCATACCCATTCAATTGAATTTGCCACAGGTTAACTTCACTCGAAGTGTAGTGACATCTACAAGCAATATGAATGCTCCTGAGCTAAATTACAACTATCCCAGATAAGGGTATGAATACTTACGCAATGGAATCATTTGGGTTTTTTTATTTTTAATGAATTTGCGAAGATGGTAAAAAACTGTTTTTTGCTTTACCATAATGGTGTATGGAGTATAGATTGATGTGGAAAAATAGAAATTTAAAAGCAGTTTAACATAAGACAGCAACATAACAAAACGTGAAAAAAAATGAAGGGGTATGAATACTTACGCAAGGCACTGTATAATCGAACTACAGCAGATTTTTATTATCAAGCTACAGGCTTAATTTGCCCAAAGTATACTTGGATTATTATACATACACTGTGTGCATACCTTAGCGTATGTCACGTAAATTTCATCATCAGGTATGCTATGCATTTGTTTGTACGTAGTTTCTAGCATTTGCATCAAAACTTAGCTTGGACCTTAGTCTGACTTAGTCTGACCAACTAAAGCATTTATATTATTTAACTGGACACATAGTACATTATCTTGCATTAAAACAGCTGAATGACACGCAACAGATTGGAAGAAAACATAATTTTGAAACACTTTTTAAAAGTTGGACTATATATAATTTGATGTCATATGTCAAACTGCGAAATGTGACACAATGGCCAAGGAAGTCCACCTATGTAAGGTTGTATAGATGGTGCTTTAAATGGCATGAATTTAGCCATGCAACTTTTCAGTGAAAATATCTTTCGCCATGCTAATTGCATCAGTTCTGCTAAAAAAATTTTAAATAATCAACTAGTTCATTATCAATCAGTTCTTACAATCAGATGCTTCTACACACCTCTATCCTACAATGAAAGAAATGTGGTGTAGGAATTACATTGAAACAATTTTAACTCAGAAATTGATAGTGAACATCTTTGAACTACCATTAGTCAGTGGCGATTACATAATGGGTAGGTGTGGCTCTGCTTTCTTTGACATTGGAAAAATTTCTTCCGTTCAGTCCATCTAGGTCAGATGCGATTTTAAAAACATGAACACACTTGAGAGGGGCTTTATAGTAGAAATTAAAGTTGTAATTCTAATTGAAAGCAACACTGACACTGTTTTTTTTTTCATATTTAATGCTGTATATCTGTAACCTACTGTATAAATGCTATATAAATAAACATGGCATAACTTGACAGTGCCAAATTGTTGAACTGGTGCAAACATATCCGCTCATCATATCACTATGATCAGATGCTTTCTTAACTGCTGATTTTGCTGGCATTTTGGTTATGTGTTTATTTTGTTACTGAGAGGAAGGTGCGCTGCACATATTTACATATTCATTTAAACTCCGCTCTCAACAGCGTGGCTGGCTAACAGTATACTGCTGCAAAGGTTTTACGAACTTCTTTTCAAAAGAAGCGAAGAATGGAAAAACTTAGCCAGTATATCCAGAACTTTATTAGTAGCTAGAAACAATTAAATCATCCAAAATAGTTAATAAATGAGCATGGAGGAGCTAAGGAATAGGCCTATGTAGAACCTGATTGATGAATAATGTTTCAGTTGAGTGGAAAACGGCGCGATGATTTAGGCTGGCGATTGGCCGTGTGACTGGAGCTGCTTCTTTTCTCTTTGCTCAGATGGAAGGAGGGGTTTAGGGGGCTTTGGCTGGTAAATCCCCAGGCGCAGAGGGGATCAACAGCACCAGGCTGAGCTCCAGCAAAGCATCTCTGGCATCAGCTCTGTCATTAGCATGGGCCACTTCAATTCCCTAAATCTCTGACGGGCCTCTCAGCGCGATCTAGTTGTGATATCCGGCACCTGTGATTCTGAGTTCTGCCTGCCTTTTAAGCCTCAAGGGGGCTAGAGTTTTGCTGTGTGCACAAGCATGGTACTGTGGAAGACAATGTTTAGGACTGCAAAGTGGAGGACAAGTTGTACATTGTCTGAGGACATGATGTTTTCTCCATTATTTGTTGTATATGCTGCACAGGTTGCTGGAGCATCTCGGGGACACATTTGCATATTTGTATCAGATGTCAGTCAGTGCTGGTCCTGGTTGCGGAGCAGCTGATGTTAAACTGCGTGTCTGAAACTATGTTGATGGTTACATAACCACACGTCCTACGAGTCGCTTGTCGCTGCAGCTGTCTGCCCAGCTGCCAGCAGTCAGAGAGCTGCCAAACATCCTCACAGTCCAACAGAAGCTGCCTATCGCACAGAAGCTGACTTTACACCTTCATTTGACAATCCAGTCTGTCACATCTCATGCCTTGTTTTAATGAAGGCTCAGCCCAGAAACACTTATATGGTGTGTCAATGGATTATTTCATTATTTAGTCATTATTTACTCATGTCGTTCCAGACCAGTATGACTTTTTTTTTCTTCTGTGGTTGATTGCTCTTTTCCGTGAAATTACAAGCAGTGTGGACCGAAGCTTTCAAGTTTCAAAAACATCATAAAATTGCTCTGTACAAGTTTGCATGCTATATTACAAGCCTCCTGAAGTCATACGGGTAGCTTTGCATGAGAATCAGACTGTAATTTAAGTCATTGACTGTAAACTGTGACATCCGTTGTAGCTGTTTTAAGAGAGTTCACAAGAGAAGTATCAATGTGTAATTTGTGAAATTATTCTTTTTTTCAGTGAATCAGTTGTTGAATGTTTAATCACAAATGATCTGATCCAGTTCAAGTGAGTCAGTAATTCGTTAGCAATTGTAGTTTTAAGTAATATTATGAATTATCATTTTTATATTTTATTTAATTTTTTGTAATTTTTTTTTATACAATGTCTAAAAATTTTTAATTATTTCAGTTTTAGTTTTATTTCTCCTAGTAATTTTGGTACTTTAAATTAAGGCAAAATTTCACATTTTCCTGTAGTTTAGGCTTTTCATCTTTTTTATATTTTATTTTATTTCAGTTTTGTTTCGATTAACACAATTTTTTTTTGTTATAGTTTTAGTTAACAATAACAACACTTCTTGGAAGGTAGTATCTTTGTTAATATTTTATGTTTTATTTCTCACACAAAGCTATCAAAGGACTTTGGAAGACTTATAATATAGTGCACAAGACGCATGGATCATTTTAAGGTACTTTCATCATGCTTTTGCATCACTTTTGCAGCTTGAAAAGCTCCTTTCACCCTTGGAATTGCATGAAAAAAACGACCGTTTACGTTCTTCAAATTCTTCTTTCATGTTCTACACGAAGGATTTAGAGCAAAATGATGACTTTTCATTTTTGGAAGCACCTGGTAGCAAAAGATACAAAGTAAATAAACACTACGTAAATACAAGCTAAATACAAATGACAGTATTTTGTGATTTGCACTCAAGCTCAATCAATGTGTAATGTACAATGGATTACCATAATGTACTTTTGTTTGCGTCACATTGTCTGGTTACAGGAGCAACAAACTCGTGACTTGTGTTTGTCTGAGTATTTACACTAGTGTGCACTTTAGTGTGTTTAAAGATCAGGTATCATTTTGTGTGTTATGTTGGTTTTGACATTGTGCCCCAGCCCTCTGTAAACACAACTCAAGTAATGCGTGAAGTTAGACTGCAGTGTGAGGCCATTGAGTTTCCTTAAGTGAGAGCTACCTGCCACTTGACATAGTACAGTCTGTTCTCAGCTGTACTGTCTGAGGTTTTTTGTGTCGGCGAGAGTGAGAGAGGGCACATTTTCAGACTTGTCTTTGCCACCTCACACACGTGCCAGACTACAAGAATAACCTGATTTGGATCTACACGATTGCCAAACAAAGCCAAATGACAACAGATTTCTTAACCATCTAGTTAGCATCCTTTTATTTTTGTCTTTGTTGTTTATATGTTTATTATTAGCATGCTAAAATGGCCAGTGGCAGGTGAATTGCAAATGTTTTCATCCATAATTATGTCTTACCGGGCATGAAACTGTGTTTTACATTTATTTTTATTGAGATATATTTTTTTTGGATAGCACTCACATCATCATATATGAAATAAATATAAAAGGAATAAATCCTTGCCCTTGTTATGAAAATGTGAAGACATACAGTGATTTTGTTCCTCATGTTTTCATTTTGATAGATAAATATTGAAAATATTCCAAGATATGGAGAAAAATATAAATATTTTCTATAAAAGTTTTTAGACGTGAGTCCCGTTTTAGGGTCTTTTGATTTTCAGTCGCTTATCACTTACAGTAATTTTTTTTTTTTTATATATTTTTTTTAAATATTTGTTATTCTTACAAATTCAGATTAATTTACACTTGAAAAAAACATTTGGATGCTTAGTATTCTGCCATATTAATGTTAATATTCCACTTTTCGAATCTAACAGCTTCCAGTGGCCTCATGGGATAGCAAAGTTTTCACTAGCTGCAAACTTTCAAATCAACCAATGCAGTAAATCATCCAGGTATCGTTAGCCTATACATGAGTGCTACCTATTCAAACATCATATTTTTTTGATTATTGTCTTTATAGCAGTTGCACTCCCTTGACATCGTAGCGTCACAAACGTTTATCCTTTTCATGAGATTTTAGCCTTGCCGGTTTAAAATTTCAGTTGATGTCAAATCGTCCAAGGGCATCAAGATGCGAAAGAGAATCGTATTTGATTTTCACATGCAGCTTTCTATGCGCACACCCAAATCTTTTTCCATTTTCAGATCTTTGTTCTGTTGTATTTAGTTGTCCAACTGACCATTCACCAAGAGCTGCCCCCTTAGTTACTGCTGCTATGTTCGACACGCAGTGAAATATAAATCACAGAGCAAAGAGGACACTTACAACGTGCCAACAAAAAAGACAGAGCAGGTTACTTATGGTATAAAGCAAAGTCTTTGCATTTAAAATTTTTCTTTTTAAAGAAATTCAAACAATAAATACAATTTTGTGGCTCTTTAATGTGTCGTGAGAGATCTCTGTAGCACCTCAGTTCAAGCAGCACATGAAGCGATCATCTCTTCATATTTACATAAAGCATGAAATAAACTTGAATGAACATCAGACGGTATTTTATTTCAACCTTGGAAAGACATCAATACACACCATTTTTCAAGTTTCAGTCCACCAACATTAATCTACTCTCCTGTCTGATTTGTTTGTCGGACAAAATGGTGATTCAGCGTTATGATTGGTCAGATTGCCTGTCAATCAAACTCTCTGCTAAGGGTCAATTGGTTGTAATTGTTTTCTTTATTAACATCTTATAACTGGCTGTTTACTTGGCTTTAGTAAGCTTGAAAACTTTTTTCTTATGTTAGTTCAGCTAGCATAGTATTGTATAGAATGTATATTTGTGACTTTTCAGTGTCATTATAAATTTTCACATTGTAGCAACTATATTTCCAGCAAAAATTATTACTTTGGGATATATATTGTTATTGTGAAATAAAATTACATGTATTGTGATATAAGATTTTGGTCATATCACCAATCCATAATAGTTTCTCAGTATTACCGAACTATAATACTGCAGTTATATAG
The DNA here is from genome assembly GCA_039654775.1 of Spinibarbus caldwelli. NCBI lineage: Eukaryota > Metazoa > Chordata > Actinopteri > Cypriniformes > Cyprinidae > Spinibarbus > Spinibarbus caldwelli. Next base: position 27,750,105 of record CM077226.1, on the reverse strand, counting down.
TTACAACTCTAATAATGCTTATGTTGTTTCTGCAGGCAAAGAGTAGAGCAGTGCTTATTAACGTTCTATTAGATTTAACAAACTTTTTATTTGTGCTAGATTGGTGGGAAACAACCCTGCCTGTATCATGTCCCAATTCTTTTCTTTCTTTTTTTAATAAAAGTGGCAAAAAGCTTAAAATAGAATAAAACGCTAACGTTTATTCTTAGAAGATTTGAGAACCAATTGATTTTTTTTTTCTGCTCTGCATGAACCACTTTACCTGTAAAACAGAATCTTGAATGCACTAGCTCATTTCCTTCACCCTGAGATCCAATAATGGCCCGAGCTGCATTATGCAACGCCCGTGTGGTATTTCAATGGACAGAAATATTCTGACAAACGAACGCCTACTCATGTCTCTGTTCTGCTTCTCTCACAGTTCATCTTTCTACAACAGCAGCTATTTTCAGCGCTGCCGTAATATCACATTGTATGGCATGAGCCAATAGAACGGATGTTAGCTTGTAAACTGCCCGCCATTAGCGTCAAATTCATTCCTATTCCCTCAGGCCAAAGAAGAAAGGGACCCCATCTGATATCGAGCTGAAGTGCTACGTTTCACAGCCAAGTAGTGATAATGTTTTCTTAAATGCAGCCAGATTTATTATTAAGAGCTTGAATCGTTTCATAACGTGTGTCTCAGTGCATTATAACCCAGCATGCACGCTAAGGGTTGTAGGATTTTTCCAGGTGTATGTTTTTATATGTGTACATCTAGTGTACATTGCTGAAGGATCTCCACACTGTGGCACTACAGTGCCCCTCAGGAAATCCCCTCAGACCACTAGGGAGGCCTGGGTGCCCCCCGTTCTGCCCAATGACGCAAAATATGCTGCAGTAACTTGGAAAATAAACAGCAGATTAATGCTAGACAATACAGCATTGACTGCGTTTATACTAATATGAAAAAGCCTGTTTGTCAGCCAGTGGGTGACGTTTGTATAGGTCAGGTTTTATGAATGGTGATGCTCCATCTCAGAGTGCACCCACTCCATGAAAATGCAAAGACATATAGTGATTTTGTTCCTCATGTTTTCATTTTGGTTGCTTAATATAAGAAATTTCTGAGTTCTGGAGAAGAAAAAATAAACTTGAGTAATCTTAGAAAATCTCCAGGTAAAAGTTGTTTGACCTGCGAGTAACGGTTATGTTCTTTAGTAGACTAGGGCTGTGTCTAATCCGGATACATTTGAACACGGTGTTTTCATTTTAAAAGGGTCATATGACGTTGCTAAAAAGAACATTATTTTGTGTTATTTGGTGTAATGCAATGTATTTATGCGGTTTAAGGTTCAAAAAACACATTATTTTCCACATACTGTACATTATTGTTGCTCCTCTATGCTCCGCCTTTCTGAAACACGCTGATTTTTACAAAGCTCATTGTTCTGAGAAGCGAGGCGTGCTCTGATTGGCCAGCTATCCAGTGCATTGTGATTGGCCGAATACCTCAAGCGTGAGACGGAAATGTTATGCCTCTCACCGTATTGTGATGCCGTGTCCTGGCGCGACGACACAAAAACAATTAAAACCCATTACAAACGAGGAATTTGTTGCATCCAGTGGGGACATAATTACCGATTATAATGACTTATACTGTCTTTTTAAGCGTCGCGTTGCATCGCGCCGCGTAAACATTACCATGTCTGCGTTTGTGATCGGAGAAACGACAAACAAGCGCTACTCTACACAGCTCAAAACTCACGTTTGAATAGTCAGTGGCAAATTCTTCAAATATGAAAACATACTTACAGGCTGTAAGTCAGAAGCGCCAGACTGTCCTTGCAAAGTTGGAATTGCCCCACTTTATAGAAACAGTCTTTGAGCATAGCTGCAGGCTACTCCCAGGTTCAGGAAATAGTCCTCCGTCCTCCACACTCGAATATTTGGGTTGAACTGTTCAGGAACAGTGTTGTAAATACAACTTAACCACAGATTTCTAGTTGTGTCCACTTTTGGAAGCCCAAAGAAAGTACTTTCGCTTTCACAACGAAACACAGCATCTCCAGGACATGGCGCCGGCGGCAGCAACAATACTACAGCGAGAATAGAAGTCCCACCCTCTTTCTTTGCGTATACATTTGGGCGGTGTTTTGCAAATCTCCCCACACTGTGACGTAGACATGAAAAAAAGAGTGCGTGTTTGAATGAGCCGATTTAGGTGGGTGTGGTTGAGTCTTAATTTTTATAAAGAATATCTCTTTGGTTTTGAGACTTTAGTCTCTGCAACTTCAGGGATCTTATCTATGCACAAACAGCTTGTAAAACTCCAAAGAGAAAGGAAAACTTGAAATTGCATCATATGACCCCTTTAAAACACTCTCCGTCCACACTAGCGTTTTCAAGCGTTTTCCAAAAGTTTCTCATCCTCTCTAAAACATTAGAAAATGTTAAATTCGCTTTACTGCGCAAGCCTCAGAAACACTCAGTGAGATGATACAGACAGAACAGACATGATATGTTTCCATGCAATTCTTCTGGCAGGATCATTTTATTTAGGGAAATATTACCATTCACTGACTCACTCCCACTCGCAACTGACCTCATGACCTCGTGAGTAAATTTTCTGTCATCTTTGCAGGACTGTGATATGAAGAGTGTACAAAGTAACACCTCTTTAGCAATAGTGTGAAAGTGAATAGCACATAACAGGCACAATACCCATATAAACAGAGATATCAATATTGGTATCATTTTCAAAAGCCTCCATTTTCACAGTCCACACTACAACGCGAAAATGCCGTTTTCAAATTTATCCACTTTGGAGAGCGTTTTCAAAAAGCTCCGTTTTCCTTGAGAAAAATGCCATCTCTGTGTTTTTAAACGAAACCGTATTAGTGTGGACAAGGCCTAGATCTGTGATTTTTGGTCATTGTTTTGTTTGGCAGAAAGGCTCTGAGTTTGAAGAACAGGATAGGAATGACAAAGGAAAAAAAGAGGCAATAATACATTTTGTGTGCAAAGAAAACAATAATAACAATTCATTCTGCAATTCTTCTCCCCGAGTTACCATCTTCCGCCATTTCACACCCGCAAGACCTTCGTTCATCTTCGGAACACAAATTAAGATATTTTTGATGAAAAAAGAAAACCATAATAACAATTTATTCAGCAATTCTTTTCCTTCAGTTACAGTCTGCCGCCATTTTGTTTACGTTCAGCATGCTCACGCTTTTTACTGAACATAAACAACACTTACCATGTTGATTACGTTCTGGGGTACTCTCCAAAATGGCGGAAGACTGTAACTCGGGGTGAAGAATTGCTGAATAAATTGTTATTATTGTTTTCTTTCTTCATCAAAAATATCTTAATTTGTGTTCCGAAGATGAACGAAGGTCTTGCGGGTGTGGAGCAACATGAGGGTGAGTAATTAATGACAGAAGTTTCATTTTTGGGTGAACTAACACTTTAATGTTATCTGAAGCGTTTTAGAGTATGAACTGTTGTTATATATAGTTTTAGGTTATATTTTATTAATATAGGTATCATTTAATTGCTTTGTTGTGGTTTTGCTGCAGTGGGTCCACTTTAGTCTGGTTTAAGATGTTTTTAGGAGGACTGGAAGACAAAATGGAGGACATGCTCTGTCTTACCCATGTGCTCATTTTTGGCTAAGATAATCTCACTAAAATTGCATTCATGAAATGAACACAAGGAAAAGTGTTAAACAAATGTCACACCAGTTTCTGACTTCATCTAAGCTCTGTCTTTACCTTACTGTGATGATATTAAACTCAGCAACCTAAAATGAAATGAAAACCCAGACACACTCGCTAAACCAGTAACCATGGAAACACACTGGAAGTCTCAGATAACTCTAACTCCGGCTCAGGTCCCAACTGTTCCCACTCGCGAAAAATAGACTGTTTTGGAAGGTCAATGAAGTACCCAGTTGAATGTTTTGGCAGCGATCACTGACTTTGTATAGGCTGATCACTGACACACAGCACTCGCTCAAGACTATCGCTCCAAACCCGAAGCACCAACGGCACATTGACTGAGCCTTGTTAAAGCTCAACAGACCTATGACTAGTCGTGAGTATATGCTGGGTCAGCGACAGACCTTACAGTCTGTGAGGTGTAAAGAAAGCATGTCTGGCTCAGTCCAGTCATTGACGCTTGGTTCAGAAATTGATTTCACCCAGTCGTGAGATTCCGAGATCACACTTCTCTTGGTTTATGGGCTTTCATGAATTCAGTACAGGGTCAGTCCCCCTGGAGCCAGGGACGGACTGGGGCCAAACCTGGTCCACAACACACTGCACCACACCACACCATAAATGACTGGCATTCTTTAGATTATAATTTGTCTTTCCAGGTGTATGTGGCAAATAGTAAATAATGTTTTAAAAATTTTCACTAAAGTTAAATACCGATATTATCAGTCCATATGACACAATGCTCTGGTATCGTCTAGAAGACTTGAATAGTGCAGAATGCAGACTGTTTTTATGGTGCCTTTCTATTGGTGATATACAGTATTTGTACTTTTGAAGGAGCTTGAGATCTATCATTAGAGCTCCAATTGTGGAAAAGAGTATACAAATTATTTTGATGATGGATAATACAGTAAACAGTACTGTGAAATATATAATTTTACCATTTAAAATAGCTGTCTTCTATGCGAATATATATATATATATATATATATATATATATATATATATATATATATATATATATATACATACATACATACATACATACATACATACATACATATAGTAAAATATAATTTATCGCTGTGATCAAAGCTGAATATTCAGCATCATTACTCCATGCTACAGTCACATGATCCTTCAGAAATCATTCAAACTTTTTACCACCAGTGTGTATATAAAATAATGCATGTGAATCAATAAGCAAATTATATTTTTATTAGGCCTATAATATAAATCACTTTTCTATGCACAGCACTCGAAAGCAAAAGTCTTCAGATTTACAGTGTTCTAGACTAGAGTAAGACTGAGAATTATTTTTATAGATTTTTAAACATTTTCGTAGACATGAAATCATGGAAGAAAGCCTATATAGAGATATAAATTAACACTTATCTCATGTCTGCTGAAAACTACTGTGTTATGTACATTTGTGATGAATAACGTAAATGGCATTAAAATCTGAGAAATTTGAAAAGGCCAGTAATAATTTGTATTCCGGAAAATTAATGTCTGTCATTTAACTTTTTTTTTTTTTTTTTTTTTTTTTTATTGTAAATGGTTGGCAAATATTGCTGAATTGTCTCTTCATGTTTAGCTGCTTACATCTTACCTCAGCTCGCATTCAGATTGCGCTTAGCTCAGCGTTCTGTGAACAGTAAATCCCATCTTCTACACTTTGATTGGCTATTTCAGAAATTTTGACACTGACGAGCACTTTTGAGCCGGAGCACGCTAAAATAATTAGAATTTTTGAATCAAGTGGGCCGCATGGGCCATTCGTCTGGGCTGATGGAAGGATATACGTACATTTACTACAATTCATTTTTATATATATTTACACAAAGGGCCGGCCCACATTGTACAGCGCCCCACTGGGACAACTCCCAGTGCTCCAGATGGCCAGTCCACCAATGCTTGGAGCAACCTCTGTTTTTTTTTTTTTGTTTTTTTTTTTTTGTTTTTTTTTTAGTTTTTTGTGAATTGTTTATCCTAAACAAAACTCTACTTATTTATTTATTTATTGTTATTTTATTTCTTTGATCTATGTTTTCTTAAAGTAGCAGTCTTACGTATTTGTGCTTCAAAAGTTAATTTTCTTGTTTTAAAAATGTTTAGATGTTTTTATTGGAAAATTAGAAAAATACTGTGAATTTTAATTTCTGTTTTGTCAGTGACGAAATCAACTGTAACACTAAAATATTCAATCGCTCATCATTTTTTGCAGTTTCGGTATTTGCTTCACACCTGGTTAGTGTGGTGCTTTACAGTCTCTCTCTATCAGCTTTTTGCAGCTCTTTAGAAACATAAAAGGCGATTTATACTCTCTCAAGCCCTGATGGTCAACCTAGTAGGCCATTTGTAATGGCACTGTGTTTTTGTGAGGAATTCCCTCTGCACACGAAGATGGATGGGTTTGTATCCACCTCATCCTCCCACCCCACACCTGACCCAGCGGAGATCACAGGATGCAGTATTGCTTGCTGCATGCAGCGCCGTTCGCCAGAGAAATGTCTGTTAATGTTTTCGTTACAAGATCGAAAGTAGGCTCAGTATTAGATTCTGAGGAATTTTGCTTATCTGAATGCCTTTGAATTTCAGGAAATTGTGCGGTGTAGAACAATCACCTTAGTGTGTCTCTGACAGTGCCTTTCTTTGTCTGCGTGTTTGCATTGGGATGTACAGGCTTACATGCTGCAAACACATCATGCAGATTCCTTTCGTCTGAAGTTCCTCAACCCTGCCAGGCTGTGACAGCTCCTCTCAGCCGCCAGCAGGAGGGAGCGGAGTGGATGTGTACATCCATTATTTTCTTTCACTCCATCCGTTTTCTCAACTTGGAGCAGCTGGGCTGTGTCAGTAGTCTATGGAAGACTGTACCGGAACGTCTGTGCTTAGTCACTGTAGAGGTTTTTTGCCCCTAACCTCATTCCAGCTATTTATACACATTCAATAGCATTGTACGCTATTTTGGCTAGGGTGCGCCAGATTATTTTTTTCAATGAATCTGTTTATCTAGTTCACAAAACAGTCTGAACAATTTCAGAAATTAGTCTGAGCAATTTTCAGGTTGACAACAGAGGACTGATAATGAAGAACTTTATCTTTCAGACATGCTGACATTTTGGCCCAAGTATGAGTTTATGAATTTATAGCTGTTATTGGAACTGAAGTATAGATGCATCATTTGCAGCTGAAATTCCAAAGTAAAAGATTCAGTTATGTGTTGTTGCTTTTTCCTCTAGCAGACTTGAGATTTTAAAAGGTTGACACAAATACTTCTATAGTGATGAAAGGAAACTACAACTTATCTAATTATTATTTGTGCAGTCATTTGCCTCAATAGCAAAATAAAATAAAAAAAAATCCACAATAGCATTGCTATGACTTTTAAAAGAGGGAGAAATATAGGGACATTGTGTTGGTGAGAGCAGAGAAAGAAGTAAAATTTGATCTTAAAATTTGAATTAGAAACACTCACACAGCAGATTTTTATAATTTAATACCAAGGTAAAAAAAAAAATACACAAAATATAGTGTTACAAACGTATATTACATAATTAAAAATAAATACATAAACTAGATTTACAAATTTAGATTTACAAGGAAAAAAATCCATAAGTATAAAATATTGAATTAAGATATTAATATTATAACTCTTTTTTTTTTTATAACTGATCTAAAACATTTGACAAGTATACATTACATTATATTTTTTATTATTTATTTATTTATTTTTGAGTTGAACTCTTACATGAGTTTTGTGTTGCTTTGTGAACATAACTAAAGGAACAGAATCTTACAAAAAAAGTCATTGTCACACTAGACTGAGCACGCAATATACACCCACTGAAACAGTCGTAATTTGACATCATACTCTTAGGTGTCTTTTTAAAAACACAATTCTAAATATAATACATCCAAAATGTACAAATACTGTATGTAATCTGCTTTTTGCACTTCAACACTGCAATCCTGCAGATTTAATGTTTGTGTTTTTTTAAATTCAGCTAAGAGGTCACACCGAGCTTCTGTTGGTCACACCACACGATACATGAAACAAATTCATCACAAAATTAGAATTTTAGAATGTAGTGAGATTCACATGAATCCAGGTGGATGCTGCACACTGGTGGTGGTTGAGGAGAGACCCCCCACATGATTGTAAAGCGCTTTGGGTGTACAGCAATACACAAGAGAGCGCTATATAAATGCTTCATTCATTCATGAAATTGTTTCCTGTCTCCTGCACTCGCATGCATATGAATGGAGTCAACAGAATTAAAAGTGTAGTGTGACCGGCCCTTAAGAGCATGACGTTTAGCCCAAACACAGATCAATGGAGGCCCTGTGCAGTATGTGGACTGGATGTGACTGACCCAGGGGCCCCTCTGTCTCTTGTGTTGGGTGTGACTGGATCTATCCATCATGCTCTTGGCATTGTGTCTGTTAGAGCTGACTCAGCCCTTCAGTCTGCCTGGAGGAGATCTCCCCACCTCAACCCCTTACAGCCATGCTAGCACCCAGAAAATGGACATGTCAGCTTACCAGTAAATAAGATTAAGGACGATATGTGTATGTGTGCTGGAGTGTTAGGGAGGGTGGCTGTGTATGTGTTACTGGATGAGGGCCAGAGGACAGGATACAGCCCTGTTCTGCAACAGTCTGCCTGTGTCTCACACTCAGTAGGAAGCGCCACACTTTCTACTCATGCTCTCGAGCCCTTCCCAATTAGCATTGAGTCCTCCCATGTTTCAGCTAGTGGAATATTGTATTACATAATTTAGAGAAGGTTCTTGAGCTCTTTCTGTCTTGTGGTCATCCATTCCAGTACTGTTTTAATATTATTTATGAACTATAACAGTATTTATTAACATTTTTATATATTTTCAGTTTTTGTTTTAATGTTAAGTTTTAGTAATTTTTTTTGTAATTTTTATTGTTTATTTATTTGTGTGTGTGTGTGTGTGTGTGTGTGTGTGTGTATGTGTGTGTATATATATATATATATATATATATATATATATATATATATATATATATATATATATATATATATATATATATATATATATATACACAGTGGGGCAAAAAAGTATTTAGTCAGCCACCAATTGTGTAAGTTCTCCCACTTAAAAAGATGAGAGAGGCCTGTAATTTTCATCATAGGTATACCTCAACTATGAGAGACAAAATGAGAAAAAAAATCCAGAAAATCACATTGTAGGATTTTTAAAGAATTAATTGGTAAATTCCTCGGTAAAATAAGTATTTGGTCACCTACAAACAAGCAAGATTTCTGGCTCTCACAGACCTGTAACTTCTTCTTTAAGAGGCTCCTCTGTCCTCCACTCGTTACCTGTATTAATGGCATCTGTTTGAACTCGTTATCAGTATAAAAGACACCTGTCCACAACCTCAAACAGTCCAACTCCAAACTCCACCATGGCCAAGAGCAAAGAGCTGTCAAAGGACACCAGAAACAAAATTGTAGACCTGCACCAGGCTGGGAAGACTGAATCTGCAATAGGTAAGCAGCTTGGTGTGAAGAAATCAACTGTGGGAGGAATTATTAGAAAATTGAAGACATACAAAACCACTGATAATCTCCCTCGATCTGGGGCTCCACGCAAGATCTCACCCCATGGGGTCAAAATGATCACAAGAACTGTGAGCAAAAATCCCAGAACCACACGGGGGGACCTAGTGAATGACCTGCAGAGAGCTGGGACCAAAGTAACAAAGACTACCATCAGTAACATACTGCGCCGCCAGGGACTCAAATCCTGCAGTGCCAGACGTGTCCCCCTGCTTAAGCCAGTACATGTCCGGGCCCGACTGAAGTTTGCTAGAGAGCATTTGGATGATCCAGAAGAGGATTGGGAGAATGATGAAACCAAAATAGAACTTTTTGGTAAAAACTCAACTTGTTGTGTTTGGAGGAGAAAGAATGCTGAGTTGCATCCAAAGAACACCATACCTACTGTGAAGCATGGGGGTGGAAACATCATGCTTTGGGGCTGTTTTTCTGCAAAGGGACCAGGACGACTGATCCGTGTAAACGAAAGAATGAATGGGGCCATGTATCGTGAGATTTTGAGTGAAAACCTCCTTCCATCAGCAAGGGCATTGAAGATGAAACGTGGCTGGGTCTTTCAGCATGACAATGATCCCAAACACACCGCCCGGGCAACGAAGGAGTGGCTTCGTAAGAAGCATTTCAAGGTCCTGGAGTGGCCTAGCCAGTCTCCAGATCTCAACCCCATCGAAAATCTTTGGAGGGAGTTGAAAGTCCGTGTTGCCCCAAAACATTACTGCTCTAGAGGAGATCTGCATGGAGGAATGGGCCAAAATACCAGCAACAGTGTGTGAAAACCTTGTGAAGACTTACAGAAAACGTTTGACCTCTGTCATTGCCAACAAAGGGTATATAACAAAGTATTGAGATGAAATTTTGTTATTGACCAAATACTTATTTTCCACCATAATTTGCAAATAAATTCTTTAAAAATCCTACAATGTGATTTTCTGGATTTTTTTTCTCATTTTGTCTCTCATAGTTGAGGTATACCTATGATGAAAATTACCGGCCTCTCTCCTCTTTTTAAGTGGGAGAACTTGCACAATTGGTGGCTGACTAAATACTTTTTTGCCCCACTGTATATATGTATATATATATATTATTAATAATAATAATAATAATAATAATAATGTTGTTGTTGTTATTGTGATTTATTTTATTTCAGCATTATTTCAGTTACCGAAAGCAATACTAGTTTTAGTTGTAGCTAACCATAGCCATAACTATTCACACCCCTAGGGGGTTAGTTGTAGTTGTGCCCTAGTCCTTCACATACGGTATATTATTCCAATGTAAAAGGTATATGTGTTTATGCAAGGATGCAAAGGCCTCTTTTGAAATAATGTTTATTCTCAACAAATTAATTACAAAAATAATGTTTGCTTTTGAATAGGTTCTCATAAACGCCCTAAGTCAGGTACTCAGCTCACCTGCCCCAACTCACACCATTAGTTTACATGTCAGACTCAACAGATCAGAACAGTGATTTGAAATCATCACAGAGGTTCAGTGTTTATATTCTTTGGGAAGTCATTCTACTAATGTATTATTTGTACTTGTCTCTGCACATCAGACTTGGATAGGAGAAACAATTGTGTCATATAACTGCTTTCGATGGCAAAGGGCTTTAAAAAGCCTTTAATATTTGGAGTTTCAGTTTATTTTAACAGTTTTCCTGTCATTTTTCTGTAGAGACTTGGTTTAGCAAGTCATTTTTACGGTGTCTGGTCACATTGACCTTTTCATTAGTGATAAATTATTGGAGCTGCATGGCTGTAAGTGGTCACTTCAAAAGCTTCAAATATTTTAACATGGTAACTTGCACTTGACTGATCGCCTGGGTTCCTTAAGGTATAAAAGTAGTAGACAACAAAAAATCAGTGTGAGCATTCTAAGGTGTTACACTAACAACATATTGTACAATATACTGTAAATGCTATTTTTAACATACACTTAAAAATAAAGGTTCCAAAAGGGGGTTTTCACAGCAGTGCCATGCAAGAACCATTTTGGGTTCCCCACATAACCTTTCTATGAACAGTTCTGAAAAGTTTTTTTTTTTTTTTTTTGGCCAAAATGTTTAATTAACATTTTAATGTTCTGAAGAACTTTTTTCCACTATAAAGATCTTTGCAATGAAAAGTTTCCATGGATGTTAAAAAATGGAATCCCTCCCTCCACCCCAGGACAGGGGTGTTGAACAAGGTATTACTGAGGGATTTTTTGAATTTTTTTTTTTTTTTTTTTTTTTTTAAATAATTGTTAACAGTAGCTAATTAGCAGTTAACTAACCAGTAGGACATGGTGAGATGGTGGTTTTCAGATCTGCAAATATGACCAAATATGACCAGCAGCATATTAAAGGCCATATTAGCATATTAGGGCCGCAATCCCTGCAGACTGCAAAAGCTGATTCCAAATCCTCAGTTCTCATTCTGCTGGATCTGTCTGCTGCTTTTGACACTGTCAATCACCAGATCCTGCTGTTTACCCTCTCATCACTGGGCATCACTGGGATTCCACTTCGCTGGTTTGAATCCTATCTCACTGGTAGGTCTTTCAGGGTGGCCTGGGGAGGGGAGGTATCCACAGCACATCAACTGGTCACTGGGGTTCCTCAGGGATCAGTTCTTGGACCTCTCCTCTTCTCCACATACACTACATCACTGGGTCCCATCATACAGGCACATGGCTTCTGCTACCATTTCTACGCTGATGACACACAGCTCTGTCTTTCTTTACAACCAGATGATCCAACGGTAGCTGCACGGATCTCAGGCTGCCTGGCGGACATCTCGGCATGGATGAAAGAACATCACCTACAGCTCAACCTGGCAAAGACTGAGCTTCTTGTCTTCCCTGCCACTCCAGCTCTACAGCATGATTTCACCATCCAGCTAGGTTCTTCTACAATTACCCCATCAACTTCGGTCAGAAATCTTGGTGTAATCTTTGATGACCAGCTGACATTCAAAGACCACATTGCAAAGACTGCTCGATCTTGCAGGTTTGCATTACACAACATCAGAAAGATCAGGCCTTTTCTAACAGAGCATGCTGCTCAACTTCTTGTCCAGGCCCTTGTCATTTCTAGGCTGGACAACTGCAATGCTCTTCTGGCTGGACTTCCATCAAGCACAATCAGTCTCTACAAATGATTCAGAATGCAGCGGCACGACTGGTTTTCAACGAGCCCAAAAGAGCCCATGTTACACCTCTCTTTATCTCCTTTCACTGGCTACCAGTTGCAGCTCGCATCAAGTTCAAGACATTGATGCTTACATATAGAACAGCCACAGGCTCAGCACCCTCCTACTTCCACTCACTATTACGACTCTCCTTTCCCTCCAGAAGTCTGAGATCCGCTATTGAGCAACGCCTCGTGGTACCATCACAGAAAGGCTCAAAATCACTCTCCAGAACATTCCCATTCACCGTTCCTGGCTGGTGGAATGATCTTCCCACCCCATCCGGAATGCTGATTCCCTGACAATTTTCAAGCGACAGCTGAAAACCCATCTCTTTCGACGCTGCCTGACTTAAAAAAAAAAAAAAAAAAAAAAAAAAAACTACTTTAAAAAAAAATATTAATTTTGTCTGCCTCTTTATTTATTCCTTCCCTTTCTAGCTTGTACTTATTTGAACAACGCCTGAGACTTGGTATTACGAGCACTTCCTCTGTCTGTTGCCTCTTTAAGCTGAATCGCTTTATGTATTCCCCAATTGTAAGTTGCTTTGGATAAAAGTGTCTGCAAAATGACTAAATGTAATGTAAATTTAATTAAAATGGAAATCTGTGCTCAAAGTGGACATTTCATCTGAAGCACATTATTGTGAACGAATAATTTTTGTTACTGGAAAAAAGGTTTGGCATTTCAATCAAAGGACCTTAAACACAGGCCAGATGTTATTATATTCAAGTATTCGCTCACATTTAGCTTTCATTCAACCTTACAGAAGACCAGATTTTTTTCTTCTTCTTTCTTTTTCCCTTGGTCTCATTATACAGCAGTTTGGTTTTAAGTCAAAGAAGTTGATCAGTTCCTTGAAATAAAAAGATTCTGGCTGGAACCCAAGATTGGTGTGCTTGATAAAACAGTCTTGATCTCTGCTTCCTCTGTGCTCTCTCCAAACTCAATACACACTGTATATTGATTTCTGAGTGCAGTGCTGGAGTTGAAGGCCTTGGCCCGTTCCCATTCTGTGGCAATTCACGAGTAGAAGAGTTTGAGAGTGAGATAGGGAGAGAGAGAGAATGTCTTTTCTTTGTCTCCTCATTTCTTGCTTGGAGCTGCTGAGGTCAGTGGGTGGGATCCAGAGATAAAGGCCCTGGGATATCAGATATTGTGGTTTAGATTCCCTATATTGGTTCTCTCACTTCTCAGAAAATATTATGTTGTTAAAAATGACTGAGCTTTCAGGGGTTATACAAAAAATCACAATCATTAGCAAGTTTGAAGCAGTTTTGAAGTTGCATCTGATGTTTTCCAGTAAAGTAAATGTTAAAAGTATCATTCCAAGTTGCTATTTTTGGTTCGCACTCGTTTTTGCTTTTCATACATGCTTAAAGGGATAGTTCACCCAAAAATAAAAATTGCGTCGTCATTTACTCACCTTTCATGTCATTCCAAACCTGAATGACTTTCTTCCTTCTGTAGAGTGAAGAGATTTTGAAAGTCAGTGCGGTCAAAACAACACAAAACAAAAATAAAACGCCAAAGTTGTGTTCCATTTAGGGCTGTCGCGATTCGTTGATTTTATTCGACTATTCGATTTTTAAAAAAAATCCTCAACTTCATTTTGCTTGCGTCGACTAACCGGCAAAATACCGGAAGTGGCGCATTTCACGGACGAGAATCCATAAAACACATTATTAGACTGTTTTCCAAGGCTGCATGATGTATTAAACCCATTTAAAAATCATAATTAAGCAAACTGTGAATTCACAAACGCTAAGATTAATTAAATAATTATATGCGTTGCAGTTCTAATACAGTATATGCGCTTTAATTATTTACAGACGTGCGTCACACAGCGGCTCCGTTCACAGTAGCTCCACAGAAACAGTTATCATTTACATCTGTGGAGCGTCTCAAACTCCATCTCTGCATGTTGTTGTGAGTTTGGGTTTATTATAACGCTCATCTGGGAACGCAACGTGCGCCATGTCATCAGATTTGTAAGATAAATCATTTATAAATCTACACAAACACAGGAGAATACATCGCGGTTTCAAAATAAAAGCTCAAACGCTCACTCTGAGTTTACGTATTTTGATGTCCACATATTCATTTCATTACAGTGGCTATAGCATTTCTAGCCTAAAGAAATGGACAAATATTAAAGATTAAGTGGACATTTAATTAAAAGGTGCTTGGTCAGTATTAAAAAAGGATTAGATCGCACAGTAATGTGTAAAAACAATCGTCAGGCCGCTGGCGCCCCCTGCAGGCCTTTGTTGTAATGCGTAATGTACATTAGCTCTATTGTTTATAATACATTATGTATTTTAACCGTTTTGTTCAATAAAACCATATGATTTCTTGCTTTTGATACTTTATTTGAACTAATTATTATTGCATCATTGCTAATATATATTTAAGTAATTTTAAAGGCTATTGTTCACTTATATCTATTTTTATTACCACAAAAAATAATTATAATTATAGGGCCCTATGAAATCCGTTTTATTTCTAAATTCAGTTTTTTCCATTTTCATTTTTTTATATTATTTTGTGGATTCTATTTGAATGGTTAAAAATAGTCGTTAGTGGCAGCCCTAGTTCCATTCTGCCACCTAATGTGAGTTCCAATCAGAATGGAATGTACATGTTTCATTTGAAAGGCCCTGAGAACAGCATAGGGAACGAGGGAAAACATACTAGCCAGTCATTGCGTATCATCTCAAGGTATAGTTCACCCAAAGATGAAAATCATTAATCAGACATCATTTACTCACCCTTATCTTATTCCAAACATGTATGAAACCTAAACACAAAAAAAAATTTTTTTGAAGAATGTTGGTAACCAAACAGTTTTGGTTCCCATTGACTTCCATAGTATTTTTGTCCATACATTGGAAGTCAATGGGAAGTCAGTTTAGTTCCAGCATTAGTCCCAGGTGTGTTTTGTACATGGTTGTTTGTTGGTATAAAGTGTGCAAGATGCAGCTATTACAGTGCGATCATCATGATTATGGTTAAATAAGATAAAATACACATATAACCAAATTGTTTATTTTCATATTAAACATAGCAGATAAACATAGATAAAAGACTTTTATCATATAGTTTAGCACTTTCAAAAATGACAATTTATATTAGTTTAATAATAATAATAATAATAATATATTTATATAAATATTCATGTATATGTACAAAGTACAGTCATTTATATTAATTTTTATTATAAATAGAATAATATAAATAATATTATTTATATTTATATTATATAAGTAATATAAATAATTATTTATATTATTCACGGACATGTATTATTATTATTATTATTATTATTATTATTATTATTATACATCAAACTCCTCTGATATGTGCAAATTGAGTTTTGTCTGTGTGGTGACACTGCAGGGTGTTGTGAATGAATGTATTTTGTCAAGCAAACTGAAATTTAACAAATATCTCATGCTCAGAGATTAGGGAGCAGCGAACACTGCGTAGGAACCCTGCCAAATAGAACGCATATCAAAACATTTCTCAAAATGTTCCACAGAAGAAAGAAAAGCATACAGATTTGGAACAACATAGAATTTTTTTTGGTGAACTATCCCTTTAAAATGACTGATATTTGTGCACATGTACCATTTAGACCCCATCAGAATCATTCAGATGTGCCCGAGGATCATCAGAAAAGATTAATGAAGCATTATGTCAGCGTTCAGACAGAATACTGTGACTATGTCACTCTTGGCTCCATAACAGCAGGATGTCGTTGTACAGCACATTTAGAGTATAATGAAGACAGGCTGTGAGCTCAGTGGATCAGAGCCCTTCCTCATCTACATTTCCTCCACACACACATGCGCACACACACACACACACACACACACACACACACACACACACACACACACACACACACACACACACACACACACACAAAAACATCACTACTCTTCAAGCAGCGGGTAGATCAGAGACAGAATAGGCAGTGTTTTAAATTGTAAAACGTCTTTATTGGAGCTCAGTGCTTGACGGGTATTAAATCTGTTTGACAGCATGAGGCCAAAGTCAGCAACCCAAGGACCTATAAAGACTGCACCATAAACCTCAGGTGTTTTATCATACGTGAATGTTGTAGAATCTAAAAAAGCTTGCACCCAATGCATTTAATTTTTGCAACTAAACTCATTTCGGGCCGGCTGGAACAATCTCTCTGGGGTGCTGTAACATTGACATCCTCCTACAGCTGTTATCCTTTGTCCTTGTCTCTGCAGTATGAAAAATAAGTATGCCTTGCTGAATACAAATCTGCATTCTCTCAAAGTTAAATTTGGAGATGTTACCTCTCGAATTGTTTCATGTCTTCCAACTTGGTGTGACGCATCACTGTTTGTGAGGTTATCTAGCGTGATGCATTAAAAATAGAGATCAAGCATCCGTCAAAACATTTTGATGTGCAGCGCTGTTGACAGTTGTGGCTGGTCAGGTTAACAAACACTCAGAATAACACGATAAAGATGTCATTTATCACTTGATAGTTTATTGTTAGGACACTGCACAGCTGCTAGTTTACTTGAATTTCATCCAGTCCTCTTAAATGACAACGTCATTGGCCTAAAGGTGAGGGATGATGGAGTTTTGGCAGTGAACAAAAGTTTTTGGTAGGCTACCTTGTATGAAGTGAATTCACTTTTGCGCTGAATTGAAAGGTGAGAGATAACGTAGCTTTTTAACCTGCCTTCATGAGCTGCTTTTGCTGTAATGATAGAAAATACATATTTGTTGATGTTCGTCTGAACTTGGGTTGCCTCTTCCACTGTAGACAGATTTTTGGATTATAATGAGAGTGATTTGAAGTTTTGTATGATTTAGTTTTGTTTTGCATCAGTCTAGACAGTCTAAATGTCACATTAGTGAATTTTTGATGAAATTTCACAGCCAAAATATGTCCATTGTCATTGAATGAAGTGATGTTTGGAGCACAGCTTCACTTAACAGAATCGCTTTCAAACCAAGCATCTTTCTGTTGGAACTAACTTGATCGGTTGTGAAATCTGTGGGGAAATCTTTCATCCCCACACAGAATTGCTTAATGCATTGATTCCTATTAAAATAACTGAATTTCGCAATGAATAACAGTAAATGTGACCACACCTTAAGTTATTTTTATTTTTTCCCATTGTATTATGTTGTACTAATTCAAGGATCCTCTTGATTTAAACTAGATGCACAATTCTAAATTCTGGTCTAGTACTGATAAGCCAATAATTATTTAAATTTATGGCTGATAACTTATATTCAAATTCTACACAAATTTCACAAAAAAAACAAAAAAAAAAAACATACCAGTTGTTTTAAATTCTGCTAGTAATTGAAGGCATCACAACATTATAATGTACAATATCAAAGATGAATATTTATTTTAAAATTTGCTGAAGATAACATTTAACAGTCTTATTAACTATTAGTGTTTTTTTTTTAACTTTAAATGAGTGTTAGCTGACTGCAAAGGTAATCTAAATGTAAAAATAGAGAAAATGATCCAATCTCCAATACTGGCCTATATATTAGTATTGACAGATAAAAATAATAATAATAATAAAAAAAATTTAATATCAGCCAATAACTGATATGCTACATAAATATTGTACATCCTTAATGGGGAAAAAAAAGCTAAAATAATGGGGCAAAACAGAAGTACGATATTAGTAGTAGAATAAAGTTACTCAACTATAGATGGTGTGTAGTTTTTTAAATTAATTTATTTATTTTTATTTTGATCTGCCTACTTGCAGCATTTGGTTCCAACTACATTTAAAGTGAATCCTGTAGAACTTCATTAACCAACAGCACCTAAACCAGTTATTTGAGCTAAACTCGATGAAGGTAGATTTTCAGCATATGAGTATTCCTTCTCTACACCCAATTGTTCCCAGTGTTCAAGAAGTAGTCCCCTTTTCCCGCATGTGTTGGTATTGGTTGACACATCAACTCGCACACAAAAAAAAAAATGAGAGAGAACAAAATCAATACATAACAGAAGCTCTGAGCCATCAAGAAGAGACACTTATATGTGCCCTCCTCCCCACAAGCTCCGAGTCAAAGTGAGAGGGAAGATGAGATCCTTGGGGTTTTGTTTGAGAGCTGCTGGGAGCAACGGGCCACGGTGGAAGCGAGGTCAGATTTCCCCTCAACAGATTTTTATGAGTTGATGACAGCTGCCGGAGTGTGGTGCCAATCCCCCTGACAAGAGTCATGTGACCCCTGCCTCAATTACTTGAGCCAACCCTCAGCTTCTCAGTGACACATGTGGCATAGTATGGAGATGTAGGCTAAAGTTGCCCTGTCAGCAGTCATTCAAAATACATTGCTTGTACAGTAGAGCAAGGTTTCTGCTTCAGCCCATGAAAGGGATCCCCAACCACTCCTCTTCCTCTCTGCCACAGCAATGTGAATACAAATCCACTCGCTCATAATGTAGATAACGTTGCTTCTCGTTGGGTGTGTGTGACCACATCCCTGGAGTCCATTCTGACCTGATTCCAGACCACCAGCGAGCCTGGCTCGCTCCTCTGACACACTTCTGCCTTGTTGATGGTGGAAAACTGGGCCAGTTGGGTTTGTAATTGAGAAGAATCCTTCACTAATGCCAGAGAGGGTTAGCACTGCCATATCACATCACGCCAGCTTCTTTTTAATTCGTCCTCATGACCATTAGCCACCCCATTTTTTTTTTTTTTTTTTTTTTTAAGATATTTGATAGCTGTTTAAGCTTATGTGTGTTTGTTGCCAAGTAGTATACAACAGTTAACTGTGCTTTGGTCCCTACAGACTTCTGTAAAGGTGTGTTCACACCTCGCTGGAGGTGCTAAGTCACTATTGTTGTACGCTATGTCCAGCCGCATCAGATTGCAGATAACATGAGTTTCAATGTCTCAACTGCTGATGGTATACAGTCTCTGCACCTTTAAATAAAGCTCACTCTAACAAGTTACTGTTATATTCAAGCCACAAGTTATTTTCATGTTAAGCTGTTTGGTTTAAATAAAATAAAGCACTAAAAAAAACTTAAATGATTAATTTTAAATGCTACAAATACATTTAGGCAGCACAACAGTATTATGTACAGTATCAAGAATTAATATTCATTTTAAGATTAGCTAAATATTGTATTTAACAGTGTTTTTATTGTTTTTAAAGTGTAACTTTATCTGAGCTTTAGATGAAGGCAAAGGTCATGTACACTACTATATATTTTTTTTAATTTATATTAATACTTTTATTTAGCAATAATGCATTAAATTGATCAAAAGTGAAAGTAAAGACTTTGCATTGTTAACATTTATACACTTACATTTATAATTCAAATAATTGCTGTTTGTTTGAACTTTCTATTAATCAAAAAAGTCCTCAAAATCCTTTCAGTTTCCACAAAAATATTAAGCAGCACAACTGTTTATCATTAAGAAGAAGAAATCTTGAACACCAAATCAAAATATTGGAGTGTAATGCCTGTTGAAATTCAATTTTGCCATCACAGGAATAAATTACACTTTAAAATATATTAAAATGGACTCTTTTTGTTTTATATTTATTATTATTTATTAAATATCATTTAATATTAATATTTATTGTTATTAATATTTTATATTATTTTTATTTGTAATAATAGTTCATAATTTTGATTTTTTTTAATTTTCATTTTTTACTGTATTTTTAAATAGTAACATAATAAAAAAGTGAATAAATGCATTTTCTTTCAAAAAAATTTTTTTTAAATTACAAAGCCCCAAAATTTTGAACAGTAGAATTAATGTAAAAAATGAGCAGAAATGAGCATGCACAATTAAATATTCATTTTCAGCTGAAAAAAACTAATATTTGCAGATATATGACATATTTTGCATAAGCAAAGTCTCAAATCTCCTACTCTGATTTAAAATGAATGACTTCCAGTTGCTTTGTCGCTGCAAATCGCTGTCACCCCTTTAGAATAATGACCTAGAGTTACTCTGAACTATGAAACATTTGCTCACTTTTACCACAATGATTGATTGATTTGCCTACAGGAGGAGAAGTTTTAAATGGTCTGTTCATCATGTTTTCCCTCCAACATGCTGTATTAGATTCTGGTTGTGAATGAGTTTGCTTGCCATTAACCCCTAGGGTGCTTTTCAGACCCCTACTTGAGAAATACTTTTTTAAATGATATTTGTCTGCATGTGTGTGTTTGTACGCCAGCCATACGCTCCCCACGGAGGCCTGCAGTGGAGATCGGGCATAGTCAAACCCCTGTTTCTCTGCGAGCTCTAATAGCGAGCCAGGAGACCTGAGCAAGAGAGGATAGAAATAGACGGCAGTGTCAGGGGAGAGTCCTCGGGACAGCTCTCATCCAGGAACATAAACCACAGAACGTAAAGTAACCTACCCTGGCTTAATGTGTCTCTGAACGACAGCTAACTGCGAATTAAGCCTCATTTTGTTCAGGCCGTTTGTATAAGAGAAACTACCACCAAGTCACTGACTTCCAACCATTGTGCCCTTATTGAAAGCTAATTAAGCGTTTCCAATGGGCATATGAGTTTTTTTTTTTTCCCCCCTCCATTTAGCTTATGTCTGAGGCTCTTCCTTTTCTTTTTCTTTCAGGCAGTCATTTGTTGGGCATGAATGTGCAGTTTATTTGCGAAGACTAAACTGCGGTGATTTTTGCACTGATGGCTGCCAACTGTAATTTAATGTGCGACTGGCTGAACTGTCCCTAATATTATTGTCATGCGTGATTTACAGTGTCTTTAGCTCAGCGCTCGACGAGAGATGGAGAGCAGATGGTGCACCACTGTAGATGTCTGCTGATTAGGAGATCTTGATGAGAAGATTTCTGCTATCTTGCAAGCTATGTTTATGTGTGTTTGATAAACGCAAACACAGAGATGGCCCTTTAGGAATGAGAGCCTTACGGGAAATATGCTGTGCGAGATATGAGCTGTGCAAACAGCTGTGCAGGCAAAATGAAATAGATTCATTCTTCTATTAAAGCTGAAAGTGACTTGAATTTCTAAAATGACAACTACTAGATGACTGCAGCAGGCTGTATGCGACCCCACTGCTGTACATATGAATAACAGAGGACAAATTTTTCACATGCACTCTGATTGGCTGAAAAACTTTTGAATCGCACTGGTAATCTTATGTAGCCCACTGGATTTACCCTTTAGACATAAATCTAGAGAGATAAACAAAGTCTTTCAGCACAGAATAGGCAAATAGAGAAAAGTATATGATTGAGATAAATGCCTGTTTCATTAAATGTCTGTCTCCATCAGTGCTAATGTATAACCCAATGCTAACGCTTGTATGTGGTATAATTACTTCTCAGCGGGGGAATTACAGGGAAATTATTGTATCATTAGCCCGATATATATTAAATTTACAACCATGCATATTAATGTCCTTTTGAGGGTTTAGGTATTGGTCAGTGACCACTGATGTGACCACATAATGTAATTTACAAATCTACTGGCAGCCTTAATGGTAAATTAGGGTTAGGGTTTTTTTTTTTTTTTTTTTTTTTTAGTGCAAATATTGTGTGAAATACATTTCATTTAATTTCCATATTTTTTTTTTTTTCTCCTCATTGATTTGCATTACATACACTACTGTTCAAAAGTTTGGGTCAGCAATATATATTTTTTGTTTTAAATGTAATTTATTAAAAATTTAGGATTTTTTAGCAGACATTATTACAGTCTTGTTATCATTACAGTGCCAAATGATTCTTTAGAAATAATTCTAATATGCTTATTTGGTGCTCAAGAATGAATAGAAAGCTCAAAAGAACATTTATTTTAAAAAACGGCTTTACTGTAATCGTTGTTAAATAATTTATCATTTAAATAAATAATTTATCATTTAAATAAATAATTTATTATAAAGTATTAATTTTCTTTAAAAATAAAATAATCTTACTGACCCAAAATGTTTGAACAGTGGTGTATATACAGTATAGTTATTATAATGTATTGGTCTAATGCTTTATAGATATTAAATCAGCTGTTACTATATCGATCAACCACTATACTATAGATATAATTACAGAATCTGTATTTATATTATATTATATTATATCTGATATAAACTCGTGTCGGTCAACCAGATAAGAATGTTGTTCAACCCCTAACCTCAGCTCTAAGCTGAACACTAAAGATCGTTGCACACTGAGTCTGAAATTTTCACGTGCGTTTTCCCATTTTTTCGTATTCCTCATCCTTTCCTATCAAAATGCATGCTTTGGATGCGAAAACACAGAAAATTGAACCTCATCCGAATTTTTTATGACAGACGAAAGTTTCGGAGGCAGTGTGTAAACGTGATTGACACGACATGAGGTCATATTTGTTTTTCAACGTGCGAAAATTTCGGACGAAAATTTTGGACTCAGTGTGCAATGGCCTTAACACTAAAAGTTGAATGGTTGATGCTCTGTCAACACCTTTAGCTTGTCACTGGGATAGTACCCTTAAAGGGATCCTTTTGAACCTTTTCTCTACCCATAAAGGGTGCATATTAGTGTTTTTTTGGGAACTATGCACACATTAGGGGTAGATAAGGTGCAAAGATGTAATTTTTACGTTTTTTCAAGGACCAAGAGGGATGCTGTTCCAGCTGTGGGTTTAGATCAGTCACATTCAACGTTTCTTTGACCCATTTAGATTTTTTGTGTTTTGTTTGTGTGATGTACTCACACATAATTCTGGACTCAGTCTGGTGCACTTGATACATCGGAGCCAATGCATGCAAATAATGGAGTTTTAATATGTTTGTTGTCACGAATGTGTTTGTTGCTGTCAAAAAAAGTGAGTTTGTCTCTCGTGACCTTGGCTGTGTTTGATTTTTCTTCACACATGGTTGGAGAAGCTCTGTTCTTGTGCCAAGTTAGAAATCAGACTTGCTTATTTTATCATGCTTCCGTTGTTTTTACACTGACAAATTCCCTCTTGGATCATGGTCAGGTTGATGTCTTTGAAAAAGAGCTGATTTTCTGACACATTTGAAAGGAGCTAATATCTAAAATAATGATTGGTAAAGTACGCAATTAAAAAATCAGTTGCTGGTTGATGCGGGCCACTTCAAATGCCCTCATTTGTAACCTAGCGCAAGTGAAACCAGTTTTGTTCTTTCTGACTTCATGCCCTCTTTTTCATCAGTGTCACTTCCTGCCTCAGTGACCACTTCCTGGTCTTGTCGGTCATGTCTCAGCAAGTTCAAGTTGTTGCTGGGGAGTGTATAGAAGAGTGTGTGTTGTGGTTTCCCTGTGCTTGAGCCTTGTCACCCACGCAGTGACGAGTGAAACTTGTTGGCTTTGAAATGAGTAGGCGGCTTCTAAAAGTGTGACTTCCTCCTTCTATTTTTATCACTTGTGTTCTCTTCCCATGACATGTCATGCTTATTTCTCTCTCTTGCCTTTGTTGCTCCCTTTAATTTTTCTTCCGCTAAGTAACTTGAGATTCTTATTGTTGCCATGACAGCTGGAAGTTTCTGTCAGAATGTGGCTCATTTTGCCCCTCTACTTTCACAGATGTCTTAGTTCTTTGGTTATTTTCTGAACATTGTTTTCTCCTGTCCTCTCCAGTATTTTTTTTTTTTTTTTTTTCACAGAGAGAGCTTTTTCTTGTCCCTCATAATGGCAATACAAGCAAAACCTCTATAACGTAACCCAAAGATGCCGACAGTAGTTCCTGTAGCTGAACTGGTAAAGCGTAGTGCTAGTAACACCGGGGTCATGTGTCCAGTTCCCAGGGGACACACATACTGATAAAATGTATCTTGAATGCACTGAAGTGTCTGCCAAAGGCATAAGTGTAATGTAAATGATAGGGGAGGATGCACAAGTGCTGTATTACACAACACATAACACCGGAGAGCTTCACTCCTACTCATGCTTCTGCTGAAAGCTTCAAGCCGCAGTATTGCGCTGTGCCACCTGAGTTTGAACAGTGTAGATTTATGTGTATTTTGAATTTGGCGTCGAGCCCATGACTTTGGGAGAATCTTGGCTGCTTTTCTGTATACTGTGGCTCGGTGACGAGAATTGTGAGGTATATTGGCGCTCTAGTGCGATGTGGACTATACTCAGAATCAGGATTACTATGTTCAGACATAATCAGATCACATATCCAAGCCAAAGAGCAGCCTTATTGATCGATCATAAAACAAAAAGGACTTGCATGCAGCAGTCCATCAGGATCTCATTCACATTAGGCCAGTAGGGTGGGAGGATATCCATGAGCATCCCTATCTGTGTGCTTGACTTATATGTATATATGTGTGTTTGTGTGTGTGTGTGGTGTGTGCGTAGACCAGATGTTTGGAATAATTAAGGTTTTTTAGGTTTTTGAAAGAAAAAGTCTCACGAATGCTGCCTTTTTTCCCCCCAAAAATATAAGAACACAATTGTTGTGAAATATATTTAGAATTTAAAATAACTCTTTTATAATTTAATATAATTTAAAATGTAACTTATTCCTGTGATGCAAAGCTGAATTTTCCACCATAATTACTCCAGTCTTCAGTGTCACATGATTTTTCAGAAATCATTCAGATTTGCTCAATTGGTGCTCAGTTATTATTACTTATTATTGGTGCTCAATTATTAATAATGGTTAATAAAGGTTCTATTAGTTACTGCGGCATAATTTTACTTTAGAAACTTTGGTTGTTCAATGAACAGCATTTATCTGCATTTAATACAACTTCTTTTTGGTAACCTTGTTTTAAATCATACCTATCCCCAAACTTGCATCAGTCTCCCCAAAAATATTAAGCAGCAAAAACTGTTTTCAACATTGATAATAATTAGAAATGCATCTTGAGCACCAAATCAGCATATTGGAATGATTTCTGAAGGATCATGTCACACTGAAGACTGAAAATTCAGCTTTGCTATCATAGATATACTGTAAATTACATTTTAAAATATATTCAAATATAAATTTTTTTTAAAAATGTTCCTGTATTTTTGATCAAATAAATCATGAATTATTTATCCACTTATTTACAGCCATACACATTCTGTACATTTTGTGTCTGTTTGCATGAATGCATTTGGCAGATGCTTTAATCCAAAGTGACTCATCCAAACGTTCATGGGAAATGATTTTCTAGTTCTAGTCAGTTGAGCTACAAAAGCAGCTATACTATAGTAGAGCTACTAAATTTGCAAGCTTAGTTCTAGGTAGGAGTGATTGAAGACCTGGACTTCAGGAAATCCGAGTCTTGTCCCACCATCATTGCGGATAAAAAGCATTTACCAAGTGTCTATAACCCCCAATAAATTGAGGAATTGCTGCTTTGTTGATTTGTTCTTTTCTTGAACCCCAAAACCCTGTTGTCTATTTAGTCTGACATTTGAAATCTCTGTGCAAATATTTTCACAAGCAGATCCATTTTTACCTTTTCCCTTTTTATAGGTCCTCATTTTGTGGGCGGCGGTGCAAAAATACATTTCATCTGTCTGCAAATCCAAGACCACTAATTTGATTTAAATTACAGTCCAGGATTGGACCAAAATGACATAAATGTCCCTCGTAAAGCTTGATACGTACACATTGCATCACATTGCCCGTCTAGCAAGTATAACTTATGTTGAAGTTACAAGATTACCCATGCAACCTTAATAACAGATAAGCCTGACAGGTTATGAGAGAAAATAGTGTGGAATTACCCACATAATGGCCACAACGAGGGGCACTGTGGATGCTTGTTCCAAACCAAACTAGTATCTCTGTTTGCCATCAGGGGTGTGAGGGAGTGTCATTGGCTGTGAGTTATTCACTTTTTCATGTGTGGGTGTTATATCGTTGGGGATCGGGCTATTTTTGACTTTCAGTCCCCCACCTTTAACCATCTCCCCTCTGGAGAGAAGCTGGGTGGTGACAGTTGAGGAGACAAAGGCCTCCTATACTGCTCTCGCTCTAAAAACAAACCCTCATAACTCCCACTGCAGGAGAACACTAATAGAAGTGAGGCTTTAGCTGAGGAGGCTGTGAATGTTTCCCGTAGTGCCAGCATTTTCAGTCCAAGAATCCCTTTTTAAATCCCTCTAAATCTGTGTGCTTCTAATGACATTGATAAAAGATGGATTCAATTCTTTTTAAAGAGCGACTTCAGCTTTCGAATAGGTGACACATTGACCATGTTCACTTGGCAGTAGAATTTGATTGCCAGTCCTGTTTTAGAGTGTACACGCACAGTACATTTTTGTACACGCACAGTTTATAGGGCCCTATGGAGTACGTTTTATTTTTTTCCAAATTGGTTTTTTTTTTCTGTTTTATTTTTTCTGGATTTTTTTTTCTAGACTCTGTTTTAATGGTTAAATAAAATTTTATTAATCGGAAAGCATGTCTAATTAATTGAAATCATGAAACTTACAATATTAAACAGCAATTTATTAATTACATTTTTTTATGGCCCTCAAATTCAGATTTATTTTATTTATTTATTTTTTACCAATTTTTGTCTTTAATTTTCTGGATTCCATTTTAATGGCTTCATTAAATATTAATAATCAAAAGCATAATAATTAATTGATTTTTATTTTTTAAAAATCCAGAAATACTGTGTTGTGTATTTAAATTTTTTTTCTGCTAAATATGTGTTGTGTATTTACTTTTTTTTTCTGCTAAATATATTCTGGTAAATATTTTTTCTGGTAAATGTTTGTGTAAAGATAATGTTTTAATAATAATTTTATTAGCAGTATTAGTACTATCGTTACATTAATTAATATTTCTTTGACAATTTCTTCAATTTAAACCAAACATTTATTTTGACGAGTTGCCTTGAACACATTTAGGTTTCTGTTTATATATGATATGATGATATTTGTACTCAAAAGAAATGGTAAAATGCTCATGAAGTATTTTTTGTGGCTTAATATTCACAGACGTCTATATCACGTTTTGATTTAAGTGTACTGACCTACTTTTGATGTTTCCATTCAAATTTGGCAAATTCCATGACATTCCGAATTATACAGTAAATTTCATTTTTATGACTGGATCCTGCGATTCCGTTCGCGTTTTCCAAATCGCAGAAATCATAGGGCCCTATGTTAGTTAAAAATGAGAATGATGTCTGCATTCTATAAATGACTTCCTTAAATTATCAGGACCCCACCTGTTTAAACTGTTGCTTTAGCGCCTGCAGCTGAATTTCTGGAGAAGACGCATTAGTTGCATAAGAGCCTAAATGAGAATAACAAACAGGAGTCATGTGGAGCTGTCACCTTGGAGGTACAGACTAATGGTAAGCTTCTTTATGCATGTCATTCCACCTGGAGGAAATGCAATACCTGACTTTCAGCAGCCACAAAAAGCTCATTCTTAGTCGTAGTGCTTGCAAAGTAATTGCTATTGCTCATACTTTGGGTTAGGCAAGGGCAGGATGACCAGGTGTAAAATGACCAAACGTGCTTCTTCGAGACCAGTCTGACTTTGTGCTTGAGCTTTGTGCCACAATATTCTGGGAATGAGAATTTCATATAGAGGGCTGGCATGAGGAGGGATGAAATTTGTAGAAACTTTTATTTGGAATCTTTGTGTCACAATGCCACTCCCCTGAATTCTTGATGTACAAGCTGGCGTAAACACACCTGGTAAGGTAGTGGTCCTTACGCACTCTGTCATGCTTATACAAATGCCTGAGCGGAGAGGAGCCTCAGGCTGGAACTGTTTCCTGGAAATGTTCCAGTTTGTAGAAACAATACCGAGTCTAAACCTTCTTTATTATGTAATCTCAGTAGCTTTTATGATATCAGGGTATTCCTAGGGTTATTTTCATTTCGGTCTGGCATTGGTAGTCTGGATTGTGTTCTAATTCAATGCAGTTTATTTTATTTTATATCCTATCTTATATTGTCTAACAAGGTCCAAGGACACCGGCCCAGCTCTCTTCGTATGCTGTGGCAACGGAGATCTCGCTCTAACAAGACAATCCGTCATGCCATTGTTGTACAGCACTCGCCCTGTTGATCAGATTTACAGAGACTCTGTTGTCCCATCTCTTCTTGGAAAAACAGAAGACAAAGAGATGACGGAAATGTGAGTTCCCCTCCCAGAGGGCTACAGTATGGGCAATGCCTGGCCACAGACCCCCCCTCCTTTAAATAGGCTGACCATCGCCACAAAGATCACATTCAGACAGACACAATACACGCACGGCCCCAGGGCCGGCACTCTGCCCTGCTCCACATGACGCTGAAGGTCACACAATCATTTGGGATAGTTGATAAAACAGACAGAGAAAGAAAGAAAGAAAGAAAGAAAGAAATGGTGGGAGGGGAGGTGGATTAAAATTGTAAGAAATGAGGTAGAAAAACCAAACTGTAAAAATTTGTGGAAAGAAATGGACTTTTATCTTTAGAGCTAATAATGTTCCTGAAAGCCAGTTCCAGGGACCATATTACTGTATTATGATGTATTTGTCCATTAAATTTCCATAAAATATGATTTTTGAATTTTTTATTATTTATTTTATTTTAACATTTCTAACGACAAATTTTATGTCTCCTTGAAAATTAATTCCAAATTTTACCTTTTATGGCAGCATTTTATGTAAATGTTGACCCTGGACCACAAAACCAGTCGTAAGTCACACAGGTATAGGACTATTTGTAGCAATAGCCAACAATACATTGTATGGGTCGAAATTAGCGATTTTTTTCTTTTATGCCAAAAATCAAATGTAAAAAGATGTCTGTTCCATGAAGACATTTTGTAAATTTCCTACTGTAAATGTATCAAAACTTAATTTTTGATAAGTAATATGCATTGATAAGGACAACTTCAAAGGTGATTTTCTCAATATTTTGATTTTTTACAACCATTCAAATAGTTGAATCTCTGCCAGATATTGTCCTATTCTAATAAGCTATACATAAATGGAAAGCTTATTTACTCATTTATATAAATCTCAGTTTCACAAAATTGACCCTTATGAATAGTTTTGTGGTCCAGGGTCACAAATATGTAATGTATTTATGTTAAATATTTCCATGAAAGAAACATTTGACTTTTTTTTTTTTAATACTTTATTTTACTTTATTTTATTAAAAACACTTCATATTAGCTACACATTCAACAAACTTTGCCCCTGCGTTTTAAATATGGCAGCGGCTATTTGCACTAAATGAAAATAGCATATTTTCTTAGCTATAGATGCTATTTACACTACATGAAAATAGTGATAGATGCTATTTACACTGTTAAAGCTACAGTCCGTAACTTTTTTTTGTGTTCAAAATTTCAAAAATTTATATAATAAGCGAGTACACCATGAACCCATTTTCCAAACCGTGTTTTTGGCTTCCTGAATCACTATTTTAGACTGGTTCGGGTAGGTACCACTGTGGAGTAGCCCTGTACCTGCGTGATTCATCATAGACATAAACGGAGAGAAGTATTTTCTGCTATTTATTCTACTTATTGCAAATAGTGGTAATTATCTGCACCTCAGTATTGTAGTAGATTATAAAACAGTATGCAATAATAATGTAATTGAGTGTAAATTTATCATTTTAATTCAAATTATTAAATGGATGCCACCGTTTTGGGACAATATAAGCCATCCCTACATCTACCCTAACCCTACCTGATAATTTATTTTTAACTTTTCGATATTTTCCTTCATTTTTATTAAAAATAAATGCCTTTCTGATGTGATATGAGATTTGAAAAGGGAGAAAAAAGTTTGGCAAAGGGCAGATTCAAACCCGGGTCGATCGCATCAAAAAGACACCATGCGCTTTACCATCTACACAACTGGATCTGTTGTTAAACTAGTGTAGTTTGTAGTGTTGAATAGCCCAATCACTCACTGGTGGGAAAAGTTAGTGTAAATAGCCTCTGCCAACAAGGCGGACTATTTGCACTTAGTGTAAATAGACATTCTGTTTAAGTATCTATGCAATTTATGCTATTTTTAGTTGGTTTATTAATCCAGAAATGTGTAATTTTCTGTAGAAAACAAAGGGTGATATCAGTAAGTCAAAGCTTCTCTTTTTCATGCTTTCTTATTAGATTTTGTTTCACCTCTGTAAGTTACCTGTGTTTTAGTTGGTCATTTGTAATAGAATGTGATGGCATGAATCGGCAATCACGAATCAGGAAAACTGGTTAATTAAAACCACCATAATAAAAAGTGTTTTCAGTGCTGTTGGTGTCACGAGTAGGCAGTTCAATTCTCCCAGGATTCTTAGTGCTCATGTCATTCGTTCACTGGGAAAGCCCCATTTGGAGTGTGTTGATTCATCGGCCCACAATGCACCATTACGGCTCTCTGTTTGTGCAGCAGGAACATTTGTGAGCTGCAGCCCTGGAGGAATTTCCTATAACTGTGACCTGTTTTCACGCTCAGGAGCTGTTGTGATAAATCCAGGCATGTGCATATGTGAATATGTGTGTGTAAAACTAGAAGTTGATTGGGTTTTTTTTTGGTTTGAAAGAATAAATATTTGAGAGCTGGCCGGTAGTTATCTGTCAGTAGTGGTATGTATCTTGCATTGAATCTTTCGTACAGTATATCAAATTCAACTTTTCTCAAAATCCTACTTAGTCTCATTATCTAGGAGCTACTAAACAAAGGCTTAGAGCATATTTTCTGACTCATAATCAGTTCTTATTCTTTAGATTGTGTGGCAGATGATTACTTGTGCACGTTCACAAATACAGCAGTCATATGTGCTTCCAAAGTTGAGAGAGCTCCACCCAGCCAGTGGACTAGCTCATCATGATGTTATCATCCAAATATGGAGCTGTGCTTTTTAATTGAACTGTGGAAGTTAAAAAGGCCAAACTGAGTTGACATGATGGTAATTCACTAACCATAAGCTTACAAATTCCCATTTATGTAATGACATCATATGATCTCCTCATGATGTTCTTTAATTCTCAGTAGACTGATTCATATGTACTGAGACAAAACAATTTACAACGTATCATGTGTCTGAAGTATTTTATTAAAAATAATTTCTAATAGTACAGACACTAATATTTTTTTAAATAAATTAATTCTTCTGTTCATTAAGGTTGCATTAAATCAGTCAAAAGTGACAGCAAAGACATTTATAAAGTTACCAATGATTTCTGTTTTGTCAACTCTGTTCTTTTGAACTTTCCGTCCATCAAAAAAAAATTTCCACAAAAATAAAGCAGCACAACTGTTTTCAACATTGATCATAATAAATATTTCTTAAGCACCAAATCTGCATATTAGTGAGATTTCTGAAGAATCATGTGACATTGAAGACTGGAGTAATGACTGCTTAAAATTTGGCTTTGCCATCACAGGAATAAATTACAAATTAATGTTCAAATATATTAAAATAGAAAACATAATTTGAATTGTAATAATATTTCACGATGTTGCATTTGCATCTGTATTTTTAATCAAACAAATGCAGTCTTGTTGAGCAAATGACAAAAAAAAAAAAAAACTTACCAACCTCAAATTTTTGAATGGTAGTATAAATATTATGTATTCATTTATATACTGTATAATTATTTTATTCATGATATTTAGAAATTATATTTTTAAAAATACATTTAATTTTTGTTTTTAATAATTTAGAAAAATAATGAAAAGAAAATTAAATGCTATAAGTTAACATTCTAGTGATAACTTCTGATTCATGTCAAAGTGTAAATGTCTCCCTCAATGTCTATGATGATCATGGCCCTGTAATAAGCTACATAACCAATTCTGCATTCTGGCTTAGTCAGTTGGTCATCCCAGCAATAACACTCCTTGTTGTTCTTGTGCATGGAGGAGAAGCCTGTTATTCAATCACTGTAACTGCGTTCATTCACACACCCTTTTCCGCCACCTCGTTCCCGCCATGTGTCTCCATGTCTCTCTCACACCCACTCGCTTTCTTACTCCTTGTCTTTCTCACTCTTACTCTCCCCCTCCCATCTCTCTCTGTCTTTCGCCTCTCCCCTCCTCCCCCTCCTCCCCCTCACTCACTTCACAGAAGTACACCCACTCAAACACAAACATTCATATCCGCTGTGTCGTTTGGTGGCTTTCATTCATGCTTTAGCAGTGTGAGGTGGCAGAACTCCTCAGGTAATGGACGGCACTACCTCCCGTCTATCCGACCGTACGCTCTGTTCTGTTTGGAAAATGAACGCTAACTGGAATTACTAGACATAAGGAGATCAGCTTTCAGAGTGAGTATTTCGCTGTTTTTGTTAACGGTGCGTTTAAGTTTAATGTCACTGCATATTTTGAGTGCGTGGTGTCTGAGTTACATTACACAAGACTGAATGTGTGTGTGCACTGCAAAAACATTTCCCTAATCCTTTTTTGTTTTTTTTTGGTCTTTTTCAGTAAAGATATCTAAACATCTTATGCAGTTTTGCTTCTCAAGTCAATTTAAGGCATAATTATGTACCTTGAAATAATGACATAATTCCCCTAAGATGAAAATCCTGTGATTATAAACTTAAGCTTATGTTATTCCAAACCCTTTTGACCTTCTTTTGTGCTTCTACTTTGATTGTGTGGAAATAAGCAGCTTGGACAACCTGTTAAATATCTCTCATTCAAGAAACAGATGTAAACAGGTTTGAAACGCCATTAAAGTAAATGATAAAATGATTTTTGTTTATTGTCATTTTATTTCATTCATTTAAATTAGATGTCAGATCTTTTTTTTTTTAAATTATTATTCGTTTTGTATAAATAAAAAATGATTGTGGCTTATGTTTACATAAAACAGAACCAACAAAAAAGAAACATTGTATTTTTTATGTAACATACACGTGTGTATGTATGTATGTATGTATGTATGTATGTATGTATGTATATATATATATATATATATATATATATATATATATATATATATATATATATATATATATATATATATATATATATATATATATATATATATATACAGGTGCATCTCAATAAATTAGAATGTCGTGGAAAAGTTTGTCGTGCACACAGACTGAAGTAGTTTAAGTCTTTGGTTCTTTTAATTGTGATGATTTTGGCTCACATTTAACAAAAACCCACCAATTCACTATCTCAACAAATTAGAATATGGTGACATGCCAGTCAGCTAATCAACTCAAAACACCTGCAAAGGTTTCCTGAGCCTTCAAAATGGTCTCTCAGTTTGGTTCACTAGGCTACACAATCATGGAGAAGACTGCTGATCTGACAGTTGTCCAGAAGACAATCATTGACACCCTTCACAAAGAGGGTAAGCCACAAACATTCATTGCCAAAGAAGCTGGCTGTTCACAGAGTGCTGTATCCAAGCATGTTAACAGAAAGTTGAGTGGAAGGAAAAAGTGTGGAAGAAAAAGATGCACAACCAACCGAGAGAACCGCAGCCTTATGAGGATTGTCAAGAAAAATCCATTCAAGAATTTGGGTGAACTTCACAAGGAATGGACTGAGGCTGGGGTCAAGGCATCAAGAGCCACCACACACAGACGTGTCAAGGAATTTGGCTACAGTTGATCTATTCCTCTTGTTAAGCCACTCCTGAACCACAGACAACGTCAGAGGCGTCTTACCTGAGCTAAGGAGAAGAAGAACTGGACTGTTGCCCAGTGGTCCAAAGTCCTCTTTTCAGATGAGAGCAAGTTTTGTATTTCATTTGGAAGCCAAGGTCCTAGAGTCTGGAGGAAGGGTGGAGAAGCTCATAGCCCAAGTTGCTTGAAGTCCAGTGTTAAGTTTCCACAGTCTGTGATGATTTGGGGTGCAATGTCATCTGCTGGTGTTGGTCCATTGTGTTTTTTGAAAACCAAAGTCACTGCACCCGTTTACCAAGAAATTTTGGAGCACTTCATGCTTCCTTCTGCTGACCAGCTTTTTAAAGATGCTGATTTCATTTTCCAACAGGATTTGGCACCTGCCCACACTGCCAAAAGCACCAAAAGTTGGTTAAATGACTATGGTGTTGGTGTGCTTGACTGGCCAGCAAACTCACCAGACCTGAACCCCATAGAGAATCTATGAGGTATTGTCAAGAGGAAAATGAGAAACAAGAGACCAAAAAATGCAGATGAGCTGAAGGCCACTGTCAAAGAAACCTGGGCTTCCCTACCAAGTATTGAGTACATATACAGTAAATGAACATACTTTCCAGAAGGCCAACAATTCACTAAAAATGTTTATTTTTTATTTTTTATTGGTCTTATGAAGTATTCTAATTTGTTGAGATAGAGAAATGGTGGGTTTTTGTTAAATGTGAGTCAAAATCATCACAATTAAAAGAACCAAAGACTTAAACTACTTCAGTCTGTGTGCACTGAATCAAAGTTCCTTTTAAGGAAAGTCCGTTCACTCGGCCGCCATATTTGCAATGCCTCCGGGCAGCTTAAACAAGACCAAGTCCTATCTAAATGAATGGGGGAATCCTGAGATCTCAAAAACTGCTCGCTGAACTCGCGATTAAATTACATATTTCAAATCAGCAACAAAATATGAAATGAACTGCCCCATAAATGTTGTTTCTTATGCTCAAATAGCATTTAAAAAGCTCATTTTTCAGGCTAGACCAGCCAATGCGCTTATGACTGCGCAATGTGCGCATGCGCATCGGCTGCTATAGCCTCAGGTTTCTATGGGAACCGGAGCTTCTAATGGCCGCTGCAGTGACGCAATGAATTTACCAATCAGCGATTGGCTCTTTCATTTAGAAGGCGGGACTATCCCACCATATTGCGCGTTGCAGTTTCTCCCATTCATAAGTATAGGAGTGAACCGTCTTTGTATTTCTATAGTCTTTGACTGAATTTATTTAATACACGAGTTTCACAATTTGAGTTGAATTACTGAAATAAATCAACTTTTCCACGACATTCTAATTTATTGAGATGCACCTGTATGTGTGTATGTATGTATGTGTGTGTGTGTGTATATATATATATATATATATATATAATATAGTCATGGCCAAAATTATCGGCACCCTTGGTAAATATGATCAAAGAAGGCTGTGAAAATTAATCTGTATTGATAATCCTTTTATTAAAAAATTCACAAAAATCTAACCTTTCATTGGATAATAAGAATTTAAAATGGGGGGAATTATCATTATAAAATAAATGTTTTTCTCTAATACACATTGGCCACAATTAACGGCACCCTTTTATTCAATACTTTTTGAAACCTCCATTTCCCAGTTTAACAGCTATAAATTTTCTCTTATAATGCCTGATGAGGTTAGAGAACACCTGACAAGAGATCAGAGACTATTCCTTCATCCAGAATCACTCCAGATCCTTTAGATTCCCAGCTCCATGTTGGTGCTTCTCCTCTTCAGTTCACCCCACTCATTTTCTATAGGGTTCAGGTCAGAGGACTGGAATGGCCATAGCAGAAGCTTGGTTTTGTGGTCAGTGACCCATTTTTGTGTTGTTTTTGAGGTTTGTATTTGGATTATTGTACGGTTGGAAGATCCAAACATGGCCCATTATAAGATTTCTAACAGAGTCAGTCACATATTGATTTTTTTATCTGCTGGTATTTGATAGAATCCATGATGCCATGTGTCTAAACAAGATGTCCTGGACCTCCAGCAGAAATATAGGCCCACAACATCAAAAATACAGCAGTATATTACATTGTACACATGGGGTGCTTTTTATCCCTGTGCTCACCAAACCCATCTTGAGTGTTTGCTGCTAAAAAGCTAATTTTTTAGTTTCATCTGACCATAGAAGCCAGTCCCATTTGAAGTTCCAGTCATGTCTGATAACTGAATATGCTGGAGTTTGCTTTTGGATGAGCTAGGAGAATTTTTCTTGAAACTCTCCCAAACAACATGTGGTGATGTAGGTGCTGTCTGACAATTTTTTTTTAAGGTTTTCTAACCCCGAGATTCAACTATTTTTTGCAATTCTCCAGCTGTGGTCCTTGGAGAGTCTTTAGCCACTCAAACTCTCCTTCTCACCGTGCATTAGGATGATATAGACACACGTCCTCTTCCAGGCAGTTTCGTAACATTTTATGTTGATTGGAAATTCTTAATTATTGCCCTGATGGTGGAAATGGGAATTTTCACTGCTCTAGCTCTTTTCTTAAAGCCACTTCACTAATTTTTGAATCTCAATTATCTTTTGTTGCACATCAGAAATATATTCTTTGGTTTTTCTTATTGTGAAGGATGATTGTGAGGGAATTTGGGCTTTGTTTTCCCTCCTATTTATATTTCTGTGAAACAGGAAGCCACGGCTGGATAATTTAATGTTCATAATCACCCTGGAGTGCTCAAAATTGTGAATATGAATGGAAATGTACTTCAGAGATATTTTACTCATAAGAATTTCTAGGGTTACCAATAATTGTGTCCAACGTGTATTAGAGAAAAACATTTATTTCATAATGATATTCCCCCCCAATTTAAATTCTTATTATCCAATGAATGGTTAGATTTTTGTGAATTTTTTAAATAAAAGATCAAAGGATTAACAATGCAGATTAATTTTCACAGCTTTCTTTGATCATATTTACCAAGGGTGCCGATATTTTTGGCCATGACTGTGTGTGTGTGTGTATATATATATATGTATATGTGTATATGTGTGTGTGTGTGTGTGTGTGTGTGTGTATATTAGTATGCATGTATGTTATATAAAATATATTAAATAAATACATTTCATGAAACTACAAATTAATAATAAAATAAATTATATTACACAATGCAGCAAAAACGTGTATATATTGTGCTCCACTCATGACATGAAGAAGAAAAAATGGCTATCTTGGCCACAAATTAATAATTAGTTCCCAGAACTTAATTCATTACCTCGTTTTAACTTGTGGCACTGATTTAACTGAACCTAGATAGTGGGAACAAATTGCAATGAGAAC
Source organism: Spinibarbus caldwelli (assembly GCA_039654775.1). Taxonomy (NCBI): domain Eukaryota; kingdom Metazoa; phylum Chordata; class Actinopteri; order Cypriniformes; family Cyprinidae; genus Spinibarbus; species Spinibarbus caldwelli. Next base: position 27,712,747 of record CM077226.1, on the reverse strand, counting down.
AATCATGGCCACAACATCTTTTTTATAAATTTTTTTTTTAAATTGTTTAGATATTTTACCGAAAATAAAATGACTAAGAACATTAATTTTTTATTTTTTTTTTGCAGTGTTTTCACATGTTCTGTGCATCCAGGGAAATTCGTCATAAATGACTCACAGACTCATTCCTTCGTTTGTCTTGCATGTTCTACACGTTTTCAAGACAACCTGTTTACTAAGCATTTTGTAAGAATCTGTGAAGTCGAAACTGGCTGAGGCTGTGATTGTAGGTTCTTTAGGCAAAACACCGTTTTTCCTTAACTCGGTGTGCTAGCGTGTCAAATCTGATCTCTTTGCAGTGTCCGAGGCCCTTATATTCCATGTCTTAGTTAGAGAATCTCTCCATCAGGAAGAGGATGTAGAGTACAGGTAAAGTGCACTTCTGAAAAGCCCTGAGAGGCTTCCTCATTAACGCTGCTTTGTTTTTGGAAGGTTAAAGCCAGGAGAGACCTGAGAGGTGGCGGTAACGAGGGAATAAAGAAGCTCAGAAATGCAGCCGGAGTATGACTAATCATATCAGAGCGCTCAGCGGCGGCTGTGTGGGCCGGCCCGTGCGCTTGTTAGAGTTCTGGGGGCCATCTGATTCACCGTCGCTCCCCGTTAGAAGCACTGCTTGATTCACTTCCTGATGTGGGTGGAATTTTCCTATCAGCCCTGTGCTCTGAAAGCCGAAGGGTGAGGTGATTGACGGGACCGTGAGCACGATGTTGTGGGTGGTTTGGAAGACTGAGCCGTTCCACTTGTTCCTCTGTGAATGTAAATGAATGAAACTCGCACAGCTGATCTTTCTCATTCTTTGTCTCAGGTTACTATGGAAGCCCTGAGTGGCCGTGTTTAGCAGTACGCTTGAAGTAGGCATGTCACCTAGTATTTTTTTTATGATCTAACCAGTCTAAACCTTTTTAGTTGATCAAAAATGAAAACTGCCAGTATTTACACAGTTGTTCCAAACTCGTGTGACTTTCTTACATACAGTTGTGTAGAATAAAAAAAGATTGATTTTGAAGAATGAACTTTAAAAAAGATGAAAAGCACCATAAAGGTATGATAAAAGCAATTCATATGGCTTGTGTACTGTATTTGAAATTTTCTGAAGCTAATTGGTAGTTTTGTTTGAGGAACAGACCAAAATGCATAAATTTACATAAATTGCGACTCGCTTATTAAGTCACTGAACTATATCAGTCTGATTTGTGAATGAGTCAATCAAACTGGTTTAGTGGATTGGTTTTGAAAGAAAGGAACTGGTTTTGAAAGAAACTGTTTTTTTTTCTCTCATGATCTCTGAAGATGAATGTCAAAGACTTTTAGTTAATAACTACATTAATTTTAGGCTATTCCTCACTTCAAAAAAGCTAGAAAGTAGTGTATAAGTCATAGACCTCATGATACTTTTATGGTGCTTTTTGAAGCTTAAAAGTATCAGGAAAACTTTTTTTAGTTTGAAATGTTAGAAATATTCACAGAATTATTTAGTTTTAGTCAACTATTAATTGAAAACTATTCATTTCTGTTCTAAATAAGGTGAGGCTGAACAAATAAAGTGATCCAGCATGGCTTGTGCTTTTTTGCTGATATGCATACCTGCAGGGCCGCTGCTGGCCAAATGGGTGCCCTAGGATTGTATTGTTGTGCCCCCTCCCTCAAATATTATGGAAGTTAAAAAAAAAATAAAATAAAAAAAAAACTACTATAGGGGTCAAAATAGAACTTTAATAAAATATAAAAGTAAATAAATAAATTGTAATTAAATTGTATTATTTACAAATTACAATTGTAGAATTGTACAATTTGTACAATTTTATGGTCTCAATCGTTCAGAAATTTAAGAAAATTAAGCAGTTTTACTACAATAACCATGGTTAATTTTTGTAAGGTTTGTGATGTCCACATCATGTTTTTTGTTGAAGAAGTTATAGAGGCTGTGTCATCTGTAGCAAAAAGGTGGCCAAAAATTAAAAATTAAGTGAATATTTGAATAAAATTTTTGGTCAATAGCCTATTAAACAAGGATATGATCATCCTGTAAGTGTAAGAGCAGCAATTACCAGGCCTTTGGCTCCTTTTGCAGGTATTTGTAATAACATGTAATGTTGAAAAAAACAATAGACACCATCACAAAATTTGTAATGGTTTTACTGGTTATAATGGGACTTGTATTGGTTTTAATGGAAACTGTAATGGACCTTGTTGGTCTCTACTGGTAATTGGTCACCTTCTATTGGTGGCTTGTTAAAACCAATAAATCCTAATGGAATATGTCCCAAAACACACTACAGAAAACCTTTTTTTTTTAATGGTTAAAAGTTGATGGTTTGTAATGTTTGTAATGGTATTTGTGATTTATTTGTGATTCATTTGTGATGGTATTAGAATTTTCTATGATTAGTTCTATTGTTTTTTTCAGCAGGGATTGCCTCATTGATTTTATATAATGTATTTTATGTCATTTTAAAGGCTGTTGTTGGCTTAGGTTTGTTTTTATAACCACAAAAAAATATATTATCTTAATACTTCTTTGTATATTATTATTTGAAGTAACAAAAGCATGATTAATTTGCGGTTACCATGGGTACAAGAACCATGTTTTTTTTTTTTTGTTTTTTTTATTATTCGTGTTAAAACCATGACTTAAAAAATGACTACAAAGCACTGCACAAAACTGTGCAGCGCCAAAAGTCGCAATAATGGTAAGCAGTATTCTACTCACTTGTATTTATGTAAGTAATATTGATACACCATTTACTATTTCATGAAACTAGTTAATGAAGCCAAAGTGCCACCTACAGGCCTATTATGTGAAGTTTAGGCTGTCCAAATGGTGACGTGAAAGAACTTTATTATAGGCTATTACAATTTTTGATAATTATGCAGCATTATGAAAGTGTCTTATGCTCATCAAGCCGGCATTTATTTGATCAAAATACAGAAAAAAACTGAAATATTGTGAAATATTATTACAATTAAAAAGAATGTTTTTCTATTTTAAAATACTTTAAAATATAATTTATTTCTGTGATGCAAAGCTAAATTTTCAGCATTATTACTCCAGTCTTCAGTGTCATATGATCCTTTAGAAATCATTCTAATATGCTGATTTATTATCAATGATGGAAACAGTTGTGCCGGGGTTTTTTTTTTTTTTTTTTTTTTTTTTTTTTGGAACCTGTGATACTTTTTTGGGGTTCATTGATAAACAAAAAGTAAAAAAAAAAAAGAACACCATTTATTCAAAATAGAGATGTTTTCTAACTATATAAATCTTTACTATCACTTTTTTTATCAATTTAACAAATCCTTGCTGAATAAAAACTAATTTCTTTCAAAAAATAAATACTGACCTCAAGCTTTTGAACGTGTGTGTTTTGTTACAAAAGTTATATTTTAAATAAATGCTGTTCTTTTTTAAACTTTTTATTCATCAAAGAATCCGGAAATAAAAGTATCACCGGTTATGAAAAAATATTAAGCAGCACAACTGTTTCCAACATTGATAATAATTCAGCATTGTTTAAAATATATTTTAATGTATATTAAAATTTTGATCAAATAAATGCAGGCTTGATGACCAAAAGTGACTTCTTGCAAAAATATAAAATAGTAATGCATACAAACTTTTGACCTAGAATTTTTTTTACATTGCCCCTATTTTACATTTGAGCCCCTGCCCCTGAGGAACTCTCTGCACGTCCCTGATGTAGCCTACCAGAAAGTGATGCACGGGCTTCGTTTTCATCTTTTATGTATTTATTTATTTTTTTATTTCTTGGCGCTGATGTCTTCATGGGCATAGTTGTCCATCAATTATGATCATTTGCATTCAGCCGCAAACATGAGGTGCAAGCGGTTGCGGGGAATGACGCGTCACGTGTTTTTTTTTTTTTTTTGAGCAACTGGGATGGTGCCCCCCTGGGAGTTGGTGCCCTACGCAAACTGCGTACTCTGCGTATAGGGAGCGGCAGTACTGCATACCTGCTCAGAAACTAGCACCTTGTGCTGGTGAAACTGAAGACTCACTGACCTGATTTGCCCTTGTTGCTCCTTAATCAAAGTAAACACAAAAAGCCTCTTGAACTCCCCTGTTAGCAACTCTGTCTGCCAGCATCTGAAGGTCTGTGAGGTAAACCAAATAGTTCATAGAGTCATTCAGGTTGTGTGGTGTTTTACAAGTGGGGTCCTTGTGATGCATGGTGATATTAGGCTCATTTAAGTGTAGCCCTGAGTTTATGAAGCCTGTTTATTTTGATTATAAATTCAAAAGTTTGGAGTCTTTAAGATTTTTTTTTTTTTTTTTGTGTGTGTGTGTGTGTGTGTGTGTGTGTGTGTGTTTTCGAAAAGTCTCATTTTCACATTTATATGATCAAAATTATGGTAAAAACAGTAAAATTGTGAAATATTATTATAACTGTTTTCTATATATATTTTAAATTGTAATTTATTCTTGTGATGGCAAACCTGAATTTTCGGCAGCCATTACACCAGTCTTTAGTGTCACATGATCCTTCATAAATCCTTCCAATATGCTGATTTGGTGCTGAAGAAACATTTCTTATCAATGTTAAAACAGTCGTGCTTCTTAATAATTTTGTGAAAACCATATGGGTTTTTTTTTTATCCCCAGGATTCTTTGAAGTTCAAAAGAACAACAATTATTTGAAATAGAAGTCTTTTGTGACACTGTAAATGTCTTACTTGGACTTGATCGATTTAATGCGTCCTTGCAGAATAAGTTTTAATTAAAAAAAAAAAAAAATCTTACTGACCCTAAATATTTGAATGGAGCTCTCTAATTTTTTTTCTTGTTTTGATTTGATTCATTTATTATTTTCCTTTGTACTGCATAACTTTTTTTGTTATCCTAAATCCTAAAGCCTATTCATTTGTTGTACTCTTTTGTCCAAATTCAGCTTTGCTTTTGGACTGAATGTTCACACAAAGTTGGAAAGCTTGTGTTTTTGTTCCGATTTAGAGCAAACACTTTTTTTTGGTGGTGTCCACACAAACGCAAACTTCACCGAGCCAACAGACTGCAGGCCTGCGACAGGGTGTGGCATGTGGACGTCCACGTGAGGTCCTTGTTCTGAAAACAGTCACAAGATGTAATTCTATGCTTTTACGGTCGACTATACATAAATAGTTTGTGGTAACTGACTGATTTGCATAAGAAAATAATTTTCACATTGGCTGCTTATTGCTCTGTAAACAAAGCTGTGTAGTGCATCTTTCTAGTTGAACAAGTCACCGGTGATTATTTCGTCACAAGGAAAGGATGTTGGACAGGGACGATAACCAGCATGGTTCAGAGGGGTCGTGATGTCTTTCCCCCCATGATCTTTACTGAACGTTGATGTTTGTGCCAGTACAGACGGGGTGGTGAGGTGTGCCTCTTACTCCTGCGGCGTGACATTCAGGAGGGGCCTTCTGGCGGCATGGACCAGCGGCACCGCCTCCTCCGGTTTGTCTTTGATGAACATGTTGAGGTCTCAGCGAGGGGACACGTGGGGTCATGAGATGCTGCCACTGGCGTGCGGAGGTCAGCCTGTTTATCTACTTCCTCTTGCCTGCGTGCCACTACACTCAGATAGGATGGTGGGGGACAAATTTAGACCTCCAGCTCACCCTCCATCTGCCGTGGCTAGCTGTAGGCCTGTCTCCATGGGAACCGGAGCCAGGTTGCCAAGAGTAAGAGCTGGAAAGAGAAGCGCTAACTCTTTATCTGTCATTCTGCTCAACTAATAATAAAAAACACCATTTTAATGGACCTGACATGATGGAGACAATGAGTTATTGTATCGCTCATATACAGCATGATTGTATTATTGTATTATTCGGATCGCTTAAAAAAAGAGCGCACTGCCATCGGTTTTGTAAGTATTGTTTGTAATTATGCAAGCATTAGACAAAATGAGCTCCTTGCCGCCACATGGCCTCTAGGGCTGGGCGGTATATCGAGTTTGTACGATATATCGGTATTATCGGTATTTTCTTTATAAGCGATACGATATGAGGCAATACCATTTATATCGATATATAGCCTACAGTAGTTTGATACGAGCGCATCTGAAAAATATAGCGGAGGACACCGGCTGAGCTGCTGCGGAGAAAGTGCATAATCCAATTTGTTCTAAACATGTGACAAGCTTTATATTAAGGCCTTTAAAAACTGGTAAGACATAGTATAGTTTATAGCTTCGCATAGTTAAAGCGGCTCGGCCCGTTAGATGCTCTGACAGAAAGGCTGCGTGTGCCGCTGACAGAGACGCCTCTCACGCTGTTTAATGTGTTTGAGATGCGCTTTTTCCCTTAATGCATAACTTACATTTCACAGGTATATTCTCCGTCTGTAAATGTTAGAAAGTCATGGAAATATTTTGCTGTCAGAAGTGCATGAGCCTTCTGCTTTGCGATTCTCCGCTAAACTTCACAGACTTCAGTGAACGAGCGCCGCCGCGCACCAAACAGACGGAGCTCAATTAAATAGGAGCACAATAATTCTGACTAAAATATACATTTCGCGAAATATTTGTAGTTGGACAATAAATGTGACACATAGAATTTTAAACCTACAAGTAAGTCTATTTTTATGATAGCACTAACTGTAAAGTGACTGTAATGGGGTAATCAAAATAGCCTAACACAACTCTGTGCTTTTGTTCTTATTTTCGTTTTTAGTTTTGTGAATTTAACTTCCGCTTTAAAAGCCTTGTTTTTTTATTTTTAGATCGCAGTGTTACAATGTTAGAATAAAATGTGATTTTAACCTTTTTTGCAGATAATATAAAGGCTTACATGCAGGGCCGTACGCAGGTTTTTGTAAATACCGAGGTCCCAAAATGTAGATTGGTAGGGGGGTTCAGGGGCATGTTCCCCCGAGGAAATTTTGACCTACATGTGTGCATTTTAAGATGTTTTAAGGCTCATAAATTGGATAATAATATAGGTTTAAAACCAAGTCAGTGGGCAGTAGTAGCATTATTTTTCACGATTCTTAAGCATGAGAATCATATTAAATGTTGCAATGAATGATCCACGCTACAAGCTGGAAATAGAGAAGATATAGTTTGCTTATGTTTATGAATTTAATAAACTCAGTTATAATTATCCTGGTAGCCTTCGGTAAAATCAAGTGTCTAAAATGATTAAACATGAATATATATATATTTTTTTATTATTCACACTGATAGAAATGAATCTTTTCCAATAACTTTAAACTGATTTTTACATTTTATGGGCATTTTTACCTTTATAAAGACATTTTTTCTAAGAGTGTTCATTGTCAAATTCTTACATTTAATCAGGTAAATTAGTATAATAAGACATATGGGCTGTTACCAAGCAAATGAAATCAACACAGAAGCTGCATCTGAAGTGGCATTTAGATGTAGCCTATTTACACACTGTTTAATGCAAGTCATGAATGCATTTAACCTCCAATTACAAATGCATAAATAGTGTTTTGATATATTAAACAAACTTTGAATGCTCATATTTGAAATGATTTAAAACATGAAAACAAAAAAAATCGGAAAAAAAAGTGGAAATGTGAAATTAAAACCGCCAGTAGGTGGTAGCAAATCGCTGTTAATAAGTGAGTCATTGTGATTGAACCAAATTATTTAAATGGTTGATTCATTCAGGAACGAGTCATCATCATGTTGCTCAGAGATCATTCCAAACACAGTGCTGTGACTGTGTTTGGAATGATTTTTGTTTGCGAAATAGAGCAAAAACAGGCAATATGGTGTCTCAAACGTAAGTCTCTTAATATTAACTTCTTGTTTATTGAGCTGTTGTAAAAAAAAAAATCAATATTACATTTGTAATCATAGTAATTTTATGTAGAAAAATGGCACTCTTCGTGTGAAATTGATTAACTATATGAAGTGGTATAAATATATACATTTTCTGCCCCCATGACTTGAATTTGTGATCATTCTAAATGCATTTTAATAGACTTTAACCATGCAGTGAAAGAACACACTCTAAATGCGCGCACGCACTAATCTAGACTTCATGTAATGTACACGTGCGCTCTGTAGGGGTGTTTTGAATGGTTTTTGCAAAATACTTAATAATGTCAAATCGCACATTGTTAAAACAACAATTACTATTATCGCAGACGATATATATCGCACACCCCTACCACTGAAGCGTCTCAAATGAGAAGATCTGTTATCTTGGCTTTTTATCCTTGCAGCACCAAAGCAGAATTATTTTACAACTTCTGTTATTGGAAAAATACAGAGGTCCGGACCTCAGTGGTGGGTACGGCCCTGCTTACATGGTTACATTCACTTTAGCCAATTTGTTTTCATAGCTTTTAATATGTATTGTTTTGTTGGACAACATTGGGCGGTAAGTGAAATATATATAATAAATACAGATTTTTTAAAATACAAATACAAAAACGAAAATACAGAGATATATACCGTATATCACAAATCAGCCAAAAAATACCGAGATATGAATTTTTGCCCATATCAACTCTCAACTCCATTAAAGAGCCCATGTTCTACACCAACAGGGTCAGCTCACCTGGAAACCACTAGAAACGAGCCAAACGCATCCAGTCAGGAGATATTTATATCATTCTTGGTGTTGCAATTAACATACAAGACGAACAAGGTGACATTTCTGTTATCAAATCTGCTGAGTTGTCACTAGGACAGTGGGAGGCAGTGAAAAAGCAAGATGGGAGAGCTTTAAAACGTGTTTTTCTACTCCTGTCTAAAAGCGTCTGTGGGCTATTCTAAGAAAAGGCTTGACGGTTTTATTATTTCATATACTCAAGCATGTTTATTTTACGTTTTCTTCACAATATGTGAGACTTTCTACATGCAAAGACTGGTTTACTAGTTCATGATCCAGATCGGATTACCATGCCAGCAAATCTTGAAAGTGAAACCAGACTTAAATTACAGGGGTTTTTTTTCCCTTGAATTTCAGTGTCTTTTCAATATTTGTGCAAGATTAATATTAACTAGATATAAAGTAAATGTTGATGGTGCTTACCTTTTCAAAACTATTATTACCATACTGTGTTGTGGGCAGTTATCAAACTGTTTTTAGCGCATTGCTATATTCTGAAATGCTATAGGGATATACTAGGTGGTTTTTAGCTGTATTTAAATGGTAAATTAAGTTACCCCTGTGTTTCTATAAAATTCTAGTCTGTAAGTCTATTGGATTATTTTTATTATTTTACACAAGGTGAAAATAATGCATATCTTTGCTGAAAGTAAATATTTAAACATTTTATTTTTTTAGTTTTTTTTTTTTTCACTTTTAACATGCATGTAAATTACAAAATATGAAGTAGGATGGTGTTGTGAAGTGTCAGTACAGCACTGTCTGTATGTCAGTTTGAGGAGGTCCCAGCTGTAGGTCCATATGTTTGAGAGAGGGAGCAAGAGAATGAAGAAAGTGTATCTTGCATCATGTTTTGTCACATTCTCCTTATTTAGTTCATCCTTCATTTGACCTCTGCCTGGCTTTTTCTCACTGTTGTTGATGTTACATGAGTCTGTTACAGAAAAGCTGACAAAAAGTAGTATTTTTCTCTTTTGGTCTCCAGTGTTCATGGTCCAGCATTATTTGTTTTTCTGCTGCCTACGCACAGTCCATACCCTACTCTTCCACATTCTTTCTCATGCCAAAGCCTCGTTCTCTCTCGCTCTCTCTCTCTCTCTCTGTTGGGCAATTTCAGTATCATCGTTATAATTCGAGTGAGATTTTAGACATGATTAAGCAAATATCAAATACTTATTTCTTGATAGAAATTAAATGGAGCCGGAAATCACCAAGACTTGTTGACCAAGACTGGTCACATTTCAGTGCCAATGACGATATGAAAAGTGTGATCTGGTCTTTTTTTTTTTTTTTTTTGGACGGCTGCTTTGTGATCATAGAGATGGAGTATGGATGATTGGAGAGCTGTGTATGTGCTTGAGCATGTGCAAACTTCCTTTCAGTATTTTCTATCTGCTTGAAAATGTTGTAATAGAGGGCCTCCCAGTCCAGTGAATTGCACATAGACATCTATGAATAATTCACATAGTGCTCTCCCCATCTGAAACCCTCTAAATCGCCCTGTTTAAGAGTCACATCAATACAGTGTCAGAGGTCATTAAGCTGTCTTAAACTTATTTTTGATGGACATCTGTTATGAAGTGATAACAACAAAGTCTCCTATCTACGTTTGTCTCTCTCTGCCCTTTTAGTTTACATCTGTTTGTATAAATCCAGATAGAAATTCAAACAACCAAGTGGTGTAATTCTATAATAAACTGTACCCCATGTGCAGTAATAACCCTGTGCAAATCAGGTGAATTCATTATAAATTTGTGGTTCAGTCCTTTTGCAGTCAAATATATACCTATTTTATCATGAATAATGATAAAGGTCTTAGTATTGTTATATCTTCTATAATTGCTTGCTGATGATAAAAATACTGTGTAACCAAAGCCTACCTCTGCTCTGAGAACGCTCATTAAATTGTTGCGCATCACTCAGCCAGGAGCAGCTGTTTGAGAAAGCAAACTCAGTCAAGAATCTGTCAAGTTATTTCAAGAGGAAAGCAGTTTGCTTGTCCCTCAGTGAACACCAAGTAATGAAACCTATGATTCTATAGTTTTTGTGAACATATGGAAAATATTTAAGGCACCTCACTGAAACAGTAAATAATTGCTCAAATCTAATATTTTTGTTGTTTTCCAATGAAATTATACCTAGTACAAATTTACTGGAAACAAAATTGTGTAAGATAGTAAGACTTGTTTACAGAGAGTATAGTCTATATTGAATTAAATATATTTTTCTTGTTGTTAAATTTAGGCTTAATTTATGGGCTAAAGTTAATTTTAGATATTTTCCCTGAACAACAAAAAAAGTCTTAAGTTGTTTACTTGAGAACAACAAGCCTTAAATACTAATTAAGAAGAATATATTTTTTCCAGTTTAATCCGAAACCTGGAACCCTGAATTTATTCACAAAAATTAATGACCATTTTTCTGACAAATCTTTTCTTCTTAGAGAGTTGAAAAACCACAAAATGTTCAGAAATAAACTATACAAACTGTTTGTGTAATTTTTGTCCATCTCAAAATACAGCCTAAAATGTGGTCTCTAACTGAATTACCTCTGGCGGATAAATATCATTGCTCTTATAAGGAATAAGGGTAACACTTTACAATAAGGTTCCATTAGTTAATGTATTAACTAACATGAACAAACAATGAACAATACATTTATTACAGTTTTTATTCATTTTTCTTAATGTTAGTTAATGATAATACAATTTTTCACTGTTAGTTCGTTAATTCAGAGTGCATTAACTGTTAACAAGCACAACTGTTGATTTTAATAATGCATTAGTAAATGATGAAATTAACATTAACTAAGATTAATAAATGCTGAAGAACTATTGTTCATTCTTAGTTCATGTTAACTAAAGCAGTTAACTAATGAACCTTCTTGTAAAGTGTTACCGGAATAAGTTTTACCCACAGTGTTCATTTTGTGTAATAGTCTTGAAAATTCACTAAAGAGATGATACCTAGCACTCCTGGATTGTCGTAGTGTTTTGTATGATGTATGTACATGGACAAAATCAGGTTCCAAGCTATGTTTCTTCTTTCATTCATTTTTGTTTTTGCTGAAGGGATGACATCTTGTCACAACCGCTTTTTACAAAGCTAAGGTTAAATGTTCAATCTCAACTTATGTGTGCAAGGAACAACTTGAAATTTTAAAAGAGAAATGCTATAGGTCAATTAAATGAAGCAAACAAGTTGCATGTCTCATTTCCCATTAGAGTGTTTTAAAGAATTATCTGTCAGGGGTTCTCTTATAGCAGTTTAGAATCAGGAATGGGAATATGTGATTTTCAAATTAATCTTTTAAGTTAATTGATTTAAATCATCTAAAATGAGCTAAGCAGTAGTTGGTTGCTGCAGTTTTAAATAGCTTACTCAACACTAACCACTTCTTTTATGTTTCTGTGTCTCTGCAGGGCCAGTGAAGTTCAAACATGTGACAAGCTGAAGATGGGAGACAAATAGGTCTTAAAGAATTATTCAAAGTCAGCAGAGAAAGTGCCTCAAAAGCATCTCGAGACATTCTTTGTCAAGCCCCATTGCCAGGCATCAGCCCAAAAGACTCTCAAAGATGAATTTCTCCAAGGCTATTTGTGAACAGGAGAGGCGACATTTAACACACAACCAGCACTCACATATATGGCGGCTGCATACTGACACTGTTTAATTATGCCTTTCTCAGTTAAGACACCATCCGGTATCTTATATTAATTATGGCATAATACAATTAGCCCCCTAAAGCGAGCGTAAAGACTTTTTCCTATCGGAAGAGTATTGATGCAATGATGTTTATCGGATTGGTGCTCAAAGCAGCACTCCCATTGCGTTCTTGAGGCCTCCTCCCCACATCCTATGGAGGCAGAGGAAAAGCAGTCGGCCGATGGGGAGCGGTCTGGTGGGCAACAGCAGCCATCAGAGTCTTTGTTAGCAGCACAGCTGCCTCAGTTACAGCAACAAGCTACCTCGCAATCTGTCCATGGATCACATGGTCGCCTTCAACACAGGCAGCCAAAACGCTTTGAAATGCTCCAAAGGCAGAAGCAGCAGCAACAGTCACAGGTGGGTGGGTCATCTTGGCAGCTTTCAGAAGTACCTGGTCCTTCAAGAGGCAGCTGTTCTGCCCTGGGAGATCCATCTCCCCAAATTCATAATGTTAAGCAAACTCAGTCTCTGCCCAATGTGGAATTACAGGACGGCACCCCATGTAGACGAGAACGTAAACCCCAAAAACCAGGGAAATATGTGTGCACATACTGCGGCCGTCCTTGTGCTAAGCCTAGTGTCCTCCAAAAACACATCCGATCTCACACTGGAGAGAGACCTTATCCATGTGTCCCATGTGGCTTCTCCTTCAAGACCAAAAGCAACCTGTACAAACACCGCAAATCCCATGCGCATCGAATAAAAGCAGGCATGGCCTCAAGTCGTGAAGAGACCAGTTTCATCGGGCCGGAAGGTGGAGCCTTGGGAGATGAGCAAGAGGAGGGTACGGAAGGAGAGAGTTCAGGTTCTGAGGATGAGACGGGGCAACACCAACCATCTACCTCACAGGGCAGGCCAACTCTGAAAAAAAGCAGTAAAGTGGAATTGTCGTTTATAGAGGAGGGTCCCCAAACAGAGGATTCACAGGCAGTCAAGCAAAGGTTAGCAATGAGGCTAAGCGAGAGGAAGCGAGCTCCCAGAGCATCCTCAGATGAAACCCGATCCTCACTGGGTCCCGGCAGCAAGGGGAGCACAGAATCTGGCTATTTTTCCAGTTCTGGGAGTGCTGAGCTCTCTCAAGTGAGCCCACCAAATGCCAGTGCTAAAACGTATGCTGAGATAATTCTAGGAAAGTATGGACGCCTAGGACAACAGCAACGAATTTCACATCAACAACTGCAATTATCATCATCTTCAGGTCAACAGGAAAAATCAATGCCTTTTACTGTTCCTAAGACACAAGTCATTGAGCATATAACTAAGCTAATTACTATAAATGAAGCCGTGGTGGATACAAGTGAAATTGATAGTGTCAAACCAAGACGTTCCTCACTCTCTAGAAGAAGTAGCATTGAGTCTGTAAAATTCTCTTCACCCAAAGAACCCTGTATTTTTGAACCAAAAGCGGATGCCCCAGGCTCTTGTGGCTCCGCCGTTCAACTTATTCCTGGTAGTTTTGCAAGTGAATTACCTGGCTCATACTTGGCTGAAACAGAAACACTGACTGGTCAGAGCTCCAGTGCTCTTCTTTATAGGAGTCAATCAGTGCCATCTTCTCGTAATACTTCAGATACAGCTTCACACGGCTTCCGTCTAAGTCATTCTTTTGATGATCAGCAGGCCATAGCAGCTGAAATGAGGATTGGGCAACATCAACGAATGTTACGACGCCAACCTGCTATTGAAGTGCCAGTTGGAGTGGACCTCATTAATGAGGATGCTGGTCCTTCCTCTACTTTGAAAGAAGTAGAATCAGGAAAGAAGCAAGACAAGGAATTGCACCTTTATGAGTGTGAAATTTGTGGGACTCACTTGAGTAAGCAGGACTCTTACACTGCACACAGACTAGCGTGTATGAGTAAATCTCCACACGGTCTGCAAAGTGAGGAAACCAGTTATTTTATTGAGAAACAACCACAGATTATGAGCTACAAGTTCAAAGCAATGGCCATGGCTGTGCGCAAGAGGAAAAAAAAAGAAGAAAGTCTTGAAGAAGACCCTCCCAGTCCAGGTCCAACAGCAGTGTCTTTCAGCACCCAGACTCCATCAATGCTAGGCAGTATTGATAATCAAGGCACACATCATGGCCTTTCACAAAGTGAGGCAGAAAAAAGGAGTTCCTGGAAAGAAATTTCTGTTATCCAGCATACCAGATCCTTTGAAAAACAGGAAAGCATCTCTATGGTAAATCAGGAAGCAGAGCCAGAACACGAGACATCACAGGAGCCAAAACCAATCTCCACATCCCGGTTAATCCGTCAACCCAACATTCAAGTGCCAGAAATTCTGGTTACAGAGGAGCCAGATACCGAGATGGCCTCTCCTCCAGCGAATACTTACACCTCTAAAGATTCAGAGAAGGTGGAGGAATTCCAGTGGCCTCAGCGTAGCCAAAGTCTGGCTCAGCTCCCTGCAGAGAAGCTACCGCCAAAGAAGAAGCGTCTCCGTTTGGCTGAGGCAGCCCAATCATCAGGAGAATCTAGCTTTGAGTCAGTATCCTTGCCACACAGCCCAAGCCAAGAGAGCAATGTTTCCCATGCCTCCAGTCGATCTGCATCATTTGAGGAATCTGGAAGGCCAGACTCTGAGATGCAAAGTGGTACCTGGAGCTCCCAAGGCTCTCACATGCTGACTGTTCCATCAAGTCTCCATCAGCACCATCATTCTCACAGAGAGATGCGCCGCTCAACCTCTGAACAGGCAACTGCAAGTCCTCCACACCCTGCACATGTAGAGGAAACAAGAAGTAAGTCATTTGACTATGGCTCCCTCTCTCAAGAGCGCACTTCTGCTACTTGGAAGGAGAGGAGGAAATGTCTCTTGGTGAAGCACGGAACCCTTGGTGAACCTGATCAGGAGGAGCCATGTACTAAACCTGGTATATCAGCTGTTTGCCAGTCCTACCTAGGTCATCCTCCATTCACATTCACAGAGCATAGAATGGGAGGCAGGACCTCAAGGATTAGCTCAGAGCATATAGGGAATACCTTGCAGCTCTTCCAATCCCCTCTTTCACTCCCACCAGCAGTTTTCCCCCTACAACAAGCAAACCCTGATTTTTATTCCCCAAGTCAGCTCTCTAGATTCCTTCCAGTCACAACAGCAGTCGTTTCTACCCAGATGTTTCAGCAAGCCTTCCTTCACAGTGAGGCACCTCCACCACATCCAAGACCCATAGAATATGTAGAGCGCCTGGGATTACCCCTTCAGCCACTCACCACTTTATTCCCGCTACAATCAAGTGATGTTGCTCAGGCTGTTTGCTTTCCCATGCCAGGTGGTCTGACTATTCAGGTCCCCTCTGGGCCTCTTTTCAGTGAGTCTAGCTCATCACCTTCCTCCTTGCATACTCCTGGTCATTCACAGCAGCAGCTAGTTGTCCGCCACAACCCCCATCCCGTGATTGCCCCTTGCCTTCAACAGCTTATGCCAGTGGTGTCTCTTGTAGTGCCTGTGCGCTTACAGACTCACATTCCTACCTATGCTAGTGCCATGTATACAACCATCTCACAAATTTTAGCCACAACACAACATCCAGTCTGCTGCACAGCTATGGTAATCATGGGTAAGCTGGAGGAAGACAAGCTTCAGAGATCTTACCTTAGGCTGCCCTCACCTAGCCCCAAGAGCTATATTCCCTTGCCGCTCCCTCTCGAGCATGGATCAGGTGTTTCATCTGATGACAGCTGTGGGCAGCTTGGTGCTGGAGGAAGTAAGCGAATGCTGTCACCTGCAGGTAGTCTAGAACTCAGTTTAGAGGCACAACGGCATCAAAAACGGGTGAAAGAGGAGGAGGAGAAAGAAGAGGGCGACAAGGAAGATGATAACAAATGTGACAATAAATCACAGGAGGTGAGTCAGGGAAAAATTAAGCAGAGGCTAACAGCGGAGACAGCGGGGAGGGCCAAAGATCCAAGAGAGGTAATAGAACCTGAAAAGTTAAGCAAGCAAGACTTAACCCAACACAAATCTGAGACCTTAAAGGAGGAGGGAAGGAAAGAGGCAGGACATCGGTATGCTCCAAGGGTAACAAGTCCAGAGAGAACTGTGGACCCCTCATACCCCAGTTTGCATACCACTACATCCGTCAGCTGGTGCTACTTGAATTACACAAAACCCAACCCCTCTACACATAGAGATTCAACTTCTGTCTATTCCTCGTGGAGTGTTAGCATGCATAACCCCAATATACCTGGCTTGTCCACCAAAACATTACTGTCCCTCCTGCTCTCCAAACAGAAACATAGTGCTGAGACATACACTATGGCTACAGCTCCACCACCAACCACTGACAAGCTGGTTCCTACAGACAGCAAGATGACCAGTGCGTCAGAGGTAAACATCACTGTAATTTTTCATTTCAACACATTGCAGAGATTGTTTAATAAAAAAAAAACTGCCTGCTGGTGTTGTTGTTGTGTATAGATTTACTACAGTGTTGGTGAATTAACCTGTCTGTCTGGAGTGTAGGTACGTGCTTCTCCGCCCAACACACCCGTCAAAGTAAAAGAGGAACCACCAAATGAACAAGGTGATAAAGAGAAGAAGAGTGCTGATGACGTGCCCGCTACATCGACGCAAAGTGAGACAGCACGTATTTGCATTTTTGAGGGCGGGTGAGTAAATTCTTACTTGTTATTTTTGAAGCTGTAGCTTGTCAAGACAAGATAAAGTAGTTTAGATACAGTCAAGCTTAAAAAGTTAGCTATACTACAAGCTGCTAACAATACAATATTGTAAAAATAGTGATGTAACGTTTTGTCATACTAGACTGCTATTTATTGGAACAAGTAGCTTGTCACTGAAAACGCATTATTTAAAAATAGTTGACCTTCCCTATATACCCTGTTGTAAAAAACAGCATATGCTGGTTATATATCCTGTTTTGAAGCAGGGCAGCTGGTTTAAGCTGGTCCGTAGTTGGTCCTTAGCTGGTCATGTGCTGGTCCTAAGCTAGTTGAGCAACTAGCTCCTGCTCAGGACCAGCATAAACCATGACCAACTAAGGACCAGATTTAACCAGCTCAAACCAGCTGCCATCCTTCAAAACATACCTAACCAGCAGATGCTATTTTTATTAATTATTTTTATAATTATTAGATAATACTATAGGTAAATGTTGTACCCCATTTACCTATAGTATTATCTAATAATTATATAGCATATGCAGTTTGAAGTCATGTTAAAGAGTTCTAATAGTGCAATTTATTCATTATCTTCCTGCCATGGAAGTGCATTTTTGTAAGTGCCAATTACAGCACAGTTGCCACTCAGCTTGAGGTTTTCTGTTTATTTGCTGTGTGAGTGACAAAGACATGGTACAGGTGAGACTACGAACCATTAGGGACTTCATTTATCCTGCCTTGTTCAGTTGTCTACAGAATTCACTCCTTGCTCAAAGGTATGAATTTGGATGGAGCGTAGAGCTAGTGCTGATAACTTAGACAGTAGCTCTGCAGATTTATTTTTGAAGTCTGCTTCTCATTAGTGTTGTGCCAACTAAATCTGCATAGCACAGTTAACAAGTAAAAACATCAAGATTAAAAATCACCTTGAATAAACATAATAACTATTGAATTTCATGTCCGCACAACTTCACAGTGAGATAATCATTTGTTAGTTTTTCTTAGGAACAATAACTAACTGTTGTTTGTTTAATTTGTTGAGATAATCAAAATACTACACAACATTAATATTCATGAGAACATTATGAAGGGAGAAATGATTTGTCATAATCTTGCAGCCCTAGTTTGTAGTAAATGATTTGAATATAATTTTTAGTATAAAAAAAATGAAAGGACAGCAGTTGATGGATGAATGGATAATAAAAAGGAGAGATAGGAAAGCTGACCTGTAAACATCAAAAGCTTTGGATTCATTAGCTGGGTCTCTTGAATCCATCTGCTTATGTGGGGCTCTCAATGTGGTTGAGTGCTTAAACTGCGGCAACAACTCACTACAGCCTGCATTTTTATCCCTGTTTCCTTTGTCTCTCTCGCTGCCTTTATTTCGCTCATACGGTTCTTCCGCCTTGCACACCCACGCACTCCCTAATCACATCAGTCTCTGCACTCTGTCTCTCACACACACACACACACACACACTCCATTTTGTCTCCAAAACTTCTCACATCCATCAGCACCCTTTTGTCTTTGCACCTCTCATAACTGTATTTGTTGTTTGCTTTTTTCCTCATGAGCAGAACACTATCTTACTGAAGGACAAAGGTGCCAGTTTTTCTGTAGGCACCGGCCCCTTTCAAAGACACCTTTCTAAAAATAGTCGACAGGTGTGTTTGTATATTAAAAGACTTTAATGTCATCCCTCTGATTGCATTTGCAGTGTCCTGATTGAAAGCTGGGTCCTACAAAATGGAGTGTACTAGATATTTTTTTGTTTTGTCTTTTTTGTTTTTTACCTAGAAACAGATGTTTAGCAAGTCATTTTCTCTCCACCCCATCCATTTTTTACACTTTTCATGAAAGCCTACAGACAGCTTTCAAAATGCATATGCTGTCTATAAAAACACATCTCATCCTGCTGCTATCATAGCTGCCATATAAAACAGATCAGGATTCATACTCTAGCAGTCAATAATGCAATTATACATTAATATATTTTCTCTGATTGTGGGACTCACAGCATTGCCTCATAAGCCTGTAACAAAGATTGTCACATCCAGCTTTTTGAACAGTGAACATTAAATATATAATAATTATTATCAAAAATATAATAATAAATTATACTTATTATTGTAAAAAAAAAAAAAATATATATATATATATATATATATATGCTTATTTATTTTTTATCATTCATTTTTTTATATTTAATATTTTTATTTAATTTTTAAGTATTATTTAACATGATTTATTTTTGTTGCTATAGTATATATCAAGTATGTTTGTTAACCCCAAGAGGGTAATTAGGACCATTCTGATTGTCTTTAAAGAGGTTTATTTTGCAATACTGACTGACTGGCTCTGTAGTTTTCTGTTTATTCCATGACCGCTTATACCAAATAAATAAATATATGGATATGAAATGAAGATTTAAGTTATCTTATTATCTTAGATTAGATTAATGTGTCTGCTAAATAGAATAGTCTAATACAACAAAAATCAGCCTAGCAACCACACAAGCACTGCAACAGTATTACAAAATTAATGTATATATTATTGTTAATCTTCAACACAAATTACTTTCTCTATGGACTAGGTATCTAGTGTATTTAGCATCAATATAAAATGTCTTTCTCTGTTTTTTCTCTCTCGTCCTACTCTTTTTGTTTCTAGCAAATGTTGGAATATTTTATACATTCCTGATTGTTTTAGAATATAAAGGAATGCCATTAAATACAAATAAATCTCTTGTGCAATACATTGTTTATTGGGTAAACGTGTATTTTGTAAGAGACCTTCAGTAGATGCATGATATGGAGATAATAGATTTTTATATATGGCCAATTTTATCTCTCTGTCCTCAATTGGAATTGTCTTGCCAGCAAAAAGCACCTAGTTTGAGCCAAATCATGGTTTCTTGAGACCATCAGTGGCCTGACAAGTGCTGAAAATATATAGTGGCAGTCCAGACCTCTTCTAATGAGGGATTCAGCATTTTGGAAAATTTATATTAGGATCCTGCCAAAGTGAAGACTCTATCTTTATATTATTCATCTTAATGAATCTATTATTTTTATTAACCGATCTCTCTCGCTCTCGCTCTCTCTCTCTCTCTCTCTCTCTCTCTCTCTCTCTCTCTCTCTCTCTCTCTTTCACCTGAGCAGGTATAAGTCAAATGAGGACTATATATATGTTCGGGGTCGGGGTAGAGGAAAATATGTGTGTGGTGAATGTGGGATTCGCTGCAAGAAGCCCAGCATGCTAAAAAAGCACATTCGCACTCATACAGACGTCCGTCCTTACGTCTGTAAGCACTGCAACTTCGCCTTTAAAACCAAAGGTAGGCATATATCTTTTTTTCAAACACATCCCATCCAACTACATCACAGTTCCTCTGTGCTTTTGTTCTTGTCACAAAAAGATGTGATTTTTGTATTCTGTGTAATTGAGAATACCCTTTCGTCAAAGGGAACCTTACCAAACACATGAAGTCCAAGGCCCACGGCAAGAAATGCCTGGAGATGGGTGTGTCAGAGTCATCTGTGGATGAGCTGGAGTCTGAGGACGCAGGTAGGGTTGCCAAAAAGAGTTTTTGTGGTTTGATGGACATTAGGGGTGTGAATGACAATATGTAACTGCAGTTTGATCATTTAAGCCATCTTCCACAGTTCTCAGTAATGATTCTTTGCATTCAGGCGTAGTTTAGTGTTACATTACGTTCATGTGATACTTCACACATTGAAAATGTAGATGGCTTGTGGTATAGTTCAGTATAAATTTCAAAACCTTAAATTGCTCACCCTTTGGGCTACAGACTAATTCTAGAACATATTCCACCATATCCAGATATTTTTTAGCTTGTTTGCTTCATTGGTGCAAAAGTGATGTCAACCTTGCGGTGTGATTTCAGACTTGAAAGTTGAAAGAAGCCAATGAAAATAGTTTGCCATAAAGAGAAGCAAGACTGACCTTCAGTTTGCAGTGTTTATATAAAGCCAGAACTGAAAATTGCCTTTCTCCCTGTCTGTCTCTCTCTTACTTCATCTTTTTCTTGACATTTTTCATTCTCAGTGCATCTAAGAGCTACAAGGACATTTCATTCAGCCACACTCCATTCACTCGATTTTAAATGTAGCTGATGAATGAAGCACAACTCAAAAACACTTTTTTTTAGCATTTGAATGTTATATATAGCTTTCCATGGGAGAGAGATTAATGAGAGTTTATGAGAGGAGACTGGGGCTAGTTGTCACAAGAGCTTTGACTCAAAATGATACATGTGTATTTCCTGATTTTTGTTGTGGTTTCATTGTGTTCACTCGTTCATCAAACAACTACATCTAGTATACATTCAGACAAATATCAACTATATAATAAAGAATTTTAACCAAACTTTGAATTGTGTTTTCAGGACAAGGACATTTTTCATAAATGTCAAGATGAGGCAAGTTGCCACATGCCTTTCAAACATTATATACTACCGTTCAAAAATTTGGGTTGGTATTTTTTTTTTTTTTTTTTTTTTTTTTTTTTCCAAGGATATTCCAAATTGATCAAAAGTAATGGTAAAGACATTTATAATTAATGTTACAAAAGAGATAGATAGATAGATAGATAGATAGATAGATAGATAGATAGATAGATAGATAGATAGATATTGATTTTGATCAAATAAATGCAGCCTTGGTGAGCATAAGTGACTTCTTACCAACCCCAGACCTTTGAACAGTAGTACTAAAATGACTTTCAAAAATGAGTCTACACCTAGAAATATTAACTGGATTAAAAAGCGTGACAACTGCCCCCGATCTCCTCTTTGGTTCATTTTTTTTGTATCCGTACAAGTTGTATCGGTAACACTTTACAATAACGTTCCATTAGTTAATGTTAGTTAATGTATTAACTAACATGAATTAACAAAAAACAATACATTTATTACAGTATTTATTAATCTTTGTTAATGTTAGTTAATGAAAATACAGTTGTTCACTGTTAGTTCATGTTAATTCACAGTGCATTAACTAATGTTAACAAGCATAACTTTTGATTTTAATAATGCATTAGCAAATGTTGAAATTAACATTAACTAAGTCGGCACCAATAGCCTCATGGTTAGTTACATTTACATTTATTCATTTAGCAGACTCTTTTATCCAAAGCGACTTACAACTGAGGAATACAATAAGTGATTCATTATAAAGAGGCAAATAGACACAGGAAATGCTTGCAATACAAAGTTTCAGACATTGTTCAGAGTAAATACTAGCTAGACAGGAAGAGGTTAAGGAAAGAAAGCAAATGTTCTTTTTTTGTTGTTGTTTTTTTAAGATGAAGTCAAGTGATGACGGAAGAGATGAGTTTTCAGGTGTCGCTTGAAAACTGTCAGGGATTCAGCATTCTGGATAGGGGTGGGAAGTTCATTCCACCAGCCAGGAACGGTGAATGAAGACGTTCTGGAAAGGGATTTCGTGCCTCTCTGTGATGGCACCACTAGGCGTCGCTCACTCGCAGATCTCAGACTTCTGGAGGGGATGTAGATTCTCATAAGTGAGCGGAACTAGGAGGGTGCTGAGCCTGTGGCTGTTCTATATGCAAGCATCAGTGTCTTGAACTTGATGCGAGCTGCAACCGGGAGCCAGTGTAGGGATATAAAGAGAGGTGTGACATGGGCCCTTTTGGGTTCGTTGAAGACCAGTCGTGCCACTGCATTCTGAATCATTTGTAAAGGTTTGAATGTGCATGATGGAAGTCCAGCTAGAAGAGCATTGCAGTAGTCCAGTCTAGAAATGACAGTTAGTGCGTCGGCATACAGCGCAACTGCGCCCACAGTGACCTGAGTTCGATTCCCATCTCGAGGTCCTTTGCCAATTCCGCTCCCTCTCTGCTCCCAGTGCTTTCCTGTCGTCTCTCTCCACTGTCTGTCCTATCAATAAAAAATGCATAAAAACATTAACTAAGATAAATAAATGCTGTAGAAGTATTGTTCATTCTTAGTTCATGTTAACTAATGTAGTTAACTCATGTTAACTAATGAACATTATTGTAAAGTGTTACTGTTGAATCTATTTGTTTTGTGTGTTGACTCCTTTGTTCCATTTATGAATGTATTAATTTCTGTCCGACAGGGGGCAGTGAGGAGCGAGTGTGTGAGTCAGAAGAACAGGAGGGGCACCAGTTCTCTGATGTTGAAGATTCTGAAGCAGAAGATGATGAGGATGAGGAAGAAGACTTCTCTTCCCACGATGAACCATCTTCAGCCTGTTCCACTGATACTCGTCAATCCACAGGTGACCTCTCTGAAAGTGGCCAAGGCTCACAGACTGAGCCCTCTGACCCTACAGCAAAAGAGGAATACTCCTCACCCCACAGACCATGGCCTGGCATACGAGCCGCGTCTCCAGGCAGCAAGAGGGCGTCGTTTTCCCGCAAGGGCTGGGAGGTTTCCCCGAGGACCTTCTCCCCCAGCAGTGAAGGCTCTCCCCTTAGAAGCCTGTCTCCAAGACTTGAATTGTCCTCACCCAGCCGTCATCTCTCTCCTTCCCCAGAGAGGGGCCCGTCACCCATCAGAGCCCTCTCCCCTCTCAGGCCTCTCTCTCCTCTGAGGCCTGTATCCCCGGCACGATACAGGAGTGCAAGGGCTATCTCCTCTCATACGCCCCTAAAGCCCCAGCATCGGCCGCACAGCTCACCCGCAGGGCTTCAATGGGAGCCTAGCACAATAGCTACTGAGGGTCAGAAGGTGGGTAACGCAACACAATTTAAATAACATTTTTAATACAGGCTTATTGGAAAACTGTGCCTATGATGACAATTCTGCAAAAGTATATTATGTTTCCTCTCGGCACTTTCAAAGTAAAATGCCCAGTGAGTGAGCTAATAGCACAAAAAAGAGATAAACATGAATGTGGCAACATTGTATTATGTTGATTTTTGTACATATTGTAGCAGTTCAGAAAAGAAAGGCAAATGTTGTCACATTTGAAGATAACATACCACCTAAATTACTAAACCCTGCCTAGCAAAGACTAACGTGCAATAAAAGTAAAAATTTTTATGGCAACATTTTATGATGTTGGTTGTTGTACGTATGGCGGGAGTAAGTGAGTGCATTGTCATGTTTGATATGTACCACCTACTAAACCCTACCTAGCAAAGGCAAATGTGACATGAAAGCTCAGTTTTCTTAGAAACAGATGAATGTTACTGTGGCAGCATTTTATTATATTGGTTGTATGTATCACGGCAAAGGCAAACCTGAGATAAAACGGCATTTGATTGACCAGTTATTTTACAAGTCTTTGTGTTTCACGGGACTTGTACCCAAGCGTTCTGCATCCTAAGTTCAATGCTGTACCAGCTGAGCTACCAAGGAAGTTTACTTTGTTAAAAAGGCATACATATGGAGCAGTTTATGTGATTAGTTTAGAAATTATGCATATGGTAAAAAGTGTTTTGAGGTCATAACATACTATTATGCAAGGAACTGCATGAAAATAATAATCTGCCCCTGCTCCAGGGGGCATAAATTGTGTGAAAAGTTGTTGGTGTTTTTTCTGCCATTAATTTCGTTCTGCTTGAAACTGCAGTGAGTCTTTCTTATTTATTTATGCTTTTTTTTAACATTTTGACAAGAATTTAGGTAGAGGCAAATTTTTCCTGTCAGCCTGTGTGGGATTTTTTTATTATTATTAAATGAATGTTGACGAATGTTTTTTTGATTTTATGAACAAAAAGTGTAAAATACGATAATCAGAAAATATTTTAAACTCAAACCAAAAAATGGTACATTAAAAATATATACTGTCTAGGAAATTATGAAAAAGACAAATATTAACAATGCACATCATTGTAAAACTGTTCGTCAAAAATATTCGTCAAAAGACAAAAACGAGTAAAGCAGTGTAAAAAATTAAGACTTTCAGTAGAACCAAGGAATATACAAGTTTGATTGCAATGCCATGTCTCCCCCTACAGGACAAGCCTGGTACTCAACCAACTCTACAGGAGCGTATGCCTCCAGATCCCTGCCTGCTTTCCCCATCCCTCTGCTTCTCTCCAAGCGAGTCTTTCCCTCCGAGTCCTGTGACGCCACGGACAGTGGACCGCATGTTCAGCCACCTACCTTTACACTCCCAAGATCAAGCCCGCATGCCCTATCACATGATTCCCATCGGGGGCATCCAAATGGTGCAGCTCAGACCCCGATCACGCCCCAAACTGGAACGACAGTCATCCTCCACCCCTTCACCCACCTCTCCCAAAGAGGACTCCCCTTTTTCCCTCACCAGGAGGGATTATCCATGGATCTCACTTCCGGAAAACAGTCCGCAAAGAACTCTGGTGGACAACAGGACAAAAAGCCAAGATGAGGGAGCCAGCCGGTCTGACCTGTCTTGTTCCAGTACAAGCTCGACGTTACCCAAACTCCCCTCTTCACAACAAGGTGGAGGGGAGCAACGGACTGCAAAGGTCAGAAAGCAATATGGCGACTCGAGCTCCGCCACAAAGACTCGCAGGAAAGTGGCAGACAGCGATGAAGGAGCCGAGAGGATCTCGCAGGGAGAAGCAGCGAGTTCCTCACGTGAAACCAGACAGCTGCGTGAGACGGAAAAGCCTGTAGCGGCGCCACTCAGGGGACGTGGCTCTTTTTCAGAAGGATGTTCAGGAACTGGCAGTGCTCCTCAGAGCCAGGAAGGTGATCCAGATAGCACTTAAAAGCCTCTGTGCACAATGGTGAAATGCTTTCTACTGCTAATACTACTATTGTTTTGTTTTGTAATGCGCTTATTTTTTATATACAAAATTTTCAATACTATTGGTAACTTGGTAAATGTTTGTTCTGCAATATTCAAGATTGTAATATGATGCACTTTTTTTCTTGGAAAAAATATTTCTGTAAGTCGATTGCGTCTGTCCCTCCTGTATCTTTATTGACATTGCAATCTTAATATATCTATTTGAATATGTATATGTAAAAAAGAAAAAAATCTTGTACTTGCAAAACATTAAGAATGGGTATGAATACATTTCTAAATGACCAAGAAGAAAACTTAAATCGAGAGTAATTCCAATATTTCATCTCTTGTCCAGTATTGCGCAAATTCTAGTGATGTGTGCCTTTTTCTGTCCAGATTTACTGCTTGAAGTGTCAAAGATAAAAGACTGTGAATTCTTTTTATGAATATAGATTTTTTTGTGTTTCAACTGAGCTGGTATTTGAAGAAACAAAAGGATTTTCTTTATACATTAGCGTAAACGAGACAGCCGTTGCTGTTGGATAGACAAGAAACAAAGGTTTCGACGGCGAGCCTTGCAGGGAAATTGCACTGAAGTCATATTTTTTATAATACAAGTGATTAAATGATTAGATAAATCGTCTCTGTACAGATAGAAAGTCTATGGTCCATATTTATTGCCATGTGAAAATATGAAAATGCCTATGTTTTGTTTACTATGGTTTTCAAAGGGATTTCTATTGTCATTTTTATTATTCTTTACACTTTTTGTTAATGGTTAGTTTTTTTAGTTATGACCTCAAGACTTGAAATGAAGAAAACTGGACAGGCTTTCAGTGAAGTCGGTCAATAGCCAAAGTTCTGGGTGGATCAGATGCCCTCCAAATTTGTCAGACATTTTGCATTTCTGAACCAATAAAGGTACACCAGGAATTACTAAACCTGCTTCTGATGGTGTCCAGTGTTTTGCGACCAGCAGATGGTGCCGTCTGTTCATTCATGCCACTTTCATTCTCATTTTCTAGCTCTCCCACAGGGACCTGAGCAGGTGGACTTATGTGAGCTGTGTGGGAGACATTCATGGCCTGTTCCAACCAGGTTTTATAGTTTCTGGGGCAAAAAGATAGCACTGTAGAGTCAAATCTCTGGGTTTCCACAAGAATTTCTATTCCCAAGCGAAAAACATTCGAGTCTGAGACGTGGCAGATCATCTGTTCACTTCCTAAAGGCAGTTTGTCCAAGGCTATTTCAGAAGTGTCTTTTTTTTTTTAGTTCATTCTTTTCGAACTCAGTGATGTAATATTTTTTGTTTTATCCATGTAGAGTTCCACAGCTGTGTGTGACAGATGTGTTTGCTGTGGAGAACGTTGCACAGACCTTGAAGCCACTCTATCATTTCATCAAATTTTTCTCTGAAAAGATTCAAGTACAAGCTGTGCTATCGGCATAAACATACAGTAAGACAAAAAAAATAATGTGAAATGTTTCATCATTCATGACTAATTTTATGCAGACTATCTTATATTACATTATTACTTTTAATCAGTTGCTCATACTACTAAATAAGCGTTTACTGAGGATCTGTGTGAATAACAACAGACAATGTTCTGTTTCAGTCTGGTTTCCTTCAATAAGAAATGGAATAGAAAGAATGATATTGAGCTCAGTTATATGATCCCATCAGAATCAGGCTTTGTGTAATTATCATTAACCAAAAATGTAAGAAGTACAATCATTAATCAATGGAAATCTACAGGTTAAATGGGTCAAGTGATTACAATTTGAATGTGGTTCAACCCCAGTGCAGTTAGTGCCATACCAGTATCTTTATTTGCCTTATCGTTATCACTTTCTCTTGAATCCAATCGGGTGTAAACATTAACCATCCCATTAAGTGATCCACTCCACATCAATGTATTTTATGTTCAGTCTCTGTTTTTGCAACAGTCTGACACTTGGGATTGTCTTTATACAACACTGGAAGACATAAACACAAAGCTATGCAGGTGTGTATATTACACTCTTACTTTTTTTTAAAGTAAAAATGCTATTTAGTTAATAGAAAATTAATAGAAAAACTACACTGTTTTTGCAGAATTGCTCATTTTTACTGAAATAATTAAAATATAGTAAAAAATTATAAATTTTTGTATATGAATTACCATGTAACTTATGGTAAAATTGTATATTATGACATCAACCTATTATGCCTGAATCCAACGCAGGTCTGGCTCCAAGATTCTGCTGCAATCCTTTATATATAACCAGGAAACAGGAAGTGAAACTACTTGAAGGTAAAGCTCAGAAGAGTCAGTCAGTCTCATTGATGGAGGGAGGTTGAGGATGAAAAGTGTGGAGCAAAACTAAATGTTCATGGACAGGTCGAAGGGATGAGAAGGACTGTAGTTAAAGATAAACAAAGGTGTTTAGGGGAGAAGGGGACAGAGAC